>OZ005652.1:193242113-193616113 GCA_963930645.1 Salticus scenicus
AAATTTGAGAATTCAAAAATAAGTGAAAAGTAGTTTAATAATTAAAAATCTAAAGTTTAAAATTTATATCTAAATTTTACTAAATTAAAATATGGGATTTTATACCAAATGGTAAAGGTGGAAATTAAGAAATTTGGTTGGTGGCCACTGGCCACTAGCCTTCATTTTTTTAGTGGCCACTTTTAAAAAGTTAGTGGCCACTGGCCACTCGCTGATAAAAGTAAAAGTAAAATAAAATTTTCTTTTCTTTAATTTTTTCAATGTTCAGTCTCGGCAAATCATTAAGAAAATAATTAAGGTAGTCAACTTTTTGAAACTCATCCACAATAATACATTTCTGAGAAATTTTAATAAATGAAATAGGAATAGATTTACATAATTTATACTATGAATGTAAGAATATACTATACAATACAAAATTCATATGTTTAAAATGCTCTTTTGGTTATATTATTTTATAACAGAAAAATTCTGATTATATTGCCCCTTCACTATCCTGAATGGTGTCGATTTTCTACTTTTTCAAAAAAAAAAAAAAAAAAAAACATCTTTTGATTCATGAAAATATATTAGTATATGTAAATAAAAAAAATATTTTTTTAATAATACTTTATTTTGCAAGTTTCTTTTTCCGTTTTTTTTTTTTTCATGTTACAAATGAATTATAAATTAATTTTTCTTTAATAATAATGAATTTTTAATAATTTGCAATTATAATCCCCCTCTCTAACTGAATTTAGAGAGTGTGGCTGGCCAGGGTCCAACTATATACCAAGTTTGGTTGAATTTCATTCATTGGTTCGTGAAATACGGTGAAAACACTAAACCACAGACATTTTTTAAAAACTATCAAATCGTGTTCAGGAAACCCCAAAACGTGTAGATCCGTCAAAAAACGGAGGTCGAAAATTTTCGCGAATCCAATACTTTCTCTATATTACATATAGAAGAAAGTAAAAAATAGTTCATATGCAATAACAAATATTAAATAATATGTAGTAAATAAATAAAATATTCAATAAATTATGCATTCTTCTGATTAAGAACTAAAAATATACATACATATATACATTTTTTTTTTTTTTTTTTTTTAATAATAACAGAAAACGCACTTACCTTTTTCCGAAAAAAGATATTTTTACAGAATAGCTCCACGTTTACTACCACTACGGTTGCTTTGAGATTAAGGATTTTCTTTAAATCTCTTCATATTAAAGCAATAAATCCAAAATTTATATTACTATATAAAGCTTGTTTTAAAGATTGAAATTTTGAGAAACCACGCGTATGACTGAATGCGATACGGCCGTTGGGAATGGATAGAAATGCCAAGTTTGAAAAGAAAGTGGTATAAAATAACAAAGAAAATGCGTTGAACGACGTTTTTAATTTTTCTGCGAACGTAATACAATCGGAGTTTCAGCCGATTGATTATCTCACGAGCTTCCTTTTCGTCTCTGTCTTTCGAAAGTCGGCCAAAACTCTCATTTTGACATTTTTTAAAAATCAAAATCAAATACTTTTATAGAGAAATGGAAAAAAGCCATACGTTTTTTTAGTATATGAATAAGACTACCTGCCAATTTCCAATTTCCAGTTAAAATTGACTTCCGAAAATGTCTGTAAGTGGCGATGTTAGATTTGAGAAAGCCTGAATTCGAGGCGCATGGCGCGTTTACTGCGAAAACGCCGCCACGCGATCCAAGTTTGCATTGGAATGGGGTATTCTATAAAGAATGGGTAGAAGAATTTTAAGTGTTTACTATTAAAATTGACTTCCGAAATATGTTTGCAAGTGGCGAGGTTAGATTTTAGAACAGCCTGAATTCTTTGCGCGGCGCGTTTACCGCGAAAAAGCCGCCGCGCGATCCAAGTTTGCCGTGGAATGGGGTATATTTTATAAAGAATGGGTAGAAGAGAAGTGGCCACTGCAGTGGCGACCAAAGGCAATTTCTTTAGTCGCCACTTTTAAAAATCTAGTCGCGATGTGGCGAGTGGCGACCGCTAATTTCCAGCTTTACCAAATGGAATATGTAGCAACATTCAAATTTGTTGAAGATAGTCAAGTCAAAACTTTGTCTTAAGAGTAAAAAAAAACTACTCCACCCGTTTTTACTTTCTCTTACCCTTACGGTAGAGAAAGTACTGTTTTAGAGTCAAATTTTCAAAAGTGAGTTTTTGTTATATTTACATGTTCTGAGGTCACCTGAATACAAAAATCATGTTTTTAGTGAATGGTCTGTATGTGTGTCTGTTATCAGCATTAGCAGGGTTGGCAGGTTTTTGACGCATGACAGTTTTTGACGGTTTAAACCACAGTTTAAACTGTCATGTCAAAAACCCTGTGTCAAAAACTCATGTCGAAAACTGTCAAAAACCTCACATTTTACACTTCTTGGTATATTTTAACAATGAAGTAGTCATATTTAGAGAAATAAAAAATTGTAATTTTACAAAAGTGTGTTTAATTTATATGTCTCTCATGGTTAAAAATAATTCTTAGAAGTTTATTATCTGTTTCCTATGAATGCTAATGATTTATATTTAAGTACAAGAAATTTATATTTATATCTTTACAAAAAACAAAAATTCGAACATAGGAATTTGTATATTCTAAGGTGAACTAAATTTTAATATGAATTACATAATGCAATTTTAAATTAATTATTTTTAACAAAAAGGATGGTGGACAGATCTCTTTCGTAAATTACTGCCTTAAAGGTATGAAAATCTGCATTTATATGCATTGAAATATAATATTAAATACATTAAAATTTCGAGTGAAGTCACTCCAGATTTTTTAGTGCTAACTCTAGGCTAATTTGGATGGGTGCTGCACCTGTCGGCTCTTTCAAACACATTTTAGCACCCAGTGGCCCTCTTCTCACCGTTTTTAGCACCCGGCAGCCCTTTTAAAAACATATTAGTACCAAGTGTTTTTTCTAATATTTTAAATGTTAGAAGCCTTTAAATACTTTTCTTCCTGATATGTAACCTTCTAGCAATAGTTTTACAGCATTCCTGGTAGGACAAATGCATATAGTCTACATATATACATGTAAAATTAATAATTTACTTTTGTCACATGCAAAAATCACAACATAGAAGACTGCAAATTATGCAAATAAAATACCCTATTTGAAAATAGTTTGCCCTTTTTATTTAATTCCCCCGGGAGGCTCTTTTACTCTACAGTCAGTTTTTTTTTTTTTTTTTTTTTTTTTTTTTTTTAATATTACGTTTGAATGCTAAAAATTTTCATTGAAATTTCAGCACTTAACATAATTTTAAAAATTAACCTACCTACCGTTTAATTTACAAAGTAATAACCTAATAATACATTTAATATATTTTTTTAAACCATAATAATGCTAAAGCAAAGAGAAAAAATTAATTAGCAGGAAAATTTTTAAAATTTTAAACAATTTTTAAAAATTCAATTAGTTTTAAAGAATTTATATACTTAAATGTATTATTATAATTTACCACCTATATATGCAAATTTGTGTAGCTTTAAAACAATTTACGAAAAAGATTTATAACGTTCACTCTTTCCTTAAGATGATACATTGATATGTTTCCTAACATTTCCTCTTTTTTTTTTTTTTTTTTTTTTTCTAGGAAAAAAGAAATATATATATATATATATATACGAATAATGTTAATTTATGTACTTAGTACATTGCAACTTAAAAATATGCATAAAATCATTTAACATTATACTTTAGATTTTTCACCTATGGTTTTCGACAGTTTTTGACGGTTTAAACCAGTTTTTGACAGTTTAAACCAATTTTTGACACATGTCACATCAAAAACCAGTTTTTGACGTCAAAAAACCAACCCTGAGCATTAGTGATGTAAAATACCCGGGTATTTATTTTTAAGGGTAAATACCCAAGGTATATACCCAGGTAAATACCCAAAATGGGTATTTACCTGGGTATTTATTTTTCAATGAACTTTATTCGAATAAAGTGTCTGTATTTGTGTATAATATGGCTTTTATATATAGAGCGAGAAAGGAAGAGAGAGACAGTGTGTGTAAAGAAAAGTTAGAAACATTTGAGACTTATATAAATTTTTAAACTTTATAAATCTAAAAAAAATTAACCAGAAAAACAAATGCAATACGACATAATGCATTTTGTATAAAATATTTGATTTAAATATTAGCACTTTTTTAGTTATAAAGTGTTTTCAGATTTTTAATAGCAATGTTAATTAATTTAAACTGAAAGAAACTGTTGAGTTTGGTTTTAAATGAAAAAAGAAACTGATAATGGAAAGGGAAAAAAAAAAAAAAAAAAGATAGCTAGATACAGTTGCAAGGGGAATTGTGATACTATTTTAAAAAGTCCTGAGAATTATTGCAGGGTTTTTTGCAACCATATTAAAATGATCCTAAAATGACAAAAAAAAAAAGAATGAGAGATAGAGAGCGGGGTTTAAACTTGAAATATATATAACTATAGACTATTTAAGTTCAGTAATAAGATCAAAAATAAAATACAGTAACCGCCACTTAATAAATTCATTAATAAAATCAGCTGGTTAATCTGATCTAATTACCAGAACCGTAATCAAATCAATACAAACTACTTTTTAAACCGCCGCTTAAATAAATAAAAAAAAAAAAAAAAACACTTCAGCAGCAAAAAATGTAATTCATGCGCACTAATTTTTTTTTTTTTTTTTTGTTACTAAAAAGGAAAATAAAAAACAGCAATCTCACTGTTATCACTTTTTGTCAAAAATTTTACACTTGCAGCATAGTTACTTGTCTCAGTGACAATTCAAGGAACGTTTTCTTGTGGTAATAAGTTACAAATTTGATTTGTTTCGCAAGTGATTTTTTTTCTTTTTAAACTTTTAATTATTAAAAGATAATTTCTAATTCTTATTTTGAAATAACTAAGAAACAAGAGATTTAAACGGAAAGATGTTAAATAAATAAATAAAAAATGCATGAACTTTTGGGAAAGTAATAATGATTTTCTTCAAAGGAAAGAGCATCGAAACTTGGGATGTATTTAATTTATTTATTTTGAATGAACAATCAATTATCTATCAAAGTTTAATTAATATTGTTTATTAATTACATTATTCGTTACCTTTTGAAATTTCTTTCCATATTCAGGAAAGTAATACCTCTTTCTTGAGTGCAGCTGCAGAATCTTTCGCCGGATATAAAAATCAGCTGTTTAATAAAATCACTTTGGCTCAGGACGAATGTGATTTTAATAAGCAGCGAGTACTGTATATTCCAAGCGTGTTGCAAATTTTGACTAAGTGATATTTTAAATTTTACAGCTTCAAAATAAAATATTAAAATTTTTAAAAAATCAATTTTTAGATAATAATAAATTTAACAGTTGTGAATTTTCCGAATGTCAAAACAGAATTTAAAAATAGGTATTGGCTAATGATTTATAACAGGGCAAAATTCTCCATACAATCCCCCAATATTGGCTTTAGTTTCCGGCGACAATAAGTAGAGAGTTGTCAAAGCAGTCGCCTAAAGTTCAAAGCAGGTCCTTTTTCTTTCCCTTTTTTTTTTCCCACTTAAAATTGATCAAATATATTAACATTTAATAAGTAAAAGCGCCTATATGAAATTAAAAAAATAAAAATAAACAAAAGCCAGAAAAAATAATTAAAGCAGTAATTAATATTCTTCATGCGCATTAGTCAGTCAAATTATTGTATTCAATAAAGTATATATAATTTTTTTTTCCAAAATACCTAGTTTTTGGGTATTTACCCAGGCCTCGGGTAAATACCCAAAAAATATTTACCTACCCACTGGGTATTTACTCAATCCACATCGCTAATCAGCATATCTCAAAAACAAATAGTAGCAGAAATTCCAAACTATTTTAAATGTGTATAATATAGGGATGCTACACTAAGCTTTCGTTGAGATGAAGCAAATGGTTCATGTACAGGGACACTCAAAAGCATTCAAATACATACGTCCATGGGGGGAAATTGCAGGTAAGTAGCGTTCAACATCTATAGACTGCACTAAAGCAAATGAAACGAATATATATTTTTTGTAATATAGTCAACTGGGAAAATTTTTATTGTGTATGTAGGGGCCTGGCCTCCCCCCTCCAGGGGAGTAAATTTTCATGATGGGTATCTTTCAAATGAGCTCGCCAATACCTTTAAAACTAATAGTTGAACCATCGATCCACGATAATTTAAAATAAAATTATCCATGTTTTTCATTTAAAAAAAATAAATAAATAAATAAAGTTTTTTTTTTTTTTTGTGTGTGAGGGGGGCTAGAACTAATTATCATATAAAACTCTTCCGAAGCTTAATTTAAATTGTTTAACATAGGTTTACATAACAGTACTCGTTATCTTACCTTTTAATCTCCAACCTGTATTTATAGTATTAAATTTCAGGGTAAGAGAAAGTCATGTGAATAACATATACCAGATTATTTTAGTGTTTAAGTTAACAATAACTTGCATTTTAAAAACGTATAACAAATACAATTTTTTGAAGAATCTCCAGAAATCAGGACTCACAAGGCAAATTTCTAAAATTTAATGAAAATTTTATAAAATATTGTTTGTATGTTTCTTTTATATGCCCAAATCAAAACTAAATAAAGAGAGAGAGAAAAAATATGTTTTAAGCCTTTAAAATTGAAACCCATAACCCAGGAGCAGAAAGTTCTTAAAACTGCGACTCACGTCGCAGAACAATTGAGGCTTTTACAGAACATTTCATCTATCCCCTAACTGGATGATGTTGATTGATACAGCTAACATTCTAAAATTAATAAAACCTAGATATGCTCAACTGACCTGTAAATCTGTTAGCATACTAGAAAATTGCTGGAAACAGTCATTGTTTCAATGTATAGACAAAATTTATAAACATTTTGTAAGTAGTACACTGTAAAAAATAACCTATTACCAGCTGCAATCTGATTTATTTTATCTAATCAGAGAATTTCTTGCAAGAAATTCTCTGTGATTGGATAAAATAAATCACAGATTGCAGCTGGTAATAGGTTATTTTTTACAGTGTATATCCACATTAATGTGACAATATTAATGCCAAAAGACATTGAAAAAATTGCAAATTCTGGGTGTATTCCTCAGTTTTAGATTATAAAAATTTTAAACCATGTTTTATTATAAATGTGTAATAAATATTTTACTAATAAGTATTATTTTTATGCTCATTTTGCATTTTACTGTGCTTTGACAAATTTGGACAAAATACCTGCAGAACATCTGCAAATTTTAACGTCTTGTTGCAGAACATCGGATATAATTCTGCTCCTGGGCCCCATAATTTAAAACTAAAATTGAGGGGAAAAAAGAAAGTCATTAAATTGAATACTTACAGATGGAGCATTACGAAAACCTTTTATACTTTGGAAAACTGCACCACCAATGGCACCCATGGTAAAAGCCCCACCACAATCGTCTACGATCCTCCATGGACTAAAATTTAAATTGAGATGCATATAAAATAATGGAATGTGAAACTATAATTAAATTAACAGTTATAAAACTAAAAGTCAACTGTAAAAGAATTTGTAAATAAAGGATAGAATATAAAACCTACAGGTGAGACTGGGGACATTTTCCTAAGGGAGACCCGATTCCTAGTCTTAAGTCTTGTAAGGTGACAACTGCTCTAAAGGGCACACTGATATTTATGCATGAATTTTCATGTTTCGAAAACACTTCCCTCTCCCCTATACAAGTTAGGCCTAAGCTAGGTCCTTATTTGTAGTAAATGCTGTACTTTCTTTTAAATATTTCATCTGACATGAAACTTAAATCCTATTTGTCTTTGATTTTACTTTAAACTGCTTAAATATACCTGTTCCCAGGTTCAAATCTTACCATAGTTGGGATGCAGCATTTGTCCCCCCTCTTATTTTTTAAAACTATTCATTTAAAAAAATAAATGTTACATCAAAAAATACAATCACATACCGAGAATCCTGAAGAACAGGGTACAATACCATCACCAAGCCAAAATTTTGTCGCCCTGACACCAAAGGGTTGTTTGATAGCATCCTACATATCAAAGCATTTTTCTTTTTTTAACCCGCGAGAACGCACGCCGGGTATCTCATACCCGAGACCTTATTCATTTTTCTCGCAAAAACTGCGAAAAATATATGTGAGTAAAATATTTTATTTTTATTTAAAATGTGTTCATATTATTAAATTTGTCTAAAAATTTAGCTTTATTTAGGATACTAGTAAATATCTGCATATATAACCCTTTAAAATGCGACAAATAGTTGTCGGGTATCACATGCGTGCCTGCTAGCGTTAGTTTGTTCGGCGCGCGTTCTCCCGGGTTAATCAGGGAAGCCAGACTCTCTGAACCCCACCCGTTACACAGGGATAAAAATCTGACAAAAACAAGCTGAATAAAAATTACCAAAAAATTACTTACATTATTCAGAAGGCTTGGATACGTCTACCTCTGTTATACTTTCTTTTCCCAAACGTACTCTCATCTATTTCCACAATCATATTTTCACCAAAAATCATAACATCTTCACTCATACACAATTCCAACTTCACAACAAAAATTCCTCCAGTTACACAATTTTTTCACTCGCGCTGACCTCAGGCATAAATAACTCAGTCGTACCCTCGTACACCCAATAATACATTAATTTTAAAATGTTATATATACAGGGGTCGATCCAGGTTTTAATTTTTGGGTCCCTTTTTTGTGAAAAACAAAATATTTTTGTGAAATTTTTATTTATTTTTGTGAAATGCAAAATATTTTTGTGAAAAAGTAAAATATTGTGTAAAATCTTCCGCTTTTACAATCACTTTATGTAATGTTTAATATCAAGTTAATAGAGTTTCGTTGAGCCAAATTAAGGTATTCATTAAAAATAATGCTGAAAATATGAAAACATTTAATAAAAGGATCATTTTTATAAAACAAAATCTTGTGAAGGGACTCATTTTATAAATTTGAATTTTTTGAAGGGTCCCTTTTTATGGATTTGAATTTTGTGAAGGGTCCCTTTTTATGAATTTGAATTTTGTGAAGGGTCCCTTTTTATGAATTTGAATTTTGTGAAGGGTCCCTTTTTACTATGTGGAGTTTTGTGAAGGGGCCGCAAAAGGGACCCAAATTTTGCCTGGATCAACCCCTGATATACTTAACTTGCTTTCCTCAAACCATGAACCCTTTATCATTGACTTCTTGCAAAAAGGTGCAGTCTCTGCATATTTTCCACATGCCTAGTGATGTAAAATACCTGGGTATTTATTTTTAAGGGTAAATACCCAAGGTATATACCCAGGTAAATACCCAAAATGGGTATTTACTTGGGTATTTATTTTTCAATGAACTTTATTCGAATAAAATGTCTGTATTTGTGTATAATATGGTATTTATATATAGAGAGAGAAAGGAAGAGAAACAGAGTGTGTAAAGAAAAGTTAGAAACATTTGAGACTTATATAAATTTTTTAATTTTATAAAACTAAAATTAACCAGAAAAACAAAAGTAATACGGCATCATGCATTTTGTATAAAATATTTGATTAAAATATTAGCTCTTTTTTAGTTATAAAGTATTTTCAGATTTTTAATAGTAATGTTAATTAATTTAAACTGAAAGAAACTGTTGAGTTTGGTTTTAAATGAAAAAGGAAACTGATAATGGGAAAAAAAAAAAAAAAAAAAAAAAAGATAGCTAAATACAATTCCACTATTTTAAAAAGTCCTGAGAATTATTGCAGGTTTTTTTTTGCAACCATAGAGATTGAGAGATAGAGAGCGGGGTTTAAACTTGAAATATATATAACTATAGATTTTTTAAGTTCTGTAATACGATCAAAAATAAAATACAGTAACCGCCACTTAATAAATTCATTGGTTAATAAAATCAGCTGGTTAATCTGACCAAATTACCAGAACTGTAATCAAATCAATACAAACTACTTTTTAAACCGCCGCTTAGTAAAATCAGCATCGTCGGTTAATAGACTTTTAAAAAAAAATCTCTTCAGCAGCAAAAAATGTAATTTATGTGCATTAAAAAAAAATTATTTTTATTTTATTTATTCTGCAGATTTTTTTTTTTTTTTTTAACTAAAAAGGAAAGCAATCTCACTGTTATCTCTTTTTGTCGCAAATTTTACACTTGCAGCATAGTTACAAATTAAACACGCCCAATCACTTATCTCAGTGACAATTTCAAGGAACGTTTTCTTGCGGTAATAAGTTACAAATTTGATTTGGTTCGCAAGTGATTTTTTTTCCTTTTTAAATTTTTAATTATTAAAAGATAATTTCTAATTCTTATTTTAAAATAACTAAGAAACAAGAGATTTAAACGGAAAGATAAATAAATAAATAAAAAATGCATGAACTTTAGGGAAAGTAATAATGATTTTCTTCAAAGGAAAGAGCATCGAAACTTGGGATGTATTTAATTTATTTATTTTGAATGAACAATCAATTAATTATCTATCAAAATTTAATTAATATTGCTTATTAATTATATTATTCGTTACGTTTTGAAATTTCTTTCCGTATTCAGGAAAGTAATACCTCTTTCTTGAGTGCAGCTGCAGGATCTTTCGCCGGATATAAAAATCAGCTGCTTAATAAAATCACTTTGGCTCAGGAGTCAGGACGAATGTGATTTTAATAAGCAGCGGGTACTGTATATTCCAAGCATGTTGCAAATGTTGATTAAGTGATATTTTGAATTCTAAGCTTCAAAATACAATACTTAAAAATTTTTAAAAATCAATTTTTAGATAATAATCAATTTAACAGTTGTGAATTTCCCGAATGTCAAAACAGAATTTAAAAATATGTATTGGCTAATGATTTATAATAGAGCAAAATTCCCCAGACAAGCCCCCAATATTGGCTTTAGTTTCCGGTGACAATAAGTAGAGAGTTGCCTAACAGTCACAGCAGTCGCTTAAAGTTCAAAGCAGGACCCTTTTTTTTCCCACTTAAAATTGATCAAATATATTAACATTTAATAAGTAAAAGCCCGTTTATGAAATTAAAAAAATTAAAAATAAACAAAATCCAAAAAATATAATTAAAGCAGTAATTAATATTCTTCATGCGCATTAGTCAGTCAAATTATTGTATGCAATAAAGTATATATAATTTTTTTTCCAAAATACCCAGTTTTTGGGTATTTACCCAGGCCTCGGGTAAATACCTGGGTAAATACCCAAAAAATATTTACCTACCCACTGGGTATTTACCCAATCCACATCACTACACATGCCCATATCCATTCATTCCCTGGCTAAGCTTTACTATGGGGCACTCATTGGCAATTTGTAATGCTGTGATCCTTAAATGCTTTCAACACCATATCACTCCCACATTCAGAACATTTAAAACCACATGCCAAAAAATCTCATCCATACACCATTCAATCATCTCTTTCATTTTCAATTCACTCAAAAAATTAATCGTTAACTTATCATTCATCTGATCAGCCATTCTTAAAAAACAATATCGTACGAATAATAAACCACCAAAATATGTAACTCCGAGAAGATGCATGGAAATTAAAAAAAAAAAAAAAAAAAAAAAAAAAAAACACGAAGACACATACAACATTCAGGCAAACGAACTAAGCGAAATGGCATGGTGGCGTTCAAATTCAAGGGGTTGCCAAAATGAAAATAAGTTTTGTCGATAATACAAGAAATTAAGATAGCACTACATTTGGCGACTTTTCTACCAGTATGGCGAGAAAAAAACAACCGTACCCTGTTCTTTAATCTCTTCTAAAATAATCACTTTTTGTTTCATAAAAATTCTTTTATAAAATGTGTCCATGCTTTTAGTATTATTTTTGATTAAATATGGATTTTATTTGATACGAAACGACACAAACTTAATATAAAATATTATACAGGACTTAAAAAAAATAGGTTTTTTTTTTTTTTTTTTTCTTCACAAAAATAAAAATTTTACAAAAACATTGTTTTTTCACAAAAATGGGACACAAAAGTTAAAACCTGGTTAGATCTCTAAAAATAAACTACAAAAAGGGATCACATCTAAGTTCTTTTTTACAATATTTTATTGAGTCCACTTTTACAATAGACAAGCCTATATTTTGTCACTTAGAAGTAAAATAAAAAGCCTTTAGACATAGACCACAAAAATTTATTTTGACTAACAATAAATCTCAGACACTAATTTTATCAACTGACCAAAAATAAAATGCAAATTTCAGCAACTGATATGAAACTTAAAGTGTATCTCGTTGAATAAAGTACCATATTGTTACGTCAATTCCGATATAAAACTATATCAAGATTGAAATGTGATATTAAAGACTGTTTAAAACATAGAGGATATTTTAATTAAAAAGTTTTCCTCAAAAGACTAATATTTTTAGAGCAACAGTTTTTCATTAAGACTGCTTTTTAAAAACTTTAAAACGAACGAAAAAATATTGTATATTCCGATTATAACTGATATATAATTGTTATAAATCAAATGATCTATTTTTTAAGTATTTCATTTACAGATTAATGTTACGCTAATCGGCCGAATGGTTGCATCATCAAAGAAAATTGACATTCAACCTTTTAAGAAAGTATTCATAGAAATTCTGTACCATTAACAGTTAAAATCAGAAAAAATAGGCCAGTTTCTTCTGTATAAAAAGGTAAAAAACTAAAACTATGCTTAAAAAGAAATAAATTCGAAAATTGACCTTCAAGAAATAAATGCGATGGAAATGTTAAGGTGTTAAACTAATCATTTTCACATAATATAAGAAAAAGAAGAATCCTGCAGTGTAAACTGATTAAAAACATAAACCATCCTTAAAGGAATAACGTATTTAAAACATAAATTATTTTGGAAAATCAAGAAAACTTTACAAACCAACCAGGGTTCACGTGCGTATTCCTCCATTTTCGGCGAAAACAGCTATTAACGAGTTGTGCTGTAAATAGCTTGATAAAAATAATATTACTGCCGGGATTCAAGAAGATTTTGGAGTTTCGTAGGGCAGGTTCAGGCTCTCAACCGATCCGATTGGTCTTGGAACTAGAGATGCGCCGTCCATAGATATAGTAATAAGACATAGATTGATCAGCGAGGCCGAAAAAGGTGATGCCTTTTTTTTCGGGAAAAGACGGCCATTTTACTCTCTTGTGGATGTCTTTCCCCGACTGAATATACACGGGCAGCAAATAAAATTTATGAATAATTTATGTACTAAAGATGAATGAAAAAACTCCAGATACTCATTTTTCTTTTTTTTTTGGTATGGAATAACGACATTTAAAGAAATTTATCGTTTCTGTCTACTATTTCTGTCTGGCTAGAAGTTTTATGGTCGAAAAAACTATTGGACTTATCCTCATCTTTTGAGATATTAGAGTTAACCCTTTAATTGCCAATCGCAATGCAGTCGGATACTTTTGTTACCAACTTTATAGAGTAGAAATTTATGTTTACTCGGAAATGGTTATAAAGATATTAATAAAAGTTTGGGATAAGTGCTTTTTAGAGACCTAAAACAATTGGAACATCCTTAGCATCAAGAACATTAGTGTTAACCCTTTAACTGCCAATCGCAACATGTAGTAGAAATTGAGTTTAATCAGAAATGGATATAACGATTTTGTTTAAAGTGCGGAGTTAAGTGGCTTTTTTTTTTTTAAGAACTAAAACGTTTGGACATATCCTCATCTTCAGAAAAATTTGTGTTAACCCTTTAACGGCCTGTCGCAACATATAATAGAAATTAGGTTTACTCGGAAATGGATATAACGATTTTTATAAAAGTTTGGGATTAAGTGTTCTTTTGAGAGATAAAGCGAATGGACATGTACTCATCTTCAGGAAAATTCGCGTTAACCCTTTAACGGCCAGTCACAACATATAATAGAAATTAGGTTTACTCGGAAATGGATATAACGATTTTTATAAAAGTTTGAGATTAAGTGTTCTTTAGAGAGAGAAAGCGATTGGACATATCCTCATCTTCAGGAAAATTCGCGTTAACCCTTTAACGGCCAGTCGCAACATATAATAGAAATTAGGTTTACTCGGAAATGGATGTAACGGTTTTTATAAAAGTTTGGGATCAAGTGTTCTTTAGAGAGATAAAGCGATTGGACATATACTCATATTTAGGAAAATTCGCGTTAACCCTTTAACGGCCAGTCGCAACATATAATAGAAATTAGGTTTACTCGGAAATGGATATAACGATTTTTATAAAAGTTTGGGATTAAGTGTTCTTTAGAGAGATAAAACAAATGAACATATCCTCATCTTCAGGAAAATTCGCGTTAACCCTTTAACGGCCAGTCGCAACATATAATAGAAATTAGTTTTACTCGGAAATGAATGTAATGGTTTTTATAAAAGTTTGGGGTTAAGTGTTCTTTAGAGAGCTAAATGGACATATCCTCATCTTCAGAAAAAATTGCGTTAACCCTTTAACGGCCAGCCGAAATTTATAGCATTAAATGGGTTTACTCGGAAGTGAATGTGACGATTTTGATTAAATTTTAGGGTTAAGTGTTTTTTTTTTTTTTTTTTTTTTTTTTTTTCTGGGCACAAATCTTTTTAAGTATCCTCCTACCACTGTAGCTCCTCAGATCAGAAGACATTAACGGTTAAAATAATCATCGTTGCTCTCCAAATCAAACTGATGAGTATAAAATTATCAAACAATGATAAAAATGGGGGAGGGGGCGTATCAAGAAAACGGTGTGCGATTGGGCAAAATGGTGATCATATTCGGATTCAGGAGGTCATTTTACATAAGAGTGGGCTGAAATGGTGTCAGATACAATTTTCATGCCGAGCAGTGTTATTACAAAGGAATACATAAAAAAATTTCTGGTATTAAGATTACGGAAATCCGCAATAACTTGGCATCTCTCTTTCTATAAATATGTATATATATATATATATATAGGTAGATAGATAGATAAACAGATAGATATTTGGTGCAAATTAGATTTTTTCTTCGATTCAGAAAAGTTACTGCTCACTGTTAACCCTTTATCAACCGGTTAAGAAATACGGCCGAATTTGGGTTAACTCGGAAAGGGATGTAATGATTTTGAAGAAAGTCTTTGATTAAGTGTTTCTAGAGGTATAAAATCAATTAGGCATATCCTCATCCCCAGGGCAATTCGCGTCTACTGTTTACCCTTTAATTACCGTTTGGGAAATATGGCAGAAATTGGGTTTTCTTGAAAATGGGTTTAACGATTTTGATGGAAGCTTGGAGTTAAGTGTTTTTTGGGTTAAAAAAACGATTAGTCTGATCCCCATCTTCATAAAAATCATGGTTTGGTGTTAGACCTTTATTTGCTGGTTACTTGGAATAATATGACAAAAATTGCATATTAATGAGGAAAAATATGGCAAAAATCGGGTTTACTTGGAAAGAAATATAATAATTTTGATGAATGTTTGGAGTTAAGAAGTGTTTGGGATGAAAAATTAATTAAATTTATCCTCATTTACAGGAAATCTTGCTTTAGCTGTTAACCCTTTATTTTCCTGTTGCAAAATATTGCAGAAATTGGGTTTACTCGGAAACACACATAATAAATTTCAAGAAAGTAAGAGTTAAATGATTTACGGATGAAGAATTGGTTTAACTTATCCTTTTTTTCAGGAAAATTTGCATGCGCTGTTAACGTATCATCCGCCGGTTGAAAAACAAGACTAAGTACTAAAGTCTAAGTACTTAACATGACAGTATAGGACAAAATTTCATATAAATGTATATAATGTGAGTTATTTTTAACGCATGAATGTAAAATTTATATGAATTATTGACAATAGTAGTAATAAACTTGAAAAAAAAAAAAAAAAAAAAAAAAAAAAAATGTGTGCATGTAGGAGCATTGCTTTCCTCCTGGGAAGGAAGTGCTCTTCCCCCGGGGCCTGTGTAAATTTCCAATGTGGATGTGGATATTTTAGAAAGAACTCGTCAATATTTCTAAAACGAATGGTTGAACCATACATCTGTATTAATTTAAAACGAAGCTACCGATTTCTTTTATTTTTAATGTTATATATAATGTATATATATAGTATAGACATATATATATATATAGATACAGTCAAACCTCGTTAACGGGAATTACTTTTAACATGAACTGTTACCAGTTACCACAATCCTCGTCAAAATGAAGATTACTTTAGTTATATGACGATCAGTTACTGATAGCATGAACTACTGATAAGATGAACAGATTTTTGATCCCCCTTGAGATTCACGTTAACAAGATTCGACTGTATATCTTTTCATGTCTGCACAAAAATGATTTTTTTTCAGCATTTATTATTATACTACTTTAAGAAAAAAATCGTCTGCATTCATCATGGAAAATATCTTTAATAAATTATAACTTAATAAATAATTTGTATTGAATAAATTTGTATAGAATTAAATAGAGAAGAAAGTCTTGTGGTAATACTAGTTATAATATATTAAAACAAGCGGGTTTTACCTCTGCCACTGCTAACTACATTTAAAAGAATTTTGAAAATTCGATATTTCTTGCTAATATAAAAACTTAAAAAATATTAAAATTTTAAAAAAAGTATTCCATTAAAAATCAAAACAGTATTTAAACCATAATAATAACAAAGCAACTGATTATAAAGAATCATATTTTTCATAAATTAGTTAAATTTAACTTACTTATGAAGACTTACTCTACTTCCTTTCATAAATTTATTTCTACAATTAAAAGCCGCGCAGTACTTCGGCATTTTCAATATATATCAACCATGTCTTATTACTATATCTATGATATCAACATTCTATTCCATTGTTGTTTTCGAGTTTTATACTCTCTCATCATGGCTGATGCCAAAAACTTTTTCGGCATCAAAAATCTTTGCACGTTAACATGGGGATGATTGATCTATGTATATTACTATATCTATGGCGCCGTCATTCCAGTGAAATTATCGACTAACTCGATTATTTGTAATCATTCGATTAACTCGATTATCTAAAAATCATTCATTAATTTCATTAGATCATTTCACTGGTTAATTTCCCTTATGCGCGTGCCGAGTGCATAAATATAGTAATTAATATAGATCTATCATCCCCATGTTAACGAGAAAAGATTTTTGATGCCGAAAAAGTTTTTTGGCATCAGCCAAAACAATAATAGAATAGAATGGTAATGAATTTTGAAAATGCCCAAAATATTGCGCGGCTCTTAAAAGTGTTCTAATAAATATACGAAAAGAAATAAGTTTTCATAAATAATTATATTCAAGTAATTTATGAAAAATATACTTTTTATAATCAGTTGCTTTGTAATTATGATGAAACAATTCCTTTTTTTATATTTAATGGAATACTTTTTTTTTAATTTTAATATTTTATATTAGTAAGTAATATGGAATTCTCAAAATTCTTTTAAATGTAGCTAGCAGCCGCGAAAATTTTAATATATAACTAGTATGTTGTGGCCACCACAAGACTTTCTTCCATACATAATCCTATACAAATTTAAGCAATACAAATAATTTATTAAAATTATTTTCCATAATGAATGCAGACGATTTTTATCTCAAAGAAGTACAATAATAATAAATGCCGAAAGAAAGACAGTTTTGTGCAGACATGAGTATCCGCGATTGTAATGAAATGCTCGCCCTCTGGTGGGCTAAGGTGAAATTACAATAAACATGGTTTAATTCGAATTCCATACAGCCGCCATTGCTTGCCGATATTTAGTTTCACATATATTTATTGAATAAAAATGAATAAATACGGCAAAAAAGATAACACATACTTTTGTGTGCCACAGTGTAACTCCAAAGGATCAATAAATCCAGAATTGAGCTTCCATTTATTTCCAAATGACAAATTTAAAATTTCAGTTGCTTCGGCTAATGGAAGTAAAGAATTAATCAGATGATTTGAAATTAATATTTGTTCAACTTCAGTTAAAAATCTACTTCCGATCGAACTTTGAATAAACTGAAGTATTTTTTCCAAAAGCAATCAATTTTCCATGATGTAATGGCGGAGAAATTATAGTACGAATATTAAGTAGAATAACAAAAAGAACACACGTGGCAATGTTTACTAACAACTGCAGTGTTCACAAAGCGCCGTCTATCGATCATTACAAACGCGGATACTAGAGTATAGTAAAAAATAAATAAATAAAAGGAAAGGAAAACGAAAAGAAAGAAAAAGGGGTATCTGGAGTTTTTCATTCTCTTTTAATGCATAAATTTTATTTGCTAAATTACCTATGTGTATTCCAGTGTATATTCACTCGAGGAAATACATCCATAAGAGAGTAAAATGGCCGTCTTTTTCTGATTAAAAAAGGTATCGCTTTTCCCCTCTCAGTGATCAATCTATGTCTTACTACTATATCTATGGCCGAGTGATTGTCTCAATTATTTTATTTCGAATGACTTTAACGGCAAAAGTTTACTTGGTCATTCTATATTCCGATTATTTGCAGCGATTTACTTCTTGTTTATAACGAATGTTTATAATGTTTGGTGGTTCGGCTGCAATTCAGAGTGACCATTCTTTGAATACTTGCTTTTCACACGTTATATCTTATATGTAGTTTGTGAACTATTGTTTTTCAAAATACGCGTTATTTAGATTTAGTAATGTTTCTATTCATAAAAATACTTTAAAAAATACTAAAAATTTTGTTCTTTTAAGGGAAAAAAAGGGGAGTACTCATAATTTTTACATTATATTCAGGTCTTTTTATTTATTTATTTATTTTAATATACATATGTGAATTATGGCTATGCATACATGAATTTTTCATGTTTATATGAAAAATTTCAGGGTTCAAATGTTTTCAAATAATAAGGGCCGTTCCCACCAAGCTGCGGTTAAACGGAGATTAGCAACACGGCCGTTAAAAATAAAACTCCGATTAGGAATTCTCCCGTCCCACCAAGCGAAACTCCGGTTAGTGTTTCCGCGGTTAACTAATGGAGGGATTTTTTGAAGGGATTTTAAAGAGGTATTGTGATTGGTTCTTTGGGAATGCTTAGTAATACTGTCATTGGTTGATTCAGTTGTGGTCAAAACAGGAATTAGGCAGTCGTTATGTTTACAGTCTGTCGAAATAAGCGAGAAAAAGGCTGGGATTGCGGTGCCTCGTTTAACACTATCTTACGCACAAACTCTGTCTTAAGATGTAAACAAAACGCAAGTCGTATCGCAGTGCCTCACCATCTTACGACAACCTCAGAGCTGTCTTAAGTCAAATCGTAACTGGATGCGCGCGCAATCACAACTTAGCTCGCTCTGCGTCTCCCATTGGCTGGCTGGCTTTCTCTTACGAGGACACGCGGAGGACTTACGCTTGAGGCACTGCAATACCAAGTTAAGATCGTTCTTAACCACGCCCATCTACGAAAGTTCTTAACATTTAAGATAAGACTTAAGAACGAGGCACCGCAATCCCAGCCAAAGTAAACAATTTTTCCACTTGCAGAAGAAAAAATGGATTTTAGAATTAGTGCAAAAGCACTGGAGCATCATTTGGGAAAAAAAAAAAAAAAAAAAAAAAAAAAAAGATGCTGTCAGTGGAAAGGTGAAAGAAAGCACTTGGAAAAAATAACAAATACATTCAAATTTTATACATAGGATAAGTCAACAATTCATATTAAAATAGTTTGAGAGTATAGTAAGAACACGATAAAAAATTTAAGTAATATTAGAATTCTTATATATATTATGAAATAAAATCAACTCTGTGAATTTGAAAAAATAAATTAAAAAAACCTACAGCCACATTAAAAAAATATGTATTATTATATTTTATAACTTAAATTTTAATTATGCATCAAGAAACAAAAAGAAAAATCCATCTGAATTTTACTTACATTATGTAATAATTTCTTTGCTTTATGTCAGTTGAATATCATGTTAATGGAAGTTTTCTATCTTAAGTTCACTTCTAGCTGTTATTTCAAGAAAACTACTTTGCAGTATCTATGGTCATGTATGAAATAACTATATACACTGCAAAGAAGTTAAGTTAAATTTTTTCTTCTGTTTGTTTTCCTTTTTATTAGCTAGTGTATTTCCATACTCTGCAAAAGGGTGTTTACTTTTTTTCCAGATAATAAATGCCAAAGCTTTATTTAAATGTAATAAGAAAGAAGATAACTTACTTTTTTATCAAAGATTCTTTTCTGATAAATTCTACATAATAAGAATATAATATGATCAATGTATTATTTATACCGATTCTTATAGATATTTTCACACCCACAAAAGGTCACTTGATGTAGGGTAAAGTGCACAATAACAAATTTATATTAAACTTGAGAAATATATTATTATTATTTTACTTAAATTTAAGGTATGTTGACAAATGAAGTGCAGATAAGCCAGCAGTTCTCCAATTACTTAAACCACCAAGGTAGGAATGAGTAGATGAAGGTTACTTGTGTTCAGTGCATAGAAAATCGAGTTTATATTAGTGTTTAAGCTGATAGATTATTTTAACTGAATTAAAGTTGAAAATATTCATTATTTGAACATTTTTTTTTAATAGCTAATCTTCAGTTTAACATTATGAAAAAAACTGCATAAAAATATGTAAAAAATTATGTTCTTATGACTACAATCGAAAAATTCTGCGATGGTCTTATCGATGAAATATCAAAATTCAAATATCTTGAAGTTGGTATGCGGGAAGTTCTGGGTTCAATTACCAGTCGTTGGGAATTTTCTGTATTTTTCTCCAAAACTCGCTTTAAGATGAGCTAGGAACCCTTTAGAATGATTTCTCATGGATGGTACACTATTTAAGATAAGCAGGGTAGGCAGGTTTTTGACGCATGATAGTTTTTTACGGTTTAAACCACAGTTTAAACTGTCACGTCAAAAACCCTTTGTCAAAAACCTTATGTCAAAAACCTCAAATTTTACATTTCTTGGTATATTTTAACAATTAAGTAGTCATATTTAGAGAAATAAAATAATGTAGTCTTAAAAAAAGTGGTTAGTTTATAAGTTTCTCATGATAAAAATAATTTTTAGAAGAGTATTATCTGTTTCCTATGAACGCCAGTGATTTCTGTTTAAGTAAAAAAAAAAAAAAAAAAATGATATTTATTACCTTTGCAAAATACAAAAATAGAAATTTGTCTGTTCTTAGGTGAACTACTTATAGCACATTAAGTTATCAAAAATTTTACAAAGTCTTATTTTTAAGAAGTAAACAAAACTCTTCTAACTATACACTGACTGATAATTAAAAGGTGCCGTAAAGTATTTTATCCCAATGAATAAATTACTGTGCAATATTGCATCATGTTCTTTCATTTTGGTTATAATCATTATCAATAGCATGTTTTAATGTTATATGATTAAAAATATTTTAGGTATTGCATGATTAGATGAACTAAATTTTTAATATGAATTACATAATGTAATTTTTAATTATTTTTAATGAAGAGGTTAATGGAAAGCATATCTCTCTTTTGTGAATTAAAAGTATGAAAATTTGCATTTATAAGCATTGAAATGTAATATTAAATACACATTAAAACAAAACCCAATATTAAATAATACGTTAAAATTTCTCAAACTGCATGTAGATAAAAATAAGTAAATATCTTATAGTTTTTTAAATTGCTCGCATCTAAATAATTTTTTATTTTATATCTTGATTTCACATTATTATAAGTTTAACAATATATTCTAAAATATCTGAATATTACTTTGTGGATTCATCGATAGAATTAAAAAAAAAAAAAAAAAAAAAAAAAAAAAAAACTGAACGCTAAAAATTTTTATTGGAATTTCAGGGGAAACAGAAAACGTTTAAAATTTAATTGTTTTTTGGTAAAATTTAGTCAGGTTTAAAGAACTTAATATGCTTAATTGTATTACTTGTACAATTTACCATACACATATGCATTTTTTTATAGCTCTATGGCAATTTACAAAAAATAAAAAAAGATTTATAAACATTCACTCTCCTCTAGACAATGACTCTCCTCTAGACAGATCTAGATAGTTATTATTTATTTATCTCGTTGTTGGCACCAATAGCATACTTGACATGAAAGCTAATTAAGCTTAAAACTAAAAACAGCAGAAAAGCTTTAGTATGACTCCTTTGGTGAAATTTGGCACTAAAGTAACTCTGACTTTTCTCGCCAAGGTCTTTACTAGCACAATTATGGTATCCGCATTTTATTTTTTTAAAAACAATTTATTGCAAAAATTTAATGTAGCAGAAACATTAATCACATAAATTATTTAAAAGCAGTGTGTATTTCTGTTATAGCACTGTCTTATATATCAAGTTCCGTACAGTTTTATGCGATAAAATTTGAGATATAGCCTTCCTGCTATCGAAGAAATTTCCAGTATAGCAGATCCATCTGTTGGCCTTTAAGCATGTAACTTGAATCAGCATAATGTCTCATAATGGTCTTTTCACGTATGAAATTTTGTCCGATTATGCGCCATAGAACCTGAGATATAGCCTTTCCTTAAATTGCAGAAATCGCTGTGCGGCAGCGCCACCTGTTGAGCAGTTGACACCGAATGTTGGTAGAAAAGTTTGTCTCATGACCTTACGTATCAAATTTTGTTTTATTATATGCAATAGAACCTGAGATGTAGCGTAATGCATTTTTGTTACGTGACGATTTCTGCCAGTTAGGTCCTACTGCAATCTGAGTTAAGGAACTTCATACCAAAAAGAAATAAAATAAGCCTTAATCAAGAAATTATATTGGAATTTAGATACTCGTGAGTACTATAATATCAATGCAGATTAGAAAAAAGAAACATGTTTCTCACTTTAAGAGCTTAATATTAGATAAATTAATTTTTTTTTTATTTTGTAAATTTTCTGATCCAATTTAAAGAAAATGAAGTAGACATAATGCATCTATATATTAATAGGCAAGCATAAAATTTGTTGTCCCTTTTTAGCATATTAATTATGGGAGTAGAGGGTTGAAAATGGTATCATTCGAAAGGTATGGTTAGCCGGAAGGTGCGAATACAAATATTATTTTCTTACGATGTCAAGAAGGTATTTAAAAATACATTTATTTTTTATGCATTTTCCCCCATTTTTCCCTTTCATACACGTATTCCTTTACATTAAAAAATACCTAAAAGTAGAAAGTTGTTAAATCTGGCAATTTCATAAAGCTCAAATAAAACCATAGACACAGTAATTTGTATAATGTAGCATCACTATACGCAAGCCAAGTGATGACGTCACTGTTTGTCCATGGAGCCATTAAAAAGATTTTCTATGTTAATCGTTTGGATTTTTTGTAAAAAATTATTAAAAAATAACGGAAATTATCTGCCGATTTTAATTCCGATATTTGGGTTATATATAAGTTACTGTCTACGTGTGTTGATTGAGTTATTTTTTCTGTAAAATTGATAAAATTTTAATTTAAAATCACAAAACTCCAGAAAAAAAAATGGCAAACTTCCAGTTTCGAATGTAAACATAAACATTTCATTTCAAAGGGTGATATTTAAACAATAAATATTCAACTAATATAATGATGCTAAATAAAAGGAAAATGGATTTGTTACTAACTGCTGCATGTATAAGTAGACGATACGGAAAAAATTCCGATTTCCGTTTTTTGCTGAATTTACATGTTTTGAGCTTTCTTTACGTTTCAATTAACTGAAACTGGCTACTTATTTTTTAAAAAAGTGTCTTTATTGCTAGCTTTTGTGGGTAGAAGAAGCAAGTAGAAGATACATAAAAACTTTTGATTTCCGGTTTTCGATGAATTTACACGTTTTGAGATTTCCTTGCATTTTAATTAAGTGAAATTGACTACTTATTTTTATTTTTAAAAAAGTATATTTATTATTCTTTCCTCTGCATATATAAGTAAAAAATATAAGATTCAGAAAAGTTTTAGATTTTCGGTTTTCGATAAAGTTACACGTTTTGAAATTTCCCGAACTCAATTCGACCATTTTTGAAAAATATCTTTTTTTTTTTTTTTTTGTTCAAACACTGTACTTTATGAACCAATCTAATTAATTTAACAGAATTTGATACTTGGTTGGGCCTTGGTTTGACATGGTACCTATTAGCTTCTGGGCTGTATCACACAACAAGGGGCGTTTTCACATTGCGATTTTCTCTCATTTCAGGAAAGGCTAACATCTACAGAGAGAAATAGTTATATTAAGTAAAACTCTGCTGATTCAGCTAGAGTGAATATCGGCAAACAATTGCCGCAGCTGTGTTGCAATTGCATTCCGTTTAGGACAAGGCAATAACTTTGCTTTACCTCGCTTTGCAAAAAAAAAAAAGGTCGAGTTTCGACCACTGGGCGATACTAGTTTAAAGTTAAACTAGCTAGAACCCGTCGAATTCGATGGTCACTTTATTGATCGTAATGTTTCCAAAATCGTTGCATCGTTATTGAAATGTATTTCAAGTTAAGACATTTAATATAATTTACGACATTTCACTTAAAAAAAAGAAATTCGAAAAAATGCTTATAAATAGAAATACTATATATGACATCACTTTCTGCAAAGTACTGTCAGTGTGACATCAAACTGACCCCAAATAAACAGTTGCTATCTTTTATTTTCTATTTCGTTTAATACTAAGACTACATGTTAGCTGACCCGCCCGACGCTGCCTGGGCCTATAATAATAACCTTAAATGAACCTTAAATTTGTATGATTTTATATCTTTAACTCGATTTTGTTTGAATTTCTATTTTTAAATAAAAGCATCACCAAAAAATAATAAGCTGTAACAAAAAAATTACCTCGAACCGAACGAAATTCTGCTTTGTGAACCTGGTGCCTGTGGCACTGCATATGCTGGCCACTAATAACATAAAAAAATTTCCCAAATATTAACCTGGAACCGAACAAACCCGCCCGGTGTTGCCCGTGCCCATGATAACAACCTTAAATTTGTATGATTTTATATCTTTAAATCTATTTTGTTTGAATTTCAATTTTTAAATGAAAGCATCGTGAAAAAAAAAAAAAAAATCATCTGTAACAAAAAAAATTACCTCAAACTGAACAGAACTCAGGCTCGTATGAACCTTAAATTTGTATGATTTTATATCATTAACACTATTTAGTTTGAATTTCTATTTTTAAATGAAAACATCGCGAAAAAATTAATCATCTGTAACAAAAAAATTACCTGAAACCGAATGGAACTCGGGCTCGTGGCCCCGGTGACTGTGGCAGCATATATGTGAGCCACTGATAACATGAAAAAATTCTCAAAAATTAACCTCGAACCTAATGAGCCTCTGACTCGTGTTTCCGCTGCCTGTGGCCGCGGCACCGTATAGCAGGCATGCTACGCACACGCTGCAAAATCCACTTTCCACCGCCAGGGGCACAGTGTATTCTGTACGAACATCACCAGCGGGCAGGAAATACCAAAACCTTTAAAATAATGTGTAACATGATAGGGCCTACTACAAAATCACCTAGTTCTATTTTTAACCACCAGAGGGTGCACTATATTGTATACAGACATCCCCAATCAACATCAAACTTCAAGACCTTTAAAATGAGGTGCTACATGTGTGGGTCTAGAACGGATTTCCCTCTCAAACTAATCCCCCCCCCCTTTTCCTCCAAATCTACTTTCCCCCTTTAAAATCGAAGATTCCAAAATCACAAAAAAGTGATTTTTTAGTATTTGAGTCTAGTCCCCCCCCCCGTACAATTTCTTCACCGTGAAGTAATTTTCGCAAACATGTTTTTGACCCCTGCCCCCCCCCCCCCCCCCGGGGGAAAACCGTTCGCCTTTTTTTTTTTCTCTCTCTCTTTTGATGACACATCTACACACCGACTTTTTTTAGATACATCAACCAAATTTTTACACTTAACCGTTCTCCCAATTTAGTGGGCACAGACAAAACATGTTTCAAATTAATAAGTTAAATGCTTTTATCCTTAAGAGATTTCGAATATTCATGCATACAATTTTAAAAACATGCATATAGAGAAAATTCAGCTTAATATGAGAATTATAGATAGATTTTCAAATGCAAATAAAAACAATATATATATATATATATATATATATATTTTATATAAAGAAAATAAGAAGCAATTAAAAATAAGAAAATTAAGAAATGGTCTATCATCGTAAAAGAAAAATCACGCAGATGCCTGCATTATATCATTTTTAAAAATCAGCTTTTAATAATAATGAACAGTTTTACGCAGATATTTAATTTATCAATTTAAATCTGTTAATTATCTGTTAATATTCAGTGTAAAATAAGTAATGAAGATAATGCGACGTGGATTAGAATTCCCTGAAGAATAATCTGTATCAGAGATGTCATCTGTGAGGCCAAATCTCATGGTTGAAGTTGTAAGAAAGTTAAAAATGACTTCAAATTTAAAAATGATTCTAACACTATTCATTTTGAAATTTATATCAATGGTATACCTCTAAACAATGTTCCTGAACAATCAAATACGAACTTATAAACGTTATCGTATCATAAATTTATGTGTAATTCTTGTCTTTCATATAACATCACATATATATCAAAGTATTTAAATAAATAAATATTGTCATAAAAATGTGTTATTTTATTAATAAAAATAAGTTTAAAATAATTATTTCCTGTATAGCAAGCCATGTCTGATGTCTCTGTATTAGTGATGTCTACTCGTCATTTTTAAAACACTGCAGGGAAAGATGCCTCAATCGGGTAGCCTTTTAATAAACACCACCCAATATGAGACACTCACCAGGCTTTTGCCTTTTCGCGAGGGGGGGGGGGAGACATCAGGATCATTCGGGTTGTACTCCTTGAGATCTTCCATATTTTTTACGTGGACACTTTCCTTTTCTTTCTGGCACTTTTTTGCCCTCGACATCTGTTGGTGATAGTTCACTAAAAGGCGGAGATTGAGATGAACCTTGGCTATTCATGTATTGAACATCCATCTAAAATTGAAAATAAACAAAACAAAAACAAATATCCAACTAAAAGTAAAAATGATTAAGTAAAATAAAATTATTTACAGTAAAATTGCATCCTTCTGTCCTATCTAATAAATATCTTTGTCATACTTTACGTTTCAGAGAGGTGCTGGGTTGGAACCCGGCTCATGCATTTTTTTTTTTTCAGTCCTAGTCTTTTTGCATGGTTCATAAAAAGCCACACTGCATTTAGTATCAATCTCGAATAAAAATTTATCAAGTTTTACCATGTAATAAACTTTACTGCCCCAGATAGCAGTTTTTTTTTTTTTTTTTTAATGTATAATTCTTTTATCAGTTTTAAAAAGCATCAATACGATAATAATATCCTTATTTGTTTTATATTTCCAAGCCAAAAATAATTTATATTGTGGCAATTTTTAAAGCTTTTTTATTTTTACTTAATATTTATCAAAACAAAATTTTAACATCCTGTTTGTTTTTGATCAAAAGTAATTTTGAAATTTTTTTGGAGCTATGAGTAAAGAAATCATTATCAAAACATAAGTGACTGTAATCAGAATCATCGAACAGGGCATCATCTTCAAAAATATTATCGAAGGTCAGCGTTAATCATATGCAGAATCATTTAATTTTGTAACATGCTCTAAATGAATTTCAAAACTTTACCTTAAGCAAATAAGATAGGATATTAGTATGTTAATTATAACTGATATGAAAGTTTACTTTTCAAATTTTGTAATACGTAAATCATACTGTTACTTTTTTTTTTTTTTTGTTTAATGTTTTACATGTTAAATGAATAAGCTGATATAACAAATGATGATTATAGTGTAAAAAAATATACTTAAAAAAATATATATATATATATATATTGAAAACCTTTTCAAACATTGAATAGACGAAAACAATAAACTTTGAAAAAGATAAAACAGAAAAATTCAAAAAGAGATTGCGACAATCAACCATCCAGAAATTGAAACATACAAATTCATTACTTAAATTTGAATAGATGACCTTAATAAAATGTTACAAGTTCTCAAAAGTTAATATACAATGCAAGAAAAGGAAAATCAATTCAACATGAAGTAGGTATTTTTAGAACAAACAATAATACTAAGATTGTTGCGCAAATGCAGCATAACAAATCATGTATTAGTGAACTAAATTTATTAAATAGATTTTGCCAAACATGGGCAATACTAAAATAACAGAGAATGCAAAATTTTGCATGTAGAGACAAAAATAAAAGCATTCCAAAATATTCGCGCAATAGCAGCGTCATAATTCAGAATGGATATGTATATTGAAAACCTTTTCAAACATTGAATAGACGAAAACAATAAACTTTGAAAAAGATAAAACAGAAAAATTCAAAAAGAGATTGCGACAATCAACCATCCAGAAATTGAAACATACAAATTCATTACTTAAATTTGAATAGATGACCTTAATAAAATGTTACAAGTTCTCAAAAGTTAATATACAATGCAAGAAAAGGAAAATCAATTCAACATGAAGTAGGTATTTTTAGAACAAACAATAATACTAAGATTGTTGCGCAAATGCAGCATAACAAATCATGTATTAGTGAACTAAATTTATTAAATAGATTTTGCCAAACATGGGCAATACTAAAATAACAGAGAATGCAAAATTTTGCATGTAGAGACAAAAATAAAAGCATTCCAAAATATTCGCGCAATAGCAGCGTCATAATTCAGAATGGATATATATTGAAAACCTTTTCAAACATTGAATAGACGAAAACAATAAACTTTGAAAAAGATAAAACAGAAAAATTCAAAAAGAGATTGCGACAATCAACCATCCAGAAATTGAAACATACAAATTCATTACTTAAATTTGAATAGATGACCTTAATAAAATGTTACAAGTTCTCAAAAGTTAATATACAATGCAAGAAAAGGAAAATCAATTCAACATGAAGTAGGTATTTTTAGAACAAACAATAATACTAAGATTGTTGCGCAAATGCAGCATAACAAATCATGTATTAGTGAACTAAATTTATTAAATAGATTTTGCCAAACATGGGCAATACTATATATATAGTATACATTAATCTGAAGACAAAAACAAATGTTAATAATAAAAAAATAAATAAAAATTAACTGAGCATAGTTAAATCAGAAAATACTCTAAACAGTTAGATTTGTTCCTATGACATGAATGTTTAAATGTTGTTAACAATAAAATAAAAATTGCAATGTAAAAAAAAAAAAGATTAAACTCAAAAGCTGTAAATTAAAAAACACTTCTAAACAGATACATATATAACAGTAGGTAATTCATAAAGCATTTCTTGATTTAAAAACAAATTCTCAAGTTAAGAAAACTTCTCTACAGCAATAATACTTAATTAAATACTGCAGACAAATTTACTTAATTTTATACAGACAAGAGCTTTTTCTTATTGTAGTAAAGAGATTATGTACAATTACCTAGGAAAGTATAGAAGTTTATAGAAATAATTTCACTTTTCGAAAAAGATTCCCAAAGATATCTCAGCATATGTATAACATTAGTTATGAGGAGAAATTAGGACAGAAAATATCTTCAGACAAAAATACTAAGATGCTTTATACATATGAAAAAAGAATTATTTTATGTAAGAACCAGAACAACAAAATCTAAGTTCTTTTACAAGGCTTTTAGAATATGTGCAGTTCATCATTTGTTTGTTTACATTAGATAAGACGTTCAATAGAGAGGCGTTCAATTAAATTGGCATACTTTAGATCCAAAATATCAAACAAAAAATTCATTTTTTACAGAATACTACAAGAGAAGTGTAAAAATTAACTCACCGATCACTCTCGTATGAAATACCATGCTCAATCTCTGAAAAGATATCTAATACACAAGTTTTTTTAAAAGGCGAAAACGATATTAAATTTTTTTTTTTCATCATAAAGAGAACTTTTCCGATATGTTTCTGGACACAGGAACAAAACAACGATCTTATTCGTCACCATCATCAAACAAAATTTTTTGCACAACATCCAACATAATGAAAAAGAGAATAATAATAAACTAACACTAACAGTCAACAACATCCAAACAGTTTTCTCGTACCTATATATAGTAGAGAATGTATTATTTTGCAGTCAAATTTTCGAAAGTGTGTTTTTATTATATTTACGCGTTGCAAGGCGCAATAATTCCAAAAATAAGTTTTTTTTTTTTTTTTTTTTTTTTTTTTTTTGCAGTTGGTCTGTGTGTTTATTAGCAGTATACCTCAAGGGAAAAAAGTAGCAGGAAGTCAATTTCTTTTCCTTTTCCAAATCTGTATTTTATAGGGATGTTATCTGTACCAAACTTTTTGTTGTGGACGAACAAATGGTTCGTGTACAGAAAGAGCCCAGTTAAGGGGGGGGGGTTGAGGAGGCTCCCGGGCCCAGTGAACTAGGGGGCCCTAGATAGGGCCAAGAAAACCCGGTAAATAGAAAAAAATGTAATTTTTTTAAATTCTGTTTTTACTGTCAGAAATTAAATCCTTGATACTGTTATGTAAAAATATTTTAAAAAGACAAATTTTTGAAAATTGTAATTAAATTTTTAGCTGTCAGAGAATTGGCTTTTGAAAGAGATGACAGTAAACTAGGATCAATTCATAACGGAAATTTTTTAGGAGTAATTGAGCTTATCGCAGAATTTGATCCCTTTATAAAGCAACATTTGACTGATTATGGTAACTGGAAACAAAAAGGACACGGAAATGTTTCATATTTGTCCAATACTATGTATAATGAGCTAATTGATTTGATGGACCATGAAGTTTTGAAGAAAATTCTTGCTGATATTAAGGAAGCAAAATATTTTGCTGTTATCTTGGATTCGACACCAGACAAAGCTCATACAGATCAATTCTCATTTGTAATAAGCTACTGCCTAGAAAGTATAATTTACGAAAGGTTTATTACTTTTCTTCAAATCAGTAGCCATACAGGAAAATCGATGGCAGAAGGAATGTTTTCATTTATGCAGAAGCATTATTTTGACATTGAACTGTGCAGAGGGCAGTCTTACGATAATGCCTAGCAACATGACTCGAATTTATCAAGGTTTACAAACTCAAATTCGTAAAAAGAGCTGCTTAGCACTATTTTGTCCGTGTAGTGCACGTGCACATTCTTTAAATTTGGTAGGAGCGCATGCCGTTGAATGCTGTTCCGATGCAATGAGTCTCTTCAGCCTAATTCAACGACTGTATGCTTTTTTTTGTAGCTTCAACACACCGATGGAACTTATTACTTTTTAATCTTCTTCCTACTGAAAAAAAAAAAAAAATATATATATATATATATATATATTGTTTTGAAAAGTTTAAGCGCAACAAGATGGTCTCATCACGCTGAATCTTGCAAGTCAGTGATAGTGTATTATGAGCAAATTTTAAACATTTTGCTTCAAATTTCAGAAGACAGCAATGAAAAGGCAGATACAGGTAATGAAGCGCAGCAAAATGATGACTTTCGAAACAGTCTTTATACTAACGTTGTGGCACATTTTAAATGCTATGAATAAAGTTAGCATTTATCTTCAAAAACCAGGTCTTGATTTATTTACAGCTGTTAGCTTGTTGAAAGGGTTGAATGGAAATATCTCCACATGTAGCGACTTCACCTAAGGATCAGGGAAAAAGACTGAGAAGAAAAAAATTTACCGATGGTACTCTCGAATACTCGAATCCGAAACAACTAGCCATGTCACGAAGTAACTCTTCAAGGGTTTGAAAAACTTAAAATAGAAACTTTATTTGTGATAGTCGATAGATTAAATTCAGAAATGATAAAACGAATTGATGCTTATAACTCAGTATGCAGCATTTTCAATTTCATTACTAAATTAGGTATTGAACAAATAAATAAAGAATCATTTAATAATTTTCTTGAAGTTTATGAAGGAGAAGTAGATTTTGAAGCCACAAAATCTGAAGTCACTCAATTTTCACAATCACAATATTTGTTAAGCTGCAGCTTAGGAAAAAAAACACCGATACATATTTATGATCACATGTTTAAAAACGAGTTAAATGAGATTTTTCTAAATATGTTTATTGCATTACGTATTTATTTAACTCTACCGATATCAGGTTGCAAAGCCGAGAGAGCAAACTTTAAATTAGAGAGAGTTCTATCTCTTTGAAGAACAAAAATGCAGCAGAATAAGCTGCAATGTTCGGTTTGTCTGTGCTCAGAGCACGATTTAACAAGCAACCTGGATTTTAAAGATGCAATTGAAACTTTCAGCACGGCAAAGGCTAGGAAAAAGCTAATTTATTTTTTTTTATTCTGTAAAATATATTCATTAAAGTTTTTGATGCAGCAACTTTTCCTTTGGTTGGTGAGTTAGATTCTTTTGTTGTTAATATTCTTTTGTTTGTTTTAATTAATTTTTTGCAAACAGTTTAAGAGTTCATTTAAATGGCAATGAGAATCTTATTCTAATGACCATTGTAAAATTTTATCTAATGATGAACATTCATATTAAAGAAAAAGAAAAATGTGTGTGGGTGGGGAGGGGGCCTCCGCTATTATCACAGCCCCGGGCCCTTAAATGGGTAAACTGGGCTCTGTGTACAGGGACAACCACAATAATTCAAATTTCAAATACATTTTGCTTATATCGGTAAAATTTTTAGTAGTTGCAATTTAACATCTATATTTTGCGATTAAGAAAATCACATGAGCATACTTTCTTTTTTCTTTATATAAATAAAATCACATTTTTTGTAGAATGTGCTATGGAAATCATCGATCATTCGTTTAGAGAGCTACTCAAAACATTTGGATACATTGGGGCTATAATTTGAAATTCTAGAAATTAATACATATCTTTTTCATACAGGACTAAATTACACAATGGACTATGTATATAACTTTACGATAATATAAAAGGCTACTCAAAATTAAGCGAAATTGTTTATTCTGTTGAATGTAATTCATGTAGATGTTTTACTACATTTTGCAAAGTCGACGAAAACTGCTCAGGAATAAAAATTAATTGGTCATACTAATACGATAGACAAAGTATTTTTTTTTAATTAAAAAAAAAAAAAAAATTTTTAAATTCAATTTTCAGTTCTGTTTTGTGTATAATGTCGCGCCTCATGTATTTGAAAGTCAATTTTTTAAAATGTTTAATCTGTATACATGTGTGCTAAAAGCATAACTTAAAAAAAAAAGGTAATTGCAAAAAAAAGTAAATTTGTATCTTGAATTTCATGTAAGGTTGCCATTTAAATAATTAAAAAAAAAAAAAAAAAAAAAAAAGCTGGCAGTAACTGTGTTAGGTCGAAAAAGAATAATAACAAATAATAAAAACCACGACCCTTTGTTAGTCGAACAAAGTACGCACGAGTTCTGCAAACAAGTAGTAATACGTTTTCTGATAGTACAAATACTGTACTAATACCACTACTTTTATACTTTTCTTTGATAGCAGCCCAGCAAAATTAAACAGTGCGAATAAATGTTTACAATTCAATCTGAGTTCTTTGTTCTTTTGAAGTAGCTGCTATTAAAAAAAAATTGTACACCGAGCTTATCAATAAACTTGGATTATGTACATAATTATGACTTTCAGACAAATCAGTTGATAAATAAAATTTTTAACTGAGTTTGAAACGTTGAAGTAATTGCGATTTTGAAACAAGTTGAGGGATCGAGTTGACTAAAAAAAATCTGGAGTGACTCCACTCGACTTTCCGATCATTGAGTAATTAACAGTTTTGTAGATAAAGTAAAGAAAGAGGAGTTGTTAAACAAACAAAAGAGAGAAAACCATAATAGAGTGTTTGAGTATTTTTCTCCATATATTACACGATGTTTTATTTAACGCTACTGAACTTTGAGCCCATAGATCATAATGATAAAGAATTTTTCGTTGTGTCCCTGTAAAAACCTATAAATGCTAGATTCACCAAAATGCTTATAGTTAGTGCAACAGTGATTTATAATATTCATATAAATTTTCAGCTCAATTGAATAAGGCGTTTAGATGCTATCGCACTTTTAAAAATTTGGTCCCATAGGCCATAATAATAAAGAATTTTTCTTTGTGTCCCTGTAAAAAAAACTGTAAGTGCTAAATTAACCAAAATCTATACAATTGGTACAACTGTGACCTATAACATGTGTACAAATTTTTTGCTCAGATTAATAAGGCGTTTAGACGCTATCACACTTTTTAAAAATTTGGCCCCATAGGCTTAATGATAAAGAATTTTTTTTCTGCCCCTGCAAAAAACTGTAAGTGCTAAATTCACCAAAATCTATACAGTTGGTGCAACTTTCACCTATAACATGTCTAAAAAATTTTTGCTGAGATTAATAAGGCGTTTAGACGCTATCACACTTTTAAAAATTTGGCCCCATAGGCCATAATGATAAAGAATTTTTCTTTGTGTCCCTGTAAAAAAACTATAAATGCTAGATTCTCCAAAATCTATACAGACCAAGTATCTGTGACTTATAATATGTGTATAAATTTTTTTGCTCAATTGAACAAGGCGTTTAGACGCTATCACACTTTTAAAAATTTGGCCCCATAGGCCATAATGATAAAGAATTTTTCTTTGTGTCCCTGTAAAAAAATTATAACTGCTAGATTCATCAAAATCAATAGGGTTCGTGCTACAGTGACTTGCAACATGCGTATCAGCTTACAGCTCATTCGAGCAAAGCGTTTAGACGCTAGCGTGTTCACTCACACACATACACACATACATACACACATACATCATCATAGAAATAGTGAAGACGGACTCAGGGGACCTCGAAACGTATAGAAACATCAAAATATCAAATTCGGATTTTTGACATGATTACAATACTTTACTCACTATAGTGTTCGGAAAGTAAAAATTAGTTGAGTTGAGATCTTCATATGAGTTATGCATATATCACGATTCAGGCAAATCTGTTCATAAATACGTTTTTTATGTGAGTTTGAAAATTTTAAGTGACCGTTATTTTGAAACACGGACACCCGATCGAGTTGATTAATAATCTTGGTTGAGATCTTGATATAAACTGTGTACACACCGAATTTTAAGCAAAACTATTGAAAAATGCGTTTCTTATCCGAACTTGAAATTTTCAAATGGCCACCATTTTTTAACTTTATGGTAGATCAAGTAACCAACAAAATCCCTTCAGCTATTACTATGGTAAATCCACTGTCAAATTTGTGTTTCAATTGATTCAGTTTTACATGCATACTACATACACATACACTATATGTATACACACAGAGGAAGAGGAGGAAGAAAACAAAGTAATTATTACAAGTAATTACTTTGATTTTTGAAAAAAGTCTACGTAAAAAGTTAAATTAATCTCAATTATTAAAGATTAGACCTTAAAATTTCATAGCAATGAGTGAAAAAACAAAGTATGAACAAAAAGCAACCCTGTAGCGACGAAGAAACCGAAACTAATTACAAAACGCTTATTCTACTCTTATGTCATCAAGAATCGATTGTAAAATCATTCGAAAGAAAATTACTCGATTATCAAAATCATTCGAGATTATTCCCATCTCTACTTGGAACAATGCGCCCATAAGAGAATAAGACATAGATTGATAATTAGGGATGGGGGGGTGATGCCTTTTTTACTCGGAGAAAAGTCCACAATATTGCCGTCTTTCTCCGAGTGAATACACACAGATAATTTAGAAAATAAAATTTATGAATAAGTTATGTACTAAAGGTAAATGAAAAACTGCAGATACAATTTCAAATTCATTTTTCTTTTTCTTTCTTTTATATAGTTATTAATTTAGTTAATATTTAAAGTTGAAAGTTTTTTACTTTTTATATACTAAAACTAACGTTCTTTACCTACGCCGCTGCTAACTATATTTAAAAGAATTTTGAAAATTCTATATATTACTGACTAATATAAAATCTTAAAAAATATCAAACTTTAAAAAACGTATTCCATTAAAAATCAAGCCAGTTTTTATTTCATAATGATAGCAAAGCAACTGATTATAAAAATTATATTTTTCATAATTTAGTCAAATGTAATTTACTTTTATGATAAACGTATCCCATTTCTTTTCATAAATTTATTAGAAGAATGAAAAGACGCAATATATCGACATTCTGAAAATTCATCAACATTCTATTCTATTCTATTTTTATTTTATTTATTTATTTATTTATTATTATTATTATTATTATTATTATTATTGTACAATTGCCGAGTTTCAGTGGTTTCAACACCACTATAAGGCTAATGCCAAAAAAAAATTTTCGGCATCAAAGATTTTTGCATTATAACAATGGATGATAGATCTATGTACGCGTTCAGTCTCATGGATCGGTCTGGATCAAAGTCGTTCAGTAGAATGCATTAGAGATCTGCACGGGCCGGATTTTTCAATCTGTTCTCGGGTCCGGGCTTAAAATTTTTTTGCAAGCTCGTGCCGGGCCGGGCCTGAATTAATTTTTTTCCGGGCAGTGTCGGCCCGATCTTTTTCTAGTTTCATCGTTAATCAACGAAAAAGAGAAATGATAAAATATTTCTTCAGTCATTTATTTCACATAATTTTACAGGTTGGTATATCACATAAAATTTTATTTTGTTAAAAAATGTCTGTAACTTCAATTTAATTGCTTATCAGTCTGTCTGTTCGCGATCTGATTTTCCGCAAATATTTTTAGCATGTCTCGAAATTAATACATTTTATTTCAAGTAATATTAAACGGTTTCCTATTCAAAATAGTATGCATGTCACTACTAGTTTGCGCACATGTTCAAACAAAAGAAATTAGATATGTTTCTGTGCATAAGGCTTTGTGCCCTGGTCTGTAGAGTTTAGGTGGTATGAAGGCTATTAAAATCCTGCCGCTGTAACTTTTTCTCTAAACTCCTTTTTCTTTTCTACAGTGCACTGAATGAAAGTAGCATCATTTTTAGCATGTACAAAAGCCTCTTTTTTTTTTTATAGAATATGGTTGGATTACCATTAAAATTTTTTTTACCAGATCACATGAAAGATTCGTATAAATTATGGTACATAAGAGGAAATGGTTGAACGTGCATTTTTAGCACTAGTAACCATTTTAAATACCGTCCTATATTGTTTGATGAGTGCTAATATTTTTTGCTTTGACTTTCTGTCTGTCTTTGTGCCTTCTCTACGTCTGAAATAATGAACTTTTGTTTATATATACTGTAAAATCTTGTAAAAGTTCTGCAGTTTTGTTAAAGACGATTCTATTTCTTCGCTATATAAAACCTCTGCAAAACACATACTAAAAATCTTTTTCATAGAAAGGCATGCATTTTTTTTTCATATTTTTGAATATGAAAAAAAAAATGCCGGGCCGGGCCGTACAGTGGCAGAAAATAAACGGGCCCAGGCCTCAAAATTCCGGCCCGTGCAGACCTCTAGAATGCATCTCGTGAACCGGTCGTGTATCAAATCGCCCAAGAAATTTTTCAGAGTCATTTGATCCATTTACTAATCCCATGGTAGTACAATCCTCAGGTACGATAACGGCATAGAGTAAAATCCGGTCCAACGAGATAAATAAAGTAGATTGATAAATGGTAACCCTAACATGGTCCAACATGAGTCATGTGACATGAACCCTCTATGCGTTGGTTCCCTTGGTAACAGCTTATTTTCAATAAATTTCTATGGCAATGGTTTGGAGATTGTTCTTGGCAAAATTCATAACCGCCAATGTTTTTGTTTACATGAAGTTTAATATTCTTTTGTTCTAAATCATTTTGATTTTTATTTTACTTCTTTTTTATTTCGTGTAGTCGAAATTTAACCGACAAAATGCTCAAAAATAGTTGAAAAATTATTATTCGTTATTAAATTCAGCTCTTTAAAAGTTTAACTTTTCTGTTATAAACACTTTTAAACTTTGTTGGGAAACGATGAAAAAAAAAGTATGTCCTTGTTTGTTATAATGTCAAATATCTGAAAAATTATTCATTTCGGTCATAGGACTGTCATGTTACCTAATAATAATGATAATTTCCGAAATGAAATTTTATATTCCAAAATAGCAATAAAGGGCCAAACATAGCAACCTATTGGTTCATGTCAAGTGATTCATCTTGAACCATGGAAAGCTAATCCTTCATCCATTGAATCAGCACTCTAATTTATTTATTTCGTTGATCCGGTCCCAAAACGAACTTTTCCGAACGCATGTATCATGATTAGCGCCATCTGTTGTCACAATTAGAAAGTGTATTTATTAATTTGATTTATGCACGCACTACGCATGCAGTTATTTCGTTTTATCATTTAAAAATAAATAACAATACTGAATATTCTTTTATTTTTATTTTTATTTTCATTTCTGTTCATTTATTTATTTATTTATAAAAAATTATAATTCATAGGTAATAAAAAAAAGTTATGCTATATTAGACAAGAGGTTTTTATTTTAAAGTTGTCTAACAAAAAACATAATAACAATAATAATAATAATAATAAGTTTTGGTTCTTTTTTCTTTTTTTTTTTTTTTTCTTTTCTGATTTTTTTTTTTTAAGTACTTATGTGTCATGTAAATGTGAAAATCTATAATAATAAAAGAAGATGTCTGTCTGTCTGTCTGAGCATCTATACGTTCAGCCCCTACTGAACGCAGAAGTATAAAATTTGACATACGTGTGCTCAGAAGCCTTCCCGAGTAGATAGTGAAAACAGAATTTAAAAATTTTAATTAGTTGCGGAGATATTAATTAAAATGTCGACCCATGTCGATGGAAAAATGACCGAGAAAAAGAAACTTTCTATCAGCAGACGATTTTCTAAGCTGTCTCGATCGGAAACAAAACACATGGAGACAACGGTCTGCGATAAAAAAGGAAATGAATGTAACCAATTAAGATATCACGTGCTTCATAGTGGGGATAAAAATTGCAATTTTCAACCTTTTTCAAATTTTCATTCACGTTACATTTGAATTAATATTTGGCCTAGACAGCATATTATAAAGCTACTGTTCAATTTTCATGAAAATATATGAATAAATAAAAAAATGACGTATTTATTGGAAAAAGATTAAGTTTTTTTTTATACTTTGCAGTATTTTAAATTGAGATATACTGTTGGAATTTCGTAGCATTTGGTTTTAATGCCCGATAATTTGATTGTGAATATTTTTGAAAGAGTACGATTATTAGGGAGGGCTTGAGGAAGGGGGAAAAGGGGCAAAAATTTAAAAAATCATCATCATCATCATCACGTTCTTAAGAAGTGCCTACGGCTGTCGAGACAGTCGCTTACCTTCACCAGAGGAAGAAAGAATACATATGGAGGGCTTGCATAATCTAGAGAGTCGGTACTAGGTCTGTGTGGGTTCCCAAAGAACCCCGGCGTGATGACTTGATGCATTCAGCAGCATGACGGAAGAGAGAGGCAGAGCAGAGCCGATCTGGAAGCTGTGTGACATGTGGCAACAGAGCAAGGAGCACTAAACCTACAATTTTTTTTTTTTTTTTAATAATAATGATAGGCCTAACCAGACTGTTAAGCAGTCATAATACAATACAATTTAGAATAATACAAAAATAAAGAAATTTTTTAGCCTAGCAAGACTGTTAGGTACAGTCGGTAACAAAAGTGTCCGAACACTAGCAAAAATTCCTATGTAAAAAAAATACACTTCATACGGTTTTATTAAATAAATCCTTGTCGAATCCTTTTCTTAGTCAGTGTAAGACCATGATTCGATAAGGATTTATTTAACGAAACTGTAGGAAGTGTACTTATTTTACATAGGAATTTTTGCTAGTGTTCGGACACTTTTGTTACCGACTGTAGTCAGAGAAAAAAGAAAAAGAAAAATATATGTAGAATCTTGGCTGGGTGTCTAGGGGTGGGGTAATGATGAGTTGCGACTTGGAAGACTAACATTTATTACGAAACACACATACAATACAGGATACACAATGAAAAAATGATAATAGCAGACTTTCTATTATTAACCAACTGCTGGTTTCGAGGCTTAGCACATAACAAGCTTTCTTCATCAGTATAGCCGTAACAAAATAACATTTAAGCACCTACGCGTACTTTTATTCACAAAAACACCTACGCGTGCTAACAAATAGTAAAATTGAAGTAATGAGCCCTCCATGGCTCTACACACTTATTAAGAGCACAACAAGCTCTATTTAGGAGATAATAAGCATGTCAGCCTTTGCGCTGACGGTCTCAACCGATCTCCACTGCAGCCAGATCTCAACTAACTCCCGTCCGTCATCTCGTTCAAAGATAAGCATCAGAGACAGCGCCATCTGTTGTTTGTGCAAGGAACTTCCCACAACGCTCGGCCATTCTGATGTGCGGTGACCTCACCGTAAACCAGCCTGGGATACTAAAGGATATCTGCAAAATACAATTAAAAGAAAAAAAAAAAAAAAGAGAAACAGACATTAAAAAAAATTATGTACATAAAAATTCACAGTTAATATTTTCTTTAAACTTTATCAGTTCATATTGATTTTAGTTTAGTTCGTGGACCATAATTTCATATGGTCTGCAGAAGTACTAGTATGTATAGGTCCTTCGTGATCACCTATCTTCTCGACTTCATATCTGTCTTTGGACTTTACTCGCACAACTTTATAAGGACCTAAGAATTTTGGTCTTAGTTTCATGCCGGTTCCAAACTGAGTTCGCTGGATGGCAACTAGATCATTAATTTTATATACATGGGCTTTCTTTCTCTTCTTGTTGTAACATCGGCGATTTTCTTCTTGAATCTTAAGAATGTTTTTTCTTGCTTCTTCACGAATGGTGTTAAGATTATCAAGCATGGAATTTATCCTTTCCTCTTCGAGAAGTTCTAGTATTCTCTTATCTTCTTTCTTTCTCATTGTTACTCCAGTGAGTAGTTCAAAAGGAGTTCTTTTGGTACTTCTCGATGTGGTGGAATTAATAGTTCTCTGAACAGCCTCAACAAACTTGTACCACTTGTTAGGGTCATTTATACATAACTTGGATAATACAGGAATGATTGTTCTATGAAGTCTCTCAATTTGACCATTCCCTCTTGGGATTCCGGTTGTGATGGTGTCATGTTCGATGCCCTCTGATTTACAGTAATCTGCAAACTCCTTAGATATGAACGCAGGTCCACGATCAGATATTATTCTTGCGTGGTTACCAAAAATAGTAGCTTGCTGTTTTAATTTTTGCAAGGCGTCTGCTGAAGAAGTTGATTTTACCGGGTATAGCCACGAAAATTTACTAAATCCATCGATGACTGTAAAAATGTGATTGTAGTTTTTGTTAGTGGTTGGTAATGGACCCACAAAATCGATGTGATACGTGGATAATGGTATATCTCCTTTAGGGATAGGGTTCAAAAAACCTTCTCCTTTTCCCTGTTTCTTATTTACAAGTATACATTCTACACAACTTTTTACAACATTATCTATGCATTTTTTCATATTAGGAAAGTAATATTCTCGTTTAACTAACTCTTCAGTTTTATTAGCCGAAAAATGTCCTAAGGCATGACATTTCTTTACGACCTCAAGTTGCATGGTCTCTGGGACAATTAGTACATCCCTATCATTTAACACTTTATATAAAACATTATTTTTTAACACATATTCGTCATTTTGGTTTTGTTGTAAAAGAGATTTCATAGTATTGATAAACTCATCATTTTCTTGAGCAGTAGCAATACGATGAGTAAGGGTATCAGTATTTACAGCCATTACAGGGTGTCTGCTAAGAGCGTCAACGTGCTGCATTTGTTTACCAGGACGGTGTTCTACTTCGTAGTCGAATTCCTGTAGCAGGAAAGACCACCTGGCTACCTCAGGTGTCAATTCACGTTTATCTAAAGTTTTAGTGAACGCTTGACAGTCAGTATAAATTTTAAATTTACTACCTAATAAATAGTTCCTAAATTTTTTAAGGGCTTCTACTATCGCTAACACTTCTAACTCATAACTACAGTATTTTTCTTCTTGTACAGAGGTCTTTTTACTCATATAATGGATTGGATAGTACTGTCCATCGTCATCTTGTTGTAATAGGATTGCACCGAATCCTAATTTAGATGCATCTGTATGAACTTCTAACTTATAGCCTTGCTTAAAAAGATGTAAGACAGGCGTATTAGATAAAATGTCTTTCAGCTTTTGGAAAGCTAATTTCTGCTCTTGCTCGAATTTAAATGGAGTGGAAGCACGTAATAAGTCACTGAGTGGTCTTGCTTTGTTGGCATATGAACGAATAAATTTTCTAAAGTAACCCGTTAAACCTAAGAAACTCTGCACTTCCCTAGCCCTAACAGCACAGTTAGGCTTAACTTATCCACAGTACATCTTAAGGACGTTTCTGGGATGCCTTTTCATCCAGAAGACATCCTGAAGATATCCTGGGGGAGGCGATGTGCTGTCTGGGAGCATTACGGGGTTTTGGGAAATTTTGTACTGCAACAGTTTTTTCTACTGAGGGTTTAATCGTGCCATTCTCAATTATGTGACCTAAGAAATCGATCTTTCGTTTCAAAAACTGACATTTCTTTAAATTTAACTCTAGACCAAATTTTGATGCCGTTTCTAACACACGTTTTAATTTATCTAACCCTTCATTCTCATCTTTAGATGGAATAATTATATCATCTAAATAAATAATTACAGTACCATCTTTTAATAGGTCTTTAAACACATAAGTTACATATCTTTGAAATACTAAGGGACTATTACATAATCCATAGGGAACTTTTAGAAACTCATACTGGGCATTATCGGTCACAAAAGCTGTCTATTTCCTACTTTTTTCCTCTACATCAACTTGTAAAAACGCATTCTTTAAATCTAGTGTCGAAAAAACTTTACCCTCCCCTAATCTATGAAATAAATCCTCAATATTTGGCAACGGGTATTTATCTTTAATAATTTTCTTATTTAAAGCACGATAATCACAGCATAACCTTATTCCTCCATCTTTTTTCCTACACACCACTATCGGCGAAGCATAATTTGAAGTACTTTCTCTAATTATACCATCTTTTAACCACTAGTCAATTTGTCTATCCAACTCTGATTTCTGTACAAATGATAATCTGCGATAGCGTAAACCCACTGGTATATCATCAGATAAAATAATGGACATTTTTAAATCAGTATTTTTTGTTTTAACTGGCTTATAACTTTTTATTAACTTGCTTAATCTCTCTTTTAACGACTTATCTAAAATGTAACTGACATCGAATTTTTCTTCTTCTGAAAAATTGCACATACTTAAAAAAAAAGAATCTATTTCATTTTCCTTTCGATCGAATACAGGAAAAGAACACTCTTTTGCTTCATCGAAATGGCTTTCCCCCGAACTCAGAAAACTATCTCCCCCCTTTACGCCGGTAGAATTCGAAACATGTGTTTCCTGTTTATTTTGTTGTTTCAAAATATGAAAGATATTACCAGGGAGAATTACGTCGCATGTCAAATTGTTGCATAAAGCACCGATTATGTTTACTGAATCATGATTAGGTAAAGATATTTTAAATTCAGTCAGATTTGCATCTTTCTTTTCATTAAAGCAGCTAACTAGAGTGGTTGAAGAAATAACATTTTTAGTCTGAGGAATTCTATTTTTATTTACAATTAGAATCGAAGAACCCGAATCTTTTAACCCTTTAAGTGGGATATCATCCACTAAAATATCAACATATTCGAGCTCATTAACAATTAGGTTAATCGGACTTGTTTCGGATTGAACTACTGAATTTGTTGGAAGATTTTCACGGAATTCTTTTTTCTCTGAAATACGTTTAGGACACACTCTAGCGAAATGAAATGTTTTCCCTTTTGCACCACAAATGTAACACATTCTTTCATGCTTTTCGTGAGTTTGATTAGATACCGAATTACGTACTATGGGATCTTTATTATTATAATATGTCTTTCTAAAAGGAGTTTTGTTTACAAATCGCTTATTCTCTGAACTTTCGTTTCGCGTATTATTATTAGTTTCAATTAACGATTTCCCTCTAGAAGAGTAGAATAAATCACACTCCCGACCTAATTCGTTGGGTTTAAACCAATTTTGACCTTCTCGAACACTAATATGTTCCTTAGTTCTAGAATCCAACGTTTCATATAATTTATCAGAAACTATAAGATCACACAATTGCTTAACGTCGTTAACCCCTCTCAATCTACAATAGTAATCAAAAGAAGCGCTTAGACGTGAAGCGAATTGGACATGAGATTCTGAAGGATTACGGAACGCATTTTTAAAATTACTTAAACATTCACGCGGCGTTGGTTGAAATTGTCTTAAAATTAATTCCTTAACTTTTTCATAATCGTTAATTTCTTCGGTGGTTACGTACGCAAGAACCTGATTACATTTATCTCCCAATAAATTAATCAATATTTCCGATTTGAATTTAGACGGTACATTTTTAGAAACGAATGCTTTTTCAAGGGATTGAAAAAATAAGTGCAAAGCTTCCGGTTTCTCAGGTACTGAAATGGTTAAAGTTCGAATACTTCTAATTAAATTTTCTAATGATTGTGAAGTAGTTTCTGAATTTGATTGCTCAACATTATTACTAGAATTATTTGCTGCCGCCTGTAACTTTAAATTCTGTAACTCTATTTCTTTTTCTAACTGGGATAATTTAATTCTTTCTATCTCAATTTTGGTTTGTTCTTCTACAGATTTCAACTTTTGTTCTTCCACTAACATTTTAATAACACCTCTAACAAATTCTAAATCATTTTTATAAATATCTGAACTCTCAATCAAAGTTTTGATTTCAAGTACCTTAGCTTCCGCCGGAACAGTTAGGCCTAATTCTTCAGCAATTGTTCTTAAATCTGCTTTTCTAATACCTTGTAACACGTTTTGGGCCATTATAACTCTAAATAATTATTTATACCAAAAAATATTTCAATACTTCTACCAAATTAATATCATACTTAAATAGAAACAAAATAATATGAGAACAATTTTCTCAAAAAATGATTCTATGGTTTTTGTTCTCAAATCAAAATTATCATGATTTTTAAATAACCACATGCAGAACAATTTGTATTGTACAACAGAATATTTAGATCATCTTATATATTTCTTAATTATTACACATATTTCATATAATATCACCATTATCATTATTGTTCTCTATTTAATAATTGTTATCACTTTCGTTTTAAAATAATATTGTTATAATATTGTTAAAATATTATTGCAAACAGTAATAAGCAAAATTATAAAAGATTACTCAGAATATTTTTTCAATCATAATTCTTATTTCTATTCATTCTTCTCAAAAAATGTATTTATTTATTTTCATCACACACTGAAACCAAAACAGTTCTGAAAAAATATTTCACCATTAATTTCTAATTCAAAACTGTATTAAATTTCTTTTTCTCAATTTATGCATTAATCATTAATTATCAAATAGAATGATAAATATATAACAATAACAGTTACCTTTTATAACTTGCTGGTGGTAATATCGCGGCAGAGTCCCCACTTGTAGAATCTTGGCTGGGTGTCTAGGGGTGGGGTAATGATGAGTTGCGACTTGGAAGACTAACATTTATTACGAAACACACATACAATACAGGATACACAATGAAAAAATGATAATAGCAGACTTTCTATTATTAACCAACTGCTGGTTTCGAGGCTTAGCACATAACAAGCTTTCTTCATCAGTATAGCCGTAACAAAATAACATTTAAGCACCTACGCGTACTTTTATTCACAAAAACACCTACGCGTGCTAACAAATAGTAAAATTGAAGTAATGAGCCCTCCATGGCTCTACACACTTATTAAGAGCACAACAAGCTCTAATTAGGAGATAATAAGCATGTCAGCCTTCGCGCTGACGGTCTCAACCGATCTCCACTACAGCCAGATCTCAACTAACTCCCGTCCGTCATCTCGTTCAAAGATAAGCATCAGAGACAGCGCCATCTGTTGTTTGTGCAAGGAACTTCCCACATATATACACTATTTACAATTAAAAGATTAAATAACAATTTACAAAGAAGAAATTTACATTATTTACAGTTAAATTTAATAATTAAAATTAATAAAACCCTACGTAAGGTAACTGGCTGGAAGACTGATCATTCGCGACTGTTAAACGACACAGTAGGTTGCAGTTGTTAGGGGGATAGCCAAAAGTAGATGGATAGCATGTATTCAATCTACGGGAAAAAGAATTTTGAGTGAGAATTCTGTGTTATGTAACACCTGAAGGATCTCGCCTTCTACGCTTGGAGACCGGGACAAACCGACGTCCTCCCTGTAGAGGATGGCAAGTGGGCGTTTCTTGGCCCTCCCGATTCTGGGATTGTACCTTCTTATGGCGTTTAACACAGGATTCTGAACTTTTGGGATAGACCTGTGAAACTTCAACGCAAGTTTCTTAATTTCCGAATAGATTGGCCTAATTTTCAGGTCTTTGAGAATGACAACATTGCGAACGTAGCGATGGGCTTGAAGAAACCTACGCAATTGCTTGTTTTGGAATACTTGAATTTTTTCTAGCACAGTCTTTGAGGCAGATCCGTACACCACGGACCCGTAAGTCAAGATGGGTCGGATCATGGACTTGTACAGTAACAATTTATTTTTAACAGACAGGCGGCTATTCCAAGCCAAAAGCGGAAGGAGGGGGGCGGTGGCAATATGCGCTTTATTCAGAGTCTCTGAGATGTGCTTATATGCCACAATAATTTTGAATCTAGGTGAATTCCTAGGTATTTATAAGAAGTTTCCCAGGGAATAGGATCATTATTGAGAGTAAAGTTAACGTCGGGGGAATAGGATTTATTAGTGAAGAAAATGGCGGCACTTTTGGAGCTATTAACTTTAATTTTCCATTTCCTAAGCCAAATAGCATACGAATGAAGGTAATCCTGGAGTTTTTCAAACACTGTGTGTGGTTGTTTATGTTTGTACATGATAGCAGTATCATCAGCAAATAAAGCTAAGTCGATGTCGGGCTTGCGCGGAATGTCGTTAATGTAAATGTTAAAAAGGCGGGGCCCGGCGAGAGAACCCTGAGGAACAGAAATGAGGACAGGCTTCGGGCTAGAGAAGGAATTTCCCACTTTTACCACGAAGGACCTGTTAGAGAGGTAATCAGAAAAGATTTTAATTAGCTGGTCAGGAACACCTAACTCAGCCCTCTTAAAGAGAAGGCCGGCATGCCAGACCTTATCAAAGGCCTTCTGCACGTCGAGAAATATAATTCCCGCCACACCGCTGGTTTGGTATCCATCGTGAATGAATTAAGTCACTCTTCACAACTGCTGTTGCGTTGAATGGCGAGTCCTGAACCCGAATTGCTCGGGTATAATCTTGTCATGAGAGTCAAGGAATTCATTCAGTCGGCGGACGAGAACATACAGTCGGCTGCAAAATTATTCGAGCACTAGCAATAATCCCTGTCTAAAAAAGTACACTTAATACTGCTTTGTTAAATAAATCCTTATCGAGTCATGTTCTTAGTCAGTCTAAGAACATGATTCGACAAGGATTTATTTAACAAAACAGTCTTAAGTGTACTTTTTTAATATAGGAATTATTGGCTAGTGCTCGAAAAATTATGCTGCCGACTGTACTCATAAACCTTCGAGAAACTGGAGAGCAAAGAGATAGGTCGATAGCTAGAAGGAGAGTGGATATCTTGGCCCCCACCCTTCGGTAAGGGGACAACGATAGCTCTCTTCCAACAATCGGAAAAAATATTAAGCTTTAACATACAATTAATGATTAACGTGATATAAAAAATAAAATGGAGAGGTAGATTAATTAGCATATTGTCTGAGATAAGGTCCTCACCGGGTGCCTTGTGTTGTTTCAAGCCCGAAATGTAATCCTGAACCTCAGAGGGTAAAGCAGGTTGAAGAGTGTTTTGTGTGTCAGATTGTAATAAATTTTGAACCCTGTGGTCGACTATGTTCTCGACAATTGGGTTAACAACGTCCGGATGAGGTGAAAACTGACTTCTAAGACTTTCGGCAATAGCCTCAGCCTTTTCAGTGTAACTATAAGCCATGCCGTTAGGGCTAACAATGGCAGGAATGTGTGTTCGTGTCCTACGAATGCGGGAGGTGGCCCTCCAAATTGTGTTGTCCTCAGTCGAGAGAGACTCGACAAAATTATTGAAACGTGTTTTACTAAACTCCTTAATTGCAGCTCTAGTACTACGAATAAGCCTGTTTAACTTATTCCTGAAATAAGGGGTCCTATGAACCTGCCATTGCCTGCGAGCATGATTTCGATCCCTGACCATTTCCCTGATGTTATCCGGCAGCCTGTAGTAGTCAAACGATCTTTTGCGAGGTTCAGAGCTCTGCGTGTAGGCCTCTCGGAGTGAGTCCCCGAGCATGGCTACCGCTTGCTCTACTTCCTGTTTGGATTCTGGGATAAGAGATGGAACGTCGCGTTCCGAGAGAATATCCGCAAACAGACTCCACCTTGTGGACAGAGCCGTTCTCAGATCCAGATCGTAAGACCCCACATCAAACCTCAAGACAACAGGTAGGTGATCAGAGTCTAGATCATTCAGCGTTTGAATGCTGTAGGCAAACAGAAAATTGCGGGTGATGGCAAAATCCAAAATATTTTGAGATCTCACGAAGGTGGGTTCAGGGGACGCTAGAATTTGCGCGAAATTTTGATCCACCCACCTTCTTAACTTACGGCCAGAAGTATTAAAGCTTGGACAGTTCCAAGATGTGTGAGTAGAATTAAAATCACCCGCATGGATAAAATTTGGAAAAGAATTAGTGATACGGGAAAGATCTTGCTCTAGCAGATTACTCCTTTGCCTAGTACTTTGAACATACACTGCTGCAATTAACAAATTTGGAATAAGGGGGAAGTCCAGAACAATAGGCGTGGCTTCGGTACAATTTAGATTGGGAATTTTAATGAGAGAAGCATTAAAACCATTTTTAACATAAATAGCAGTGCCGCCGGAAGCTTGCAGACTATGAGTCCTGTCGACATTGTAAATCTCATAGTTAGCAATACGAACAGTGCGTCCCTGGGAAAAGTGGGTCTCAGTGACCAAAATTAAGTCTAAATTATTACGGTGTAACGAAGTCCCTAAAGTCATGTGCTTTATCCAGAAGTCCATTGGCATTCCAGATACCAATGGTGAAAGAATTCAAGCTCCGAGAAGACGGGGACATGGGTAGCCGAAAAAGAAATTACATGAGGGAGGGTAAAGACAATTAAGACATACTGCGGATTTGACCCCACAGAATGTGAATCCGGTCAACATCCGTGGATGCAGTGCGGAGCGCCGGAAGAGCATTCGTAAATGCTGAAAAGACCAAATCAGGTTCGAATTGATTTTGAAATGCTAAAAGCATATGAATGAAGTCGGTGGCCGAATTTGCATCCTTGCGAGGGATCGACGAATTTTGAGAATTAATTTTGACAGGGGGAGGGGTAGCAGCCTCGCTACGTCCTAGAGCAACGCCCGAAAAAGATTGGGCTGGATCAACCTTCCTCGAAATGAAAGTTCGATTCTCCACCCTATCGGTCGGAGATTTATTAACATTGTTCTTTTTCTTTTTCCTTTTAGGGGGGGGGCGGTCTTAGGGAATATGGGACAGCTGCGAAAGTTCGCTGGATGCTCCCCTCCACAGCGCACACAACGGCAGGGCGTGTCAAATTCCTTCGTACAGTCCTTTGACCTGTGATCCCCGGCGCATTTAACACACCTTGGGGGCAGGGCGCAGGCCGCAGAAAGAATCCCTGACAGTTGAAGCACTGTGTGGGGCCTTTCCTACCACGATATTCTTCGATGCTGACTTGCATCCCCATAAGAACAGTAATTTTAAAAATATTGTCCGAAATTTTGGACTTTGGAAGAGAAATTTGGAATAGTGGCATGTAGTGTTTCTTAGACACAGGCCCTCTATACAGCTGAACGACAGTGGTGTCGTCAAAATCATAGGTATAGTGGAGGGCTTGCTGGATCCTCTCAACAGAAGTGTTGATCGGTAGGCCTCGAATGACAACTTTAAGAGGTTTTTTGGAATCCAAGATAAAGGTCTTAAATTGAACTTTCATTTTACTTAGTTTGTCCTGAATAGTCCTAAAATGCTCCTCCTTAGAGCAAGAGTTAAAAAAGAGAGTTACTGCGTTTGAAATTGGTTGGTATATTTAGATTTTAAGGCAAGGTAAATCGAATGCGAATATTTTCGAGTGTAAAATTATTATTATCGGCGGAAAGGGGGGGGGGGAGCGAAAGGGCAAAGATGTAGAAAAGGAACGGGAGTTTCGGAGAAAACAACGGAATACCCAGAACACCTTTATTCTTTAATATTTTGCAGAGTTTCGAATTCGAATTTCTGCTCACATACCGTACTAAGGATTTTAACGTTATATAGCCCGGAATTATGCAAGTTTCGGGGATTACTGAAAGAAATTTCGCAGAATAAAAGAAAAAAAAAATACATTTTAATTTACATTTAATTGCAAATAAAATTTTATTCTAATACGTGTATTTCAAATTCTAATTATGATTAAATTATTTTTAATACTTCATTCGAAAGACATTTTGAAATACTTTTATAGTATCAAATCGAAAGTGGAATTCGAGATTTCACCTGATTTACACGTTTTAAGGTATCCTGATTAGGTTTTCTTTTGTATCTCAGCTACTAATTAAAATAATTTCATAAGTAATGCATCATTTGAAAGCTTTGTTGATTTGGAATTGAACAATATATTACAGAAATTTATACCGCCAGATGGCGCTGTAATATTTTAAAATTTCAATATTTCAAATTCTAATGAGCGAGGTGTAAGTTCTAAAATGGGGATAAGGCGCCACAGAGCGGGACTCAGCTAAAGTCAGAAATTTGAAAGATCATAACATGGTGAGCGAACAGGCTGTTTCAGATATTGGAAAGGGAAGAGGGCGCCGAAGGCGCTACCGAGCGGGAATTTACTGCGATTTCAATAAGCTATTTTCACGATATATCAATAAGCTGTTATTAGACCTGAAACGGGAAAAAGGCGCCACCGAGCGGGAGTTTCGTAAAGTTGGATTTTTTAGGGATCGCGAACCAGCTGGTCGCCGAAGGCGGTTAGTATTTTAATAAAAATTACAGTTATAAAAATTATCGATTAGAAACAAAATCCAGTAAAACCTTTCTAAAAGGCCACAAACTGTAAATTTAAATAATGATTTTAGTTATTCCTATTTGCATAATTTATCTATACAGCTTTCTGATAATTATTAATATTAGTTTGTTTTAATTTTGAAATCTTTTCAAGAATAATTTTGTTAAAAAAAAAAAGAAAAAAAAAATCATATAGTAAACAGAACATATTTTTCTATTTAGTTATAGTTTTATCATGAGCTATTGATAATGTGCTTTATTACTATTATTATTATTCCTTTTTGACGTACTTATATTCTGTTTAAATGTGAAATTAAAGTTATGGTATGGTATTCTTCGGCTTAAGATTAATTGTCTATAATGGGGAATTCTTTTTAAGGGAGATACCCTCGGTTGAGGATGTAGGGGGGGGGGGGCTTTTCTAAATTTCACGTATTTATGTGAGTTTTGGATAAAACCACGACAAAAACCGAACGGCTAAATGGATGAGCGCTATTTGCGATCGAACCCGGCACTTCCTGTCTTCCAGCTTCGACAGCAGAACCTCTCGACCACTGGTGGGGTGAAAAAATTACAGTTATCACAAAAAATATTGATTAGAAATGGAATACAATAAAATGTCTCTGAAAAGGCCATCAATTATACATTTACCTATACAGAGGCCTTTTAATAGAGGTTCAAAAAATCTTAATTTATAAAACAAATTCTAAATGATTTTAACTATTCAAATTTGCATAATTTTTCTATATATCTTTCTGACAATCATTAATATTAATTTGTTTTAACAAACACATCGAAATGTTTCGATGATCGAATATGATGTCACTTTGACATAATGAACATAACGATCGGGCATATATGCTAGTAGAGTACGGATTCCGTATACTGTCTATGGAGAAAAAGTCCCGGAACATCACGGCGGTTTTTGCGTCTTCTTTTGGCGATAATCGCTTTCTTGGCAACTGATTCTTGAGATTTTGCATGCTTTAAATGGTTTGTTCCTCTTACCACCAAAACTCCGAAGAAAAGTCAAGCAGAAAAGCTTTCAATCAGTAATAAGGATTAGATTACTTGCTTTCCATTTCAGTTAGTGCAGGCTGTGGTTTATGCTTAATTTACATCCAATCTAAATATAAAACAGCGATAATAAAGATGGAGGAAACTTGCCTTAATGATGTCGGTTTGGCGAATGAATTGGTGGTATGGTGGGGATGTGATGTTTGAAAGCAAAACGATTAATAATAGTCCGGGGTCCACTCTAATAACTAGTCGATGGACATAACGTTTCGAGGTGAATTTGAGTTTTCGATCATTTGGTACTCTGAGCCAAACGCATCGAAAAGTTTTGATAGTAAATCTATCGAAACACTTTCGATGAGGAATTATTGAGCGAAACTGCGTATGAGGTTACATGGCTAGTTGTTTCGGATTCGTGAGTACCATCGGAATTTTTTTTTCTTCTCAGTCTTTTTCCCTGATCCTTAGGTGAAGTCGCTACATGTGGAGATAGCAATTGAGATCTTTCTTTTAACTTATCAAATTGATCTCTGAAGGATGCAATATTTCCATTCAACCCTTTCAACAAGCTAACAGCTGTAAATAAATCAAGACCTGGTTTTTGAAGATAAATGCTAACTTTATTCATAGCATTTAAAATGTGCCACAACGTTAGCATAAAGACTGTTTCGAAAGTCATCATTTTGCTGCGCTTCATTACCTGTATCTGCCTTTTCATTGCTGTCTTCTGAAATTTGAAGCAAAATGTTTAAAATTTGCTCATAATACACTATCATTGACTTGCAAGATTCAGCGTGACGAGACCATCTTGTTGCGCTTCAACTTTTCAAAACAATATATATATATATATATATGTATATATTTTTTTTTTCAGTAGGAAGAAGATTAAAAAGTAATAAGTTCCATCGGTGCGTTGAAGCTACAAAAAAAAAGCATACAGTCGTTGAATTAGGCTGAAGAGACTCATTGCATCGGAACAGCATTCAACAGCATGCGCTCCTACCAAATTTAAAGAATGTGCACGTACACTACACGGACAAAATAGTGCTAAGCAGCTCTTTTTACGAATTTGAGTTTGTAAACCTTGATAAATTCGAGTCATTTTGCTTGCATTATTGTAAGACTGCCCTCTGCACTGCTCAATGTCAATATCATGCTTCTGCATAAATGAAAGCATTTCTTCTGCCATCGATTTTCCTGTATGGCTACTGATTTGAAGAAAAGTAATAAACCTTTCGTAAATTATACTTTCTAGGCAGTAGCTTATTACAAATGAGAATTGATCTCTATGAGCTTTGTCTGGTGTCGAATCCAAGATAACAGCAAAATATTTTGCTTCCTTAATATCAGCAAGAATTTTCTTTAAAACTTCATGGCCCATCAAATCAATCAGCTCATTATACATAGTATTGGACAAATATGAAACATTTCCGTGTCCTTTGTTTCCATTAGGGCTGGAGTATTTATCGATATATCCCCAAGTATCAATATTTTTTTAATATCGCAATAACGATATTAAAGATCTTGCTCTGCCGATATATCCCTCTAACGATATTTCTTAGCGCGCACTGAGCGATCGATCGATGCGCCGATAAATAATGTTGCCCCCACTAGCACCCATCACCACGCACCGAACAAAGCGAGCGCCGAACTAATGCAACCCCTTGTGAGCGCTCCATCGATGTGCCGATGAATAATGTTGAACGCCAATCTTAAATACCTTCTTCAAATTCTGCTTTCCCACCGCACACCGAACAGCCGGAACAAAAAGAGAGCTGAATAGCTTATGGTAATGCAAGATGCAATCCTTTTTCTTTTCACTCCTCCTCCTATTCTATTACTCACTGACTAAAATAGAGAAGCATAATCTCAACTCCCAACCCCAAACGATCGCTCTCTTTCATTAAGAAAAAAACTAAGTTACCGCAGTGTATCTACTTTCTTTATCGTTATTCGTGCTACCTACCAAATCGAAAATATCACTATCCAAAAAGTCTGAATGATATTCATCGAGAAAATTAAGTTATCACAGTATATTGACTTCCCACTCTACATTCATGCATTTCCCTGACCCTAAACGATAATATGAAAGAATTTGTACTACCGTTAGTATAAGTTCTTTGATAATATTGCACATCACCGCTCGTGAATCGTAGGTAGAGATGTAAAAAACCCGGGAATTTTGCTTCAGGGGAATAAACATGGGAATTTTCGGGTTTAAACCGGGAATTTTAGGAACTTTGGAAACTTTGATGGGAAGAAACTAATATTCAGTGTTTATACTTCTTTTAAGTGTACAAAAAACTTGTTTCAATATCATTTTTATTCTATTTGCTTAAATAAAAGTGATATAAAAAATTATGTGATTATTTTACAAAAAATTGTAAAAAATTAAACATTTACGTTATTGACAATAATAAATGATGTTTTGTCTGCCTATTTAAATAACATTAGAACTTTTTTTCTTTTTTTTTTAATGAATACCACAATAAAATATGTTATAAAAATAATACAATGAAATTAAATTATGGTTAGAATACTTTAAAATTATTAAATTTTATTATAATTCATCGAACGAAATTTCACAATAGTTCATGAAATGTTGTTATAATCGGTTAAAGAGGTTATATATCGGCAACAAAATCGGACATGAGTTCTTCGGTTATTAAGAATTAGAGCAATAATTTTTTAATGCATCAAATCAATACATAAAATATTCAATAGCTAATAATTAATAATTTGGCAGTTTTTTCTTTCTATCTTTATTTTTTGCATTTTAATATTGTTGAAATTTTAATTGAAATAATATTTTCCATTGTAATATTATTGATTGTTTTAGTAAATGCAGAATATTTTGAAGCATTTTTGTTTTATTTTTGAAATAAAATGTTAAAGATATTCAACTGAAACATGATAAACTCCGATTGCGATTAAAAAAAAAAAAAAAAGAAGTGTTATATTGAACTTAGTGTGTATACAGTCAGAACTAAGATATAAATATACTGCAATAACAGAAAATCAGTCTGTTAATTAATGAAATTTGAAAATTGCACTTTTTAAATTTATAGACGTTAAAAGCACTATTTAAAAATTGAAAGATCATAAAAAAAACATCTAAATGTGGGATAACATTTTGAAATGCCTTAGAACATATCTAATGTCAGAAAAAAAAAAAAAAAGCTAAATTCGTAACTTTTGAAAACTTTCAAAATTCCCTTCTCAAAAAATCGGGTTTATTCCCTGGTTTAAACCCGGGTTTTTTTCCCGCTCACACCTCTAATCGTAGGTGATGAAAACCACAGACAAAGCAATACAAAAACAAACGCTTATTATGACGAATGAAAACAATATCTTTTGTTTTAGCTCATTTCCTGCCATTGGTTCATTGATATTGGTCTATTTCAAAGTGTCGATATTTACTGGCCAATAATATGCGAGCTTCAACATGTGTTTAACAAAGATCATCAAAGCCAAACTGGTATCTACTAGAAGAGTTTTTTTTTTTTTTTTTTTTTTTTTGCAAATTTTCTTAGCGTTTAATAAAAAACTTCTGAAAATATAAGCAATTATAGAATGTAATTTTTTAATATTATTTTATTATTATTAAATATTTCGATAAAATATTTTTTTTATTATTATTAAGGCTGTACATCAGTCAGATAGCTCCCTTTCTCCTTTCCCATGTTATCCAAAGGGATTTTCGTAGCTTCGTTTTATAAAAATATCTCATTGAAAAATGAAGTTTTTCTAATTCTGTTTTTGGAATATTACTCTTTGAACGGGTCGGGTCGCCTTTTAGCTTAGTGAGCAATTTTTCGAAAAAAAAAAAAAATAAATAAAAAAAATAAATATTTTATTTCAATAAGTAAATTATGGACTCTAAGTGTGGATCTCTAAGTAAAATATTTAAATTTATTTTTTCGAAAATTTTTTTTGGGGTTATCTGACACCGCCGTCTATTGTTTACAGCTTAGTGAACGTAAAACCTACTGGAAAAATAATAAAATAAATAAAATAAATAAAATAAATAAAAAATAAATAAAAAATAAATAAAAATAAAATAAAATAAAATAAATGAATACAAAAAATAAATTTTGTGAGATAGTGTGTAGAACATAGAAAATTTCCTCTACATTTTTAATCCGTGTCTTTTTGGGGGCTACGGTAGCCCAGTCGGTAGAGCGCCGGCCTCGTAATTGGAAGATTGTGGGTTCGGTACTCTATGCTGGAGTGAAGGTTACAAACATTCCAAGAGGTCAGGGGTCGTGTGACCAGACAGAACGGAGCCATGGGAAGCCGTCTGAGCGACAGATGCTTTGTGTGAAAAAATTTTATATTTCTATGGAAGCGGTGACATCAATAGTTTCCGATTTCACGCATGGCCTTTTGTTGCTACCGACATTTCTCCGAGTTTCGGGTAGACCAAGATTGGACGAAAATGATGTCACGGGTAGAGTGATATCACGATCAACGAATCAGTGCTTCGTGTGGGGTATTCCCCTCCCCCTCCGAAGGTGTGCTCGGAAGGAAGAGACTCAAAAAAGACAGAGAGACTTGGTGCTAAAAAAGGTGTAGCATGTTTTTGAAGGATGCTCGGAGGCGAGCATTTTGTAATAATTTTTAATTTATTTGAATTTCAACTTTTTTGTTAAGTTTTGAATAAAAATAGCAAAAATCATCACTGGACTCATGCTTGCGTATTCCGTTCTTCGAGGCGTACTCCCAAAAATCACCACAGCTTTAATTAAAAATATAAATTGGTGGCAGCGGTGGGATGTTGTTTTAAGAAAAAAAAAACATCGAACTCTGTCTTCTATGTGTTTGTGGTGAAAAAGTATAAAAGAACGTTTGCTGTGAGCCCGGTGACAACTGGAATCCCTGAGCTTTACTGGAGATTATTGATGCCTGTGACAATAGCGTGGAAAGGATTAAAAGTGCTTCGCTTCTTCCCTGTGCTGCTGAATTCCCTGGAGATGTCAATCAAGGAGGTTTTTCAGGTATGTTTTCTTCCATGGTCAGATATGCAAAGTGTCAGAGATTGAGTTATGTGGGATGATAGTTTTTGTTTATTTATTTATTTATTTTTTTTTTTTTGTAACAATGCATGTAGTTACGAAGCTTTAAGAGTAAGAATTTAGTTTTTATGTGTAAAATTTTAAGCACGGATATATCAAGTTAATAGTTAAGGCGGTTGAAAAGAGTAATTTCATGACTTAACGGGGCGTTTACTTGAGAGATAAATTTATCGTTAAAGTTCTGCTTATTGTAACGGGGAGCTTGGTAACTTTAAATTGTTGTTTAAAAGTTTCGATAAGATTATAATTCTAAATTCTTTTTAAAAGCAACGTAAGGATTGTGGATACTGTAACTGTTTATATAGGAGTATACTGGAAATTAGTTGATTTGCCTACTGGTAAAAATTCTAGGATTTTTTTTTTCTCTAGTTGTTTATTTTAACTAAATATAGGTACTGTTTAAATATTGTAGTTAATGTTTAGAGAAAAGGTGTTTAAAGAATTTCGTAGGTGATAATCAAAGTGTTACTTTTGTCTATATTTTCATGGTATTTGATTTGTTTATTGTTTTTATTACATGTGCATTTTTTTTCAGTAATTAGTGAAATTGTATTTTGTAATTATGGCATTTCTCATTAAGTATACTAAAAATGTATTGTTAGAGTTAGCGGATGAATTTGGTGTTTCGGGGCTAACAGATAAAAGCAAAAAAACTAGAAATCAGGGAAGCCATTGAAAAGGCGGCTAATTATGATGAAGGGGTTGCGAAGGCGCTAATAGAAGGGATTTTGGAAGAGAAAGAAAGGGAAGCGAAATTGCAAAAAGAAAAAGAAATAGAAGAGCGCGAATTGAAATTACAAAAAGAAAAAGAAGAGCGCGAATGGGAATTACGAAAAGAAAAAGAAGAGCGCGAATGGGCGTTGCAAAAAGAAGAGGCCGAACGAAATTTTGAACTTGAGAAACTCAGAATCCAGAGCGCTGCAGAAACTAGTAGCGTAGAGTCCGGGAGTTTAGTTCAAGAGACGGTTTTGAAGAAAATTAATTTAAAGGACATAGCTCCGAAATTTGACCCAAAACAAATGGATATTTCTCTTTTTTTCACGATATTTGAAAGATTAGCACGTAAAGAAAATGTTAACGAACAGGACTGGATGTCGCAACTTATCCCTTTATTGCCGTGCGACGTCGTACAAATAATTATGAAATTAGACGAGTCAGAGGCTGATAACTTTCAACATGTAAAAAAAGTGTTGATGAATAGGTTCAGATTGAGTGCGCGTGCGCTAAGAACGAAATTTGAATCGCACAACAAAAAAAGTGAAGAATTATGGGTTGATTTAGTTCACGATTTGAGAGGGTACCTAGATAACAGGCTTGAGACTTTAGAAATTAAAGATTTAGAGTCATTAAAGGAATTGATGCTCACGGAGCAGTTAAAGAAAAGGGTACCATGCGAAATCAAACAACATTTTGTAGATGTGTGGGAAGAAACCAACAAAGCTTCGGGTTTGGCGGAGAAGTGCGACAAGTATGACGCGGTTAGAAAGGAGAATGGGAAAAGAGAATATAAGCCTTTTCAGCGTTTTACGAAGGGTAGAAATTCATTTGGGAAAGACGGTCAGAAATTCGGGTCAGGTAAGCATGATGGTGGGAGTAATCCGAAAGCTGAGTCAGCTAAGGGCGACAAAAAAGACTCAGGAAAATTAAAAGGGGATAAAACCGAATCTAAAGATCGTGATTTTGATAGAAATAGTAAAATTGTGTGCTATCTGTGCTCGGAAAGGGGCCATATTCGACCTAACTGCCCACAAAACCCTAATCGCAGAACAAATCCGATCAATAACTTAAGTGCGGGCGAAATTTTAGGTGTTGGTTTTGAGCCTTATATAGGTAAATTAGAAATAAATGGACAAGAGCGCGAATTCTTGAGAGATAGTGGCTCAAACATTGACGTGTGCGAAAGGAATATGATTTCTGTTGAGGATTTACTGCCGGAACAGGTATGGATTAAGCAACCGTTTGACGAAACGTGTAGGTGTTTACCTTTGGCGAAAATCGTTTTAAAAGGGGAATTCGGAGAGGTCATTACAAAAGCGGCTGTAAAACCGGCTAATTTGAGTCAGGGAATATATCTTCTAGGCAATAAAACCGCAGAGTTAATTGAGTCCAATAAAAAAATTGTTTATCCAATTAATGCGATAACGCGAAGTCAGAAACGTGAGCAAGAAAGGATTAAGAGTGCGCAGTCCGAAATAAATAATGAAAAGCCAACTCAGAAAAAAATTCAGAATTTTGAGGAGGAACCGGGTTTGATAAGCGAGTCGTTAGAGAAGACTAGTGCAGAAAATAAAGTTGTTCTTCCTGTGTTAAAAGAAACAGACAGGTGTCCATTAATCGGGGTTTCAGCTGAAGAGTTTCAAAAAGAGCAAACTGCGTGTGACACGTTGAAAAATTGTTGGGAAAAAGCTAGGAATGAAGCGGGAAAGGAATTTAAGATAAAAAATGAGCGGTTAATTCGAATATCGGATTCTAAGCGTAACCAAAACAGGATGCAGTTGTGCGTGCCAAAGAAATTTAGGGCAGCGATTCTAAACCTGTGTCATGATTCTGTGTCAGGGCATTTAGGCTCGTGTAAAACTAAGCAGAGGGTGTTGACTAATTTCTTTTGGCCAAATTGCTATCAGGAAATCGAAGAGTATGTCAAAACTTGTGAAATTTGTCAAAAAGTAGGACAAAAAGGGGATAAGAAGAAAGCTCCGTTGAGATTAGTACCGATTATTTCTGAACCGTTCAGACGTCTGTCGATTGACGCTATAGGTCCGCTTGTAACGAGCAACAAAAATAATCGTTTTGCGATAACGGCTGTTTGCGTCGCTTCAAAATTCCCGGATGCTATTCCTGTGGAAAACCTAACTTCGAGGTCAGTGATCAATGCATTGATGCAAATTTTCGCGAAGACCGGATTTCCTAGAGAGTTAGTCTGCGATCAAGGTGCTTATTTCACGAGTGACTTATCGACAGCGTTTTTTGAGAAGTATGATATCAAAATCAATCATTCTTCTGTCTGTCATCCGCAATCTAATCAGGTGGAAAGAATGCATTCCACTCTTAAGAGGATTCTCAAAGCATTATGTCTCGAAACGAAAAGCGATTGGGAAGAAAATCTGCCTATGGCTCTTTTCGCGTTGAGGACGGTGCCGCATGAGAGCACGGGATTTTCTCCTTCAGAGCTTATTTTTGGGAAGAATTTGAGGATGCCTCATACCATTGTTTACGAAAATTGGATGCAGGAAGAGGAAATGAATCAAAATGTAGTAGAGTATATTTTGGATTTAAATGAGTGCTTAAAAAGATGTCAAGATTTGGCAGGGGAGCGCATGACAGAATGTCAACAAAAAAGAAAATTGTGGTACGACCAAAATGCAGTGTCCCGAAAATTTAAGGTGGGAGACTCGGTGTTGGTTTTGGCTACTGCAAAACCACATAAAATGGCAGTACAGTGGCTAGGTCCAGGTGTAGTTACGGGGGTAATATCCGATACGAACTATACGGTAGATCTTCCGGGAAGGAGATGTAAGGACACGATTTTCCACGTGAATTTAATGAAACCTTATCATAAACGCCCAGAGCATGTCAACTTAATTTTGGAAGAGGGTGGCGAGGAAATTGAGGAGGATGCATCTATCCCGTATCCGATTTCGGACCCTAATCATTTCGACTTGACAGACTTAATTAAGGGGAGTAATTTGGGTAATAAGGTTTCGGAAGGAAATTTGGCAACTTTACAAAATGTCCTAGTAAAGCATAAAACGGTGTTTTCTAACGACCCTGGTACGACCCATAAGGTAGAGATGGATATCATTTTGACAGATGATAAGTCGATTCGTGCAAAACCCTATCGCATGTCTCCGCGGCAGTTAGAAATTATGCGGAAGGAGATTTCCAGGCTGTTAGAGTTAGGGGTGATTGAGGTGGGTCAGTCAGATTACGCATAGCCTATGATTCTTGTAGAGAGTCCGGGGAAAGACCCTAGGCCGTGTGTCGATTATAGGGCCCTCAATGCCAAAACCCAAGTGCAATTTTTCCCGTTACCAAATATTGAGGAGGTAGTTGAGGAAGTGAGCACTGCAAAATATATCTCAGTAATGGATCTGACGAAGGGGTATTTCCAAATCCCGTTAACGAAACGTGCGCAAAGGTATGCGGCGTTTGTAACCCCTTTCGGTGAGTTTATTCCAAAAAAAATGATGTTTGGCTTAGTGAATGCTCCATTTTATTTTTGTAAATTAATTAGTGAGGTGCTAGGGGATTTAGTGAGTTTTGTGAGACCATATGTGGATGATCTGGCTGTGTTTTCATCCAGTTGGGAGCTCCATATCCGGCATCTGGACATTGTGTTACAACGTTTGGAGGAGGCAAATCTAAAAGTGAAACCGGCAAAGTGTTTATTCGCCCAGGACCATGTAAAATTTTTAGGGCACGAAGTGGGGTCAGGGAAGAGGTCGCCGAGTGACGCGAAAATCCAAACTATCCAAGAATTTCCCATTCCAAAGACAAAGACGCATGTAAGGTCATTTTTAGGTCTGACCGGATTTTACCATAAATATATAAAGGATTATGCGACAAAAGCTGCGCCTTTGACGGATTTGTTAAAAGGGAAAAATAAGAGGGAAAAAATTGAGTGGAGTCAGGAATGTGATCAGGCATTTAAGGTACTAAAATCAGATCTAACTAAGGGACCGGTATTCTATGCTGCGGATTTTTCAAAAGACTTCATTGTTCAGACTGATGCAAGTCTTGTAGGGGCGGGTGTGGTCCTAGCTCAAAATTTCGGGAATAACGAGGAACACCCAATTGTTTATTTGAGCAAAAAATTCTCCAAGGCGGAGCGTAATTATAGTACCATCGAACGCGAATTAGCGGCAGTCATTTTTGGGGTGAAAAAACTAAATCATTATTTAGATGGACAAAAATTCGTTCTTCAAACCGATCATAACCCTTTAGTTTATCTTAAAAAAATGATGGGCACAAATTCACGTTTGACGAGATGGGCCTTATGTTTACAACAATACAACTTCACAGTCGAGCATAAGAGCGGAAAAAAGCATTTGAATGCAGATGCGTTAAGTCGCATGCACGAAGAATAAAAAAAAAAAAAAAAATGCCTTGGTTTTAGGTAGTGTTTTTGGACTGTTTGTAAATATTTATTTTTTTTTCTTTCATTTGTATTCCAAAAAAAAAAAAAAGTTTGAATGTATTGATTATGAATTATTTTTCTTTCTTTTTCATGAAATTTTATTGTGTAATTGTGAAATTTCAGTGTTTGACTTTTAAAATTTTGTTAGGTGTAGAACCTTTGATTGTCATCACGAAATTGCATGTGAATGTTTAATTGTTTTTTTTTATATAATGTGAAATGAGACCTTGGGATCTAGTAATTATGCAAGGTGTAAGACTAGAAAATTTATTTTTAAGATTATTTTTTGTTCTATAAAAGTTCAGGGGGTTGTTTCGAAAAATTTTTTTTGGGGGGCAAGCTCAACTCTCTGATGTTGCATGTTTGATAATGGGAGGAGGCAACTGTGTCTTCTGGAGCCCATTTTACATCCTGAAGGCCGTAAAATGGTCTTTTAGGAGGGAGGAAGCTGTGCTGGAGTGAAGGTTACAAACATTCCAAGAGGTCAGGGGTCGTGTGACCAGACAGAACGGAGCCATGGGAAGCCGTCTGAGCGACAGATGCTTTGTGTGAAAAAATTTTATATTTCTATGGAAGCGGTGACATCAATAGTTTCCGATTTCACGCATGGCCTTTTGTTGCTACCGACATTTCTCCGAGTTTCGGGTAGACCAAGATTGGACGAAAATGATGTCACGGGTAGAGTGATATCACGATCAACGAATCAGTGCTTCGTGTGGGGTATTCCCCTCCCCCTCCGAAGGTGTGCTCGGAAGGAAGAGACTCAAAAAAGACAGAGAGACTTGGTGCTAAAAAAGGTGTAGCATGTTTTTGAAGGATGCTCGGAGGCGAGCATTTTGTAATAATTTTTAATTTATTTGAATTTCAACTTTTTTTGTTAAGTTTTGAATAAAAATAGCAAAAATCATCACTGGACTCATGCTTGCGTATTCCGTTCTTCGAGGCGTACTCCCAAAAATCACCACAACTCGAGCCGGCCAAAGACCATCGTGTACACTAATGGCGGCTGGTGCACGTAAAATCTGTCGTGGATGCAATGTCCTCCATGCTCCCATCAAAATTATACCTCTGGGGGTCACCGAAGCGGGAGGATCAAAATTGTGATGTCATGTATCTGGACCACCTCTAGGGGTGTGTCCCAGATCGTCGCCAATTGCCCATCTGCGCTGCACTAGTGCGATGTAAAACCCAACCATCCATCCGTGTCTTTTTGGAGGCCATCAAATGCTACATCCAAACTTGCCAAAAGTTTAACTGTTGCAATAATTCGCTTCCAAATTTCTTGCTAATTTTTTTCGTCCTGCGTTTATTTCTGTGTCATGTGCCCCCAAATATTTAAAGTTCTCGTATTAACGGAAAAAAAAAATTAATTGTGGTTTTTGAGGGTGAGGAAAAATTCTTTATGGTCAATGGACTGAAATTATTTGAAGTACGATAGCTTCTTAAGACTCAGAAAAAAGTTGATGAATCAACAAAAAATTATGTTTAAATGTGTTCCAATAGAAATTTTGTTTAAATTAACAAAATAATTTTTGTTTACAATAATTTTGTAAAACGTTATAAAATTATTCAAAATATTTTGTTAATATACCCAAAGAAGTTTTGTTGAATTTTTGTAAATCTATTAACAATATATCTTGTGTTGTAGCAACAAAACTGATTTTTTAATTTTTATGAAAGTTTGGTTTAAAACATATGAAAATAGCCTCAACAAAACTCATTTAATAGTTTTAATGAAATCCTTTTTCTGGGTGAAAGCTTTATCTAATTGCGATAAAAATTGGTAAATATGTTATAGGTCACTTTCGCACGATTTGTATAGATTTTAATTTTTACAATGTAGGACTTATAGTTCTTTTACACGAGCACAAAGAAAAAGTCTGTATAAGTAAGGATTATAGACTCAAACTATTTCAAACACGTTAGCATCTAAATTCTATATTTGGTTTAAATATAAATTGGTAGGTATGTTATAGGTTATCATCTCAAGAACCATGTAGGTTTATATGAGTGTAGGACTTATGTATATGTGTGTGTGTATTAACAAGATACAAATAAAAATTATTATACATTGTGATCTATGGGCTCAAATTATTTGAAATTCGCTTTAGTAATATTAAATTGTTTACAATACAAAGAAAAAAAAAAAAAAAAAAAAAAAAAAAGATAAATATTTGATACTGCGAGTTTACCATTTATTATTTTCTCTATAGGGACAAACAAAATAATTTTGGTACGTTACAATCCATTAAAAAAAAAAATAAATAAAATCTTTTTGTAAAAAAATAGAACCGACTCCAAAAAGCAACTAATTGCGCCTAAAAGTATAAAATAATTTCCTTCGCCAAACAACCCATAACACTACAATTAATCATAACTTTTGAAGTCGGCGCAAAATTAAATAAATTTAATTAGTTTTTAAAGGTTTGTTTTTAAATCGGTAGCAACAAATGCTGTCGTCTCGAATGATCCATTTTCATGTTTCCTTTATTATTTTATCACTGTATGCAACTGGTTCATTAGTAGCATCTACATAGAACAGTGAACATTCTTCACAATGCGGTATTTATGTTTCTACGAAGTTAGAGTTTCCTTTGCAAATTTGGTATAACTTTGATAACTATCATCCTTGGTGATTTTTGAATTTGGTGATCAAAACGTAATGCAAAAATATACACGCAATATGTATATTTTTATAATATATATCGTATGAAATATTGTTTCCTATTCTTGATTACTCTCTTAATATACCTTATCAAAAAAATCATGATATCCCAAAGAAATTAAATATGTTTGCCAGATAATTTTGCGATTTTTCTTTCACCAAGGACGTCAGATACCAGCATCTTCGCCAACTGTTGCTGCTTACGAAATCTTATTTGTTTTCTTGAATCAAAGTAGTTTTCGGCTGAGTTTTGCAGGTGACAATGTGAGATGCGTATTTTGAATAGGATTTGATTTTTGTATTGAATAAAGGTATAGATTTTTATTTAATTTTGCGCCGACTTCAAAAGTTATGATTAATTGTAGTGTTATGGGTTGTTTGGCGAAGGAAATTATTTTATACTTTTAGGCGCAATTAGTTGCTTTTTGGAGTCGGTTCTATTTTTTTACAAAAAGATTTTATTTTTCTCTTTTCAGTGAAAACTTATTCATATAGCAGAACATCAGAAGACGTTCGACGGCAGTTTCACAAATCACAACTTCCAAGAAAAGTGACATAACTCAAAAAAAGGTTTATGTCACTGAAAAATACATGAAATGCAGCCAATGTGAACAAAAAAGTTACATCTCCATCGAGAAAGTTATTCGCTCGAGAGACAGTTGTGCCAGTTTTATTCTAGTCAAGTTACTTTTAAGTTGATTTTTCTCAAATTCTCCATTTTTAAATTGGGTCACTTTTGTTGCCTTTATCGGATATGAGCAAAAAACTATCTATTGAACGAACATACGTTAAATTAAAAAGTCTAGAAATGCAAAGTACGGATACGCTGTGTTCGTAACCAAAAAATTTGTTAGGCATATATATTGAACTTTACAGTGAATACGTGTCACCCGTTGCGCTGGCAATTGAGAAGCGTAAAATTCAAACAACGAGCAAAATATGCATTGCAGCTGACGGACGGAAGTTTCAACATCGATATTTACATACTGCTTTTACCAGTGTAGCTGCATGCGTTCAGCAGTTAGAGTGAGAACAGACTTTTGTGAGTATCCTGTAATTTGTTTATACCTTAATGAAATCATAATGAAACCTATTTCAGACCAAGATCATTACGAGAACAAAAAAAGTATTAAAATTAAATCATCTCTTACAAAGTTAAAGCTATCAAATTTCAACAACCAGGCCCTGACTAACGGCAGGGCATACGGGGCAAATGCCCTGGGCCCCCCTTCTGGAAGGAGCCCCCCTAAAGGCGTATGCAGAAATTCTGCAACCTAAAGAGCTCTTATGCTACTGCAAGGGGGCCCCCCAGAATAGGCTTGCCCTGGGGCTTCAAGTAGTCTAAGTCGGGCCCTGTCAACAACAACAACGAGAAACATGGTTTGTATTGAGAACCTCTTCCTTTACGAAGTCGGTTTAAAACGTCTATGCGTTAATCAATGTGACCGCTTACAATAACCATACTTTGAATTTTACATAGCATAAATATCACCCGCTAAGCTACAGCATATGCAATGTCGTTCAAGTGTGCACAAAATAGGAAATTGTGAACAAATGTCTGAACTACCTTTTCCTAGTAGATCGATGATGCTCTGTAATTTTATAATTCACTTTTTCCCCTGTCTTGAACCGTTTCCGAGATACGAACGCTAACTCCACTGTTTTCCACCAGGTGGCGCTGTAGGTGGTTGAATCACGTAGCATATGTCCACTTTGCTATACCTACGTACCACGTTTATGACTATAGCTGCAGGTGTTCAGCAGTTAAAAGAATCGGGACTGACATTTTTGGGCACTCTGTACTTTCTTTTGATCGTAAAGATATTACAGTGGGACTTATTTCAGACCAAGACCTTTACAATAAAACAAAAAGTATCAAAATCAGATCATCCGTTCAGAAGTTATGAGCTAACAAACAGAAACAAAAACAAAAAAAAAACATATGCTTTGAATTGAGAAAATCCTCCTTTTTGAAGTCGGTTGATTAGAGCATCTCTTACGAAGTTATAAGCTTACAAACACCAACAACAACACATAGTTCGAATTAAGAACACCCTCCTTTCTGAAGTTGGTTGAAAACGACTTTGCGCTAATCGATGTGACCGCTTACAGTAACAGTACTTTGAACCACAGAGTATACGTGTCATCCACTACGCTGCAAAGTGTGCAACATAGTTCAAGTGTGCACAGTGTAGTAAATTACGAGAAAACTACTGCACGTTTTAAGCGTTCTATTTTTAGCGATAAGGTCTAAAAACTGTCTTTTCGTAGTAAATCGATGATGCTCTACAACTTCGTAATTAACTTTTCTCACATCTTGAATGGTGTTTGAGATAGAAGCGCTAATTCCGCTGTTTTTCACCAGATTGCGCTTTATGTTCTTTAGATTGTAAAGATATTACAGTGGGACCTACTTCAGACCAAGATCTTTACAATAAAACAAAAAGTATCAAGTAACCATATTTTGAACTATATAGCGTATGTCTCACCAGCTACGCTACAACGTGTGAAATGTAGCTTAAGTGTGCATAGTGTAAGAGTAAGAAATTGCGAACAAACAAATGCACGTTTTTAGCATTGCACTTTTAGAATCAAAGTCTAAACTATCTTTTCTTACTAAATCGATGATGCTCTGCAATTTTATAATTCACTTTTTCCCCTTGTCTTGAACCGTATCCGAGATAGGAACGCTAACATGAATGTCTAAACTATCTTTTTGTACTAAATCGGTGATACTCTTGAACTTCGTAATTCACTTTTTTTTCTCTAGAACCGTTTTCGAGATAGGAACACTAACTCCGCTATTTTCCACCAGGTGGCGCTGCAAGCGGTTTAACCTTGTACTGCATGGCGACTTTGCTATACTTACATACCATTTTTATCACTATAGCTGCAGCCGTTTAGCAGTTAAAAGAGTTGGGACTGATTTTTTTGGGCACCCTGTATTTTCTTTAGATCGTAAAGATATTAAAATAGGACCTATTGCAGACCAAGACCTTTTCAACAAAACAAAAAGTATCAAAATCGGAGCATCCGTTCAGAAGTTATGAGCTAACAAACATAAAAAAAACATACGGTTTGAATTGAGAACCTTCCTTCTTTTTTTGAAGTCGGTTAAAAATAAAAAAAACTTGGGAAGAAATACTCAAACAGTATTTACGATTTTCCCTTTTGCATTTTTAACGCCGTCTTTCCTATCAAATTTATTTAAACAACCACCAAATACTAAATGATCAGAAAAGTCGAGTGCAGTCACTCCATATTTCATTCTACAAATTTTTACAAATCGCTCTGAAATGCTAATTATGTTTATGTAAAAAAAAAAGATTATTTTTTTATTACTGTTTTCCCATCAATGCCTGCCATTATTTTTCTACATAATTCATAACCCAGAATTCACAATTCATCAAACCCACGATATAAGACAACAATTCAATATCCGTACCATTTCGTTCCAAGTACATTTTTCTGTTGCAATCTGTGATGTCTTCTGTTTATATGCATCTCGATTGCTAAATCGTGACCAAAGGGCATCTTTCTAATTTTTCTTCCAGGAGCTTCCAGGTTATCGTCGGTGGGTCACGATTTTGATCCTTATTCTGCACTTTGTGATATTGCTGCGCTCTATTTTGTCGTATTTGTTGGTGCCAGGCTTATGAATGACTTTTGTATCGTTTGCCATATTTCTTTCAGACCTCAGAATTATTGTTTATCTATCAGGGGCGACCGAAGATTAATGGAAGAAACTTGTAGTGGATCTCCACCCGCCTGCATACATAATGGCAAAAGTTCCTGAAGATGCAAATGTGAAATATATTCATGTGTTTTGTTTTTCCGTGATGTATGAGACTGAACTATGTGTCAGGATGAATTTAGAACAAGGTTGAAGTTGAGAATTAAAAGTACGAAGTAGTTTTATGTGAAAAAGGCTTGATGAAACTTTATTTGAATAATAATGAATCGGTGTAGAGTAGAGTGCAAGATTTATATGAAAATGCATTATATGGAAAAATATTTTCTCCTCAGTTTTGAACAGAAAAGTAAAAGCTAAACAAAAGGAATTTGATGTTAATGCAGGACAGAGTATATTAATTCATCTCTCTAGCTTAAGAGTAGATTTTTAAAAATGTTAAAGTTTTTACAAATTTGACAAAATATGTTAAGGTAATTGGAGTAGTTTGGAGTGCAAGGTAGATTTTTTATATCAACTATGTGAAAAAAGCCGGGAAATGAACCCAAGCCCTCCACTTAACCTGCGGATTCTGCTCCACTGAGCCACCCTGGCTGATAACCAGCTTGATATTTCGCATATAGTAACCGGTACTTCTGAGTTTGCAGAAGCGGTGACCTTACCAATGGTTATTATGTGAGAAATGTCGAACTGGTTATCAGCTAGGGTGGATTAGTGGAAGGGCATCCGCCCATTAAGCGGAAAACCCAAGTTCGATTCCCGGCCCTGGCATTTTTAACATAGTTGGTGTAAAAAAACCCAACCTTATACTCCAATCCAAACTACTTAAAATGAACTTTGAAGGTTGATGAGTTTATCAATAAAATTTCTATATATTTTAAGATGGTTTAAGAAATTAAATGGTAAAATTGAATATTGGCAGGCATCCTAGCACATTGGAAGTGGAACACCACAGAATGGTGACAATGTAAAATAGCTGTCTGAAAGAAATAGTCCTGTCCTACCTAAAAAAAAAAACCTAGCGCTAGATTCACCAAAACCTATACAGTTCGTGCGACTGTTATCTTTAATATGTGTATTAATTTTGAGCTCAATTGAATGAGGAATTTAGATGCTATCACACTGTAACATTTTGGGCCCATAGACCATAATGATAACGAATTTTTCTTTACGTCCCTGTAAAAAAATTATAAATGCTAGATTCACCAAAATCTGTATAGTTCGTGCAACGGTGACTCATAACATGTATATAAATTTTCAGCTCAGACAAATAAGGCGTTTAGACGTTATCGCACTTTAAAAAATTTGGGCCCTTAGGCTGTAATGATAGAGAGTTTTTCTTTGTGTCCCTGTAAAAAAATTATAAGTCTTAGATTCACCAAAATCAATAGAATTCGTGCTATGGGGAACTACGTACCAACTTTCAGCTTATTCGAACAGAACGTTTAGGCGCTATCGTGTTCACTGGCACACATGGTCATACACACACACACATGCATCGTAAAAATAGTAAAAATGAATTCAGGGGGCCTCAAAAACTATAGAAACACCAAAATTTCAAAGTCAGATTTTTGGCATGAATACAATGCTTTCCTTACATATGTATGTTCGGAAAGTAAAAATGTTAACAGATTGTTTAAAATGTGATTAGTCGGATATTAATAAATAAATCTTAAAACTGAATGACATGCACATTCTATTTAGTCTGATTTATGTACTACAGTTCTAAATTTGTATCAAGATGAAGATTTCTATTGAAAGTTGAATGAGAAAAAATATTGTATTTCTTTAGTTGCATTGAAAAAATATTATATTTAGCTTTGAAACAATACACATATCGTTACCGACTGCCAAACATCATAGAAAAGTTTAAAAACAAAATTACTCATTATCTAATATATATATATATATATATATATATTTAAATTCCATTTTTACAATCAAACAGTTCACACACTTTAAATTACCCCCCCCCCCTCCCCCGGAAATTTACTTTCTAAATGTGTAATATTTCATTTTTAAACTTTAAAGCGAATTTTTAGAGCACTTAATGCGTGGCGATAGGTGAGTGTATTATTAATACAAAAATTTCTTAATAAAATATCATGTAACAAAATAATTACTATATGTTTAGAATGATAAAGTTAAAAATCTACTACACAAATTCATTATTTTTATTTATTGAAGAAAAGAAAATGGGATAGATCATATGATTCATTTTAATAAACTCCAAAATAGATGACTGTAAGTGTATAAATTACACAAGAAAACATTACTTTAATGTTTGGATTACATATGCGCACTCGCATATTGAATAACAATATACGTTTACAAATACAATCTGTTTCCTTTAAACCATACATTAAATACAACTAAACAGTAATTAAGTTTTTTTCATATCAAAAATCAAAAATGAACTTATGGAAGTCGTACGGTCATTTGCTAGTTGTTTATGAATTACATAAAAGATTACCTGCTTTTAAAACAAGTTTGCGTGATTGTGAAAAGATAAAAAGTTCACTCACTTGCCGTGAACTTTTAAACCGATTTGCGAACAAATAGGTATAAATATAAGTCTTAGAAAACAATAGTTATGTTCGCTTTATCACATATCTCATAAAAATTAAGGTAGGATTCAGAAAATGATTATAGCTGCCAATATTACTAGAGCGTAAATGCTGATTAGTTTCACACACACATACACACAAAAAGGATGATTTTGGCTTTTCCTTATAAATGACTAATATTAAGAATAATAAACAATACCACATTAATTTACATCATTGCAGAACACAACCAAAAAAGTGTTTTTGAAAAAACAATTAGATATTATATTTATGAACTGCGATTTGCTTTAGATTGTTTGTGATTTACTTCAATGTTGTATAAAACTTATAACCGTTAAACAGGGCCGTAACCAGGAACTTGAGGGCCCCGAGGCAGCAGATGATAATGGGGCCCCATCTTTATAGTTTCTCTCAACTTTAAACATTTTGACTCAAGTTATGTTTGGTCATTTCCTTAATACCGACATAAATAAAAATTCTTTATCATTATGACCTATGGGCTCAATTTTTTTTTTTTTTTTTTTTTTTGAGTGATAGCGTTTAAACGCCTTATTTGATTGAGCTGAAAATTTATACGCATTACGCATGTTACATGTCACCGTTGCATGAATTGCATAGATTTTGGTGAATCTAGACCATATAGATTTTTACAGGGACACAACGAATCATTATGATCTATAAGCTCAAATTACTTGAAGAGCAATAGCGTAAATTTAACAATGGAGAAAAATACTGAAACACCCTATTATTCAGATTTGTTTATTTAACGACTTTATTTATACAACCGTTAATTACTTAATGCTTGGAAAATCGAGTAGAGTTGTGGAATAGAGTGGAATATTTGTTTTCCCCCCCTTTCCGCAATATATGGATAAGAGAGAGAGAGAGAGAGAAACTTTTTATTTATGTACCAGCTAAGTAGTACCTTCTAACAATTACTAATCTTATGAAGAAACTGAAAATTCGATCCGCAAACTATTGGGCAATAACTGAATATATATATATATATATATATATATACAGTAGAACTTGGATAATTCAAAGTTGTAGGGACCAGAAAAAAATTCGAAATATCCAAAAATTCGAATTACATATACTATTTTGTCAAAAAAAGTGATAAATTAAAAAATTAAAACTCTACGATCAGAGATTTAACACATAAACTTTATATCTAAGAAAACCGCTACATTACCCCTTTCACCCCCCCCCCCCCCATTAAATCAATATTTTTTACGACTTTAATTATTCAACACTTTTTAAAAAATAGTCAAATATTTTTTATTTCTTTTTTACGTAGAATCTATGTGTCATAGCATATGACCTGATACAAAAATAGAATCTTCTACATTACACATGATTTTCAATTCACAAAAACCTCGTAATTCATACATATGCACCATATCTTCTGGTGCACTAGCTAGGGGCTTCTATTGTATTTCCTTATCCTTCTTTTGAAAGACTATAAAAATTGATAATGCACTTCAGATGAGTAAAATCTCGGGAACAAATTTTACTGTAATATTTTAAAGGTAATCGTATGAAAAATTCGAATTATCCAAAATAGAATTCGAATTATCCACGATTTTTTAACATTATTTTAATACAAAATTCAAGGGACCGTGTAAAATATTCGAATTGTCCAAAATTTCGAATTATTCAAGTTTCACTGCATATAGCATATATATATAGGGGAGCGTGGGGATGAATGGGACATTTTTCATGTTTTTATTAATAACGTTCACCATATGTAATTCAGAATTTTGTAACATTGCTCATAAGCACACTTCAGTAATCAGTTACAAATAAACATACTAACTTTAATAAAAAGTTATCATTTTTAATTAATAATATATATATATATATATATATATATATATATATATATATATATATATTTATTTACATGCATGTGCATTATCCCATTTATCCCCACGTGCATTATCCCATTCATCCCCACATGTGGGGATAAATGGGACAGGACTGAAGTTAACAAAGAAAAGAAAACAAAATGGAAAGTAAATAATTTTTTAAAGTTAAATTGATTTATGTGATTTTCTACACACTGTGGATTTACTGAAATTAACAAAAACTGATATATTGACTCAACTTAACATCGAAAGGCAAAAGTCCTTTAGTTCCCACAGTTCCTAGTGCTCTAGGCATTGGTAATTTAATCTAATAAGATTTAATCTAAAAATAAATAAATAAATAAGACACTAGAAAGATATAAATCATTATAATAGAGTACAGATTATCCAGATAAATTTTTGTTTCCGACTGATCGGAAAAAATAAGCATTCTATTCTGTATTACATTAATAATCACCGGGATTTATTTAATTAGCTTGATTGAAATTAATCAAATTATTATTAGTTTATTTATTTATTTTTTTAATTATTAATACTATTGATTTAAGTTGCATTGAATATTCTAACTTATAATTTTTTTTAATCATAATTATTATAAACAAAAATCAGATCAATTAATTTCAATCTATTTTTCTCAAAATTCATGCTATTTTTATAATTCCATGTTATAACTACTGAACTACAGGTAATAAAAAATATTGAAAATCTATTTACGATTTGTTTTAATATAATTCTTGTGTACAATTTTAAATTAGCACATAGTGGGGAATGTCCCATTCATCCCCATTCATCCCTACCACCACATTATCATATAAAACAGAAAATATGTTTAATGAACAATTGTCAATATTCTTCTTGAATATCATAAACACAGTAAAAGATTATGCCTTTTCATCATATAAGAGTTATATTAACTTTGAGCAAATAGTTAATTCCTTAACTACTACCTGATTGAATCAGTAAAAGTTACTTTGGCAGCAGAAAAATACACTTTTATTTTTTCCTGCCCTTCTATAGATAGCACATCTTTGAAACTACGCTTGATGAATGACCTCAGTACTGCCATATATCAGAAAAATTGTCAAGTTTCTGGTGCATGCAAAACATAAAAATTTTGCTACTGTCCCATTCATCTCCACTCTCCTCTCTCTATATAAATCTGACTTATTATTTATCTAGCTAAACGCTAGGTGGTGCTTGCTCACTGCTGACTTAATGTTTTCTAACATTAATTTCCTTTCTATGAAAGTTTTAATGTTCATTGATTTACGTACAATTTAAATTAAAATTTAACTTGTTTAAACTTTAACTAACTTAAAATTAAAATTGCACTAATTCAATAAATAATTCCTCAGTGAATTTAATCGTTAATGAAGCAGTTCAGACGTTAATTCTTTATCGATTAATCGAAGTTTGCAACTGTTTTTATTTTTAATTTCAATAATTTGTTGGCATCTTCCTATTCTCCAGTTTGTGTAAAAGTTTTACATGTGGCTACTCTGCTTTTTTCTAGTTTTCCCTCTGGGTTCCTTGATGATTTGATTTAATAATTTATTTAATTTCTCATTCAAAATGGTTTTGCTGTCTCGATCGGGGCTGGAACAATATAAATTGCTATGATTAGCTATATTGTTTTACGAAATTGATGAAGCTTTCACAGCTTTATAAAGTACATGCCTCTGACGAGTTTTTACTTCTAATTTTAAGCATTTTTATCCAATTATTATTTCTGTGGTCCTTTAGTTATTTTCTCTGTCATTAAGTTTGATGGTCCCTTTTTTTTTTATTATTATCATTTATGTCGGCGTAAGTAATTTAAATTATTTTTGTCTCTTATTGGTTCTTAATCTGTATCGCAACATTTTTGTGTTAGTCTTACCTCTAAGTTAAAATCAATTCTATTTTTGTTGTGTTGGTATTGTTTTGTATCTATTAATTGCTAAATTTTAAGTTTAAATTTTATTACGATATTTATCATATATACATATATATATATATATATATATATATATTTTTTTTTTTTTTTTTTCACTTTTGGCTTCCATTACCCGATTACCGAAGGTAATGGAAGTATTGTATTCGGTCCAAAAATTCGATATCGAGATTTCAACTGATTTACATGTTTTAAGGTCTCCTGAGTCCAAAAAAGTGGTTTCTGGGCAATTGGTCAGAGTGTGTGTGTGTGTGTGTGTGTGTGTGTATGTATGTATGTGAGGAGTCTTCTGGATATTATATCTTGGAAACTAATAAAGATAGAACTACGAAACTTTAGAATTGAAACAGATCTGGTGTACAGATGAGTTTTCTAAATTTGGCGAAAATTGGAAAACCGGAAGTCCATATCTCAAAAACGGCTCTAGCGATTTTATTAAAAATTGCTGTATAAACACTTTATTAGATATCCTTTCGAATGATATAGTTGGTTAGTTCAGGAAAGTTGATAGGCGTCCTGTATAAATAGCTGAATTTCAGGTCCTGCAAGTGCAATCCTTTCAAAACGGCTGTATGAATTTTTTTTCAAACTTGCCATATTAACCCTCTTTTAAATATCCTTTAGCATGTAATTGTTGTTTTCTGGTCAACAATTAATTATGCCAGGCTTTGGTAGAAGTCGGTACCTCAAAAACGGCTCTAACGATTTTCTTGAAAATTGTTACATAAACCCATTTTAGATATCCTTTCTCATGTTTTACTTGGTTATTACAGGAAAATTAATAGTCATCCTGATCAGATAGATCAGTTTTAGATCTCGGAAATTAGTGTTTAAAAAATAAATATATAAATAAAAACCTGCCAATTTTCTTTTCATTTCTTTTTCTTAAAAAATAAAAAAAAATCGCTGTGTAAACTCTGTTTTATGTTTTTACACGCGTATTACCTTTCTCTTACCGGAAAATTTTTAGGCGTCTATTTCATTAGGTCAATTCTATGTCTTCTGATAACATTATCTCCAAAAAGTGCATATAATACGTGTAATAGTGGGTTATGGAAATCGTGTGATTGTTTCACACCTGATTTATATATATATATATATATATACATATATATATAAAACCAGCAGGCTTTGTCCGCTTTGCTGGTCACTATATTTAAATGCATTCTCAGAAAACATTGGTCGTCTAAAACGTTTAAATAAATATATTTTGATTAACGACTATTTTCAGCAAATCAAAACTATGGCCAAGTACCGTGATATATGGCTATTAATTAAATGTAAATGACGTTTCATTGTTTGAGTTTCATTATGTAGATTAGAAACGCGGTTAATTTAAAATAAACTAAATATGCATTTTCATTAGTTTGCATGTAGACGATAAAATCAAGGGGAAAAAAACATATAAGATTATTTGCTTAATTGAAATTAATATTTAATAAAATAAATAAAAATAAATATTAAAAAGCTGTTATGACGTCAGTTTTATTAGAAAATTATTTATAATGTAGTTTTAAATTTAAATTTATTTTTAAATTTAAATTTAATTTTTTAACTAATTAATTAATTAATTAATTTTTATTTACCTAGAAAGAAATGTTTCTTTTTATGATAATAATATTAATAAACAAGTAATATAAAAGAAAATTTTTTAAAGTCAATTCCTACTTACAATCACATTCGAAAAAGGTCTTTTAAATAATTTTGAATTAGGAAATAAAAAGCGTGCTTGTAAAATGAAATAAAAATAATTATAAGATAAAAAATAAAATAAAATAAAACTTTTTATATACCATGTTTTAAATTTTCTGATGAATCATAGAGCTCTTATCAATGTGCATAAAATTTTTAAAGTGATAATGGCGTCAATTTTTGTGAGATGCATAATTTAACTTTTTATAATTTTTTAATGTTCACGTTTAATTAAATGCATTTATTTCTATGTCGAAAGAAAATGAACTCGTAATTTTTTTTGGGAACAATTAAATTATAGATAATATTTTAATGGCTATTTTAACGCTATTAGGATGTTATTATTTTCATATTTTAATTAATTATAAGAAAACTAATAAAAAATTCGAAAATCGGACTTCGAAATATTGTGTTGTCACCGTGTTCTGAGCAATCCTGAAAGTTTCAAATTTCTAGCTAGTCGGGAAGTTAGTCAAAAGTCGATTGCAAGATATTTGTACAAGATTAAGATATATATAGGGAGAGTGTGAATTAATCGTAGGAATTGAAAAAATAAATAAAGAGTTGTAAGCATATTATTTTTATTGACATCAGCATAAATTACAACTCAAAGAAAAAAGTCGAGAAAAAAAATGCAAAAAATCGAATAAAAGATAAAATTTTTTAAAAAGTCTAGTCGGGATATCGAAAATCTAAAAGCATGTTGTAAATCTACACGCATATTAAAAAAAAAAAAAAAAAAAAAAGAAAGAAAGAAAGAAACAGAACTGTACACGCCACAGTTTTTTCTGTACGTCGCATGCATACAGACTAACACTTTCTTTTATTAGAACGTATAGACTAATTATACATTATGATCAATTATACTGTAAGATTCTGTATTTATTTTTATTCTAGCATTTGATTTTGCGTGCATATTTAAGTATGTCTTAAGTATGCTTAGGAATCGAAGCTTATACTACGACCTAATGCAGTGATAATAGTTATTATTAGACCAATAAACCACCGATCTCTACGATAATTATTTCCTTACTCTTAATTATCACTCAAAAAATAAAAATAATAATAAAATAATAATAATAATAAAATAAAACAGTGATTTTTACTAGCTTGAAAATTATTGTTCTATGTTAAATAATTTTTTATCGAATGAAGTTGGATTTATAATTTAAATAATTTTTCCAATTTTTTTTTTTTTTTTTTTTTGGGGGGGGGGGGGGCGGCGGTAGCCCAGTCGGTAGGGCACCTGCCTCGTAATTGGAAGATTGCGGGTTCGGTACTCGAGCCGGCCAAAGACCGTCGTGTACACTAATGGTGGCTGGTGCACGTAAAATCTGACGTGGCCGCAATGTCCTCCATGTTCCCATCAAAAATTATACCTCTGGGGGTCACCGAAGCGGAAGAGCCATCCTTTCCATGGAGGATCAAAATTGTGATGGCATGTTTCTGGATCACCTCTAGGGGTGTGTCCCAGACCGTCGCCAATTGCCCATTTGCGCAGGACTAGTGCGACGTAAAACCGAACCATCCATCCAAAAGTTTTTTTTAGGAAGTTTTAATTTAAATGGCAAGAAAGTTAGCACGCCAGGGCATAATAACAATTACAGCTGTCCTGGATTTTTATACTTTTAAAAATTATTAAAAGCTCAGAAAAAAAAAAAAAAAAAAAAAAAAAAAGATGAATTAATGTTAAATTTTAAGACGAATTATTTTTATCCTCTTTAAAAGTTACTACGGAAATTAATAAAAACTTTGTTAGCTAATGCCACAAATTGAAAAAAAAAAAAAAAAAAAAAGAAAGACGATAGTTATTTTGGTTCGAAATAACTTACATAGCTGCCAACTGTTATGATTTTTTGACACCGATATTTTTTTATTTTATTTTTTTATTTTTTATTATTATTATTATTATTTTTTATTTTTAGAATTTTCCTCCTAATTATTCATAGAAAACTGCTACAAAATCTTATATATATATATATTTACAAAAAGATACCGTTGTCAAAAAATCGTAACGTTTGGCAACTATGAACTGAGCACGATCCTTAGTCAGTCGAGGAAATAATAATAATAATAATAAAAAAAAAAAAAAAAAAAAAAAAAAAAACCATGAGGGTAGTATACATTTCTTTAGAGTAATGAAATTTTTTAAAATATCTGTTTTGGCAAAGGTCTCTGCTATCATAACCTGTGTCTCTAATAGGCTTCTTTTATTAACAGAATTTCCCCTGCATAGCGTTTAAAGCAAAAATAAATAAATAAATAAAATTAATTTTAAATTTTATGCGGCGATTTTATTCATTTATTCATTTTACTTCTTAACATAAAAAAAAAAAAAATACTTATTCCGTTTACTTTAAAGAAAAATATGCTATATTCGTCAAAAATTGTCAATTTAAGGTTAGTTATCAGCTCAATATAATTTATATTGAGTTAATTATATTATTCAAGTCGCTATTATGTTTATTTCCAAATTAGTACGTTATACTAATAAATCTATTTGTATTGAAATGTTAAGCATGTTCCTCATCGTCAACAATAATCACAATAATAATTATTATTATTATTGTGAATTATTGTGAATTAAAATTTGATATTTTTAAAAATAATTTAGTAAGCATTGTAAAATGAAACAAGAGTAATTGATAAATTTCTTTTACTAATACTTTAATGAAAAATGAAAATCCCCTTAATTTGCTTTTGTGAGAGTTTAAAGTACCAAAAATCAATCACATTTTACATTTCTATCAAACAAAAGAAATAATTTATTGACAATAATTAAAAATCATTGTCATTTTAAAAAAGAAATTGCGTCAGCCGGGAGTCGAACCCGGGTCAACTGCTTGGAAGGCAGCTATGCTAACCGTTATACCACTGACGCTTGGCCTTGGTATAATTCGAGCTTTTAATCAAGTAAAATATAATGTACACATTTCTTTGAATTATTAATTAATTTTCTTTAAAAAGTGCATCAATATTCATAGATAATGCTTAAGAAAACACTTACAATTTAAATGAAAATGCTTTTTATTTATTAAAAAAGTTTTATCAATATTTCCTTTGCTGTAAAAAAGGACACATTGATAAAATATCTTTAGTGGCGCCATCTAATGTAAGAATAATATTTGAGAATTAATTAAATCTGCATTCCGCCCACATATAAGTTTTTAGTAAGAATGTTAGAATTAGATTTCTGTAAACGAATTAATTAAACTATGAAATTTTTACTAATTTTAGACTTTTTATTTTTTATAAAACATTGTTTTTTTTTACTTTTTATTTTATTTATTATTATTATTAATCCTCTCAAATGTTAAAAATAAATTAATTAATTAATTATAAAATAACCTTTATATTTGTTATTTCTTCTCGTTTGAATGTTTAATTTTAGTGATTTATTTTTATCCTCCTATTACGTATTAGAAATTCAGCTAAAATTCAGTCAATAATATTGGAAATTTTGTAAAATCTATATAATATTTCTCTAACGTGAAACAGTTACAATTATTTTTTGTCGAAATGATACGATAGTGGTGAAATTAATAAAATACGTGAGAATAAAAAAATAATATTTAAAATTGAGCAATATTTAAGCACGTGGACACAGCTCAATGAACTGATGAGAAAAATGTCGACATTTGTATAATGACATATGATGAGATGAGTTTATTTCATGAAAAAATGTAATTTTAATTGCGTCTTCAGAATCTTTGCAAGCGTCATTTGAAACCTAGCAATATTTTAAAGATATATACAGAATAGGAATTATTATCATAAACTGACTAAAAAACGCAATCATAATAAGCATAATATATATATATATATATTTCTTTTTTTTTTTTTTTAACAAAAAATTATTTCTAAATAATTAAAATGTCATCGCACTCTTGGCGATAAAAATTTAAAAGGAGTCATGGGGGTTTAACTGTACTGCCTGCGGAAGTATGAAAACTGGGTCGACAACCATGAATTTTATTTTGAAGCTTTTCTTTGAATGATTCTGGTTTCACTATTACACAATATTTATTTGGTTATAATAATAACTTGGCTTCTGGTAAATTAAAATTTTAATTAAGTGGTGAAATTGGCATAATATTTATCACTTTCAAATCTTAAAGGTAAATAAGAAAAAAAATAAAAGTGCGAAAATTTCGCACGGGTTTGCTAGTATAAATAAATAAAAAAATAAGTAAGTACAAAATCAGTGATGGTATGTTACGTATTTTTGTCATCTTGGAATTATTATTAATATAGTTATTTTCTATGGCATACATAGACGGAAAATTAAAATAGAATTTTTGCGCGTGTTTATCGCGATACTACATAATGAGTAATTCGATAAACAAATTTCTGCATATAATAACATAGGGCCTGGCTGCCGAAGACAAGAAATTGGAAGAGGTACAGAGGAGATCTAAAATAACAGAGATAGAATTTTTCTTGGAGAAGGAAAGGGGGAGGGTGGTAGATACGCTTCGAGTTACCAGTGGTCCCATCAGGGGCCTAATGTACCTAAGGTTCAGCTCCTGTGGGGGTGGGTTCGAATTCCGGCACATCTTTTGCACCACTATTTTCAAATAGGAATTTTTTAAATAATATTTTTCTGTAATTAAATGAATGAAAAATTACTATTCGTAAATCATCATCATCATCATCATCATTTTCAGCCTTTATCAATCCACTGCAGGATGAAAGCCTCTTCCTAGGTGATTCCAAACCGCCCTGTTTTCTGCAATTTTTCTCCATTTTGCTCGCCCAAACTTCCCAATTTTATCTCTCCAACGACTCAGAGGTCTCTTCCTTGGTCATTTCTTATCTCTTGGTATCCAAAATAGAACTTTGGTGGTCCATCTATCATCATTTCTTCTCGCAAGGTGCCCAGCCCAGCTCCATTTTAACTTCTTGTCTCTAGAAATAACATGAGTAACTTTGGTTTGTTTCTGAGAATCTAAGTGTTTCACTTTCGGACGCTTTGGGTGAATCCTAACATGCAACTCTCCATGCTTCTCTGGGGAGCAGAAAAGCATAAAAATTGATGGAGTGTTTATGAACCATTTGAGATTTGCGGATGATATTGTACTACTTGCCTCCTCATTTGACGATTTGCAAGTAATGCTTTAGGAATTAAACAAAGAAAGCAAAATCGTTGGATTGAAAATGAACCTCAGCAAGACCAAAGTTATGTCAAATTCCTTTGTTTCTCCATTGAAGATCACTGTTGAAATGGATGAATTAAAAAGATATGCAGTTAAGTTATGTACTTATCTGGGACAAGTTCTTACGGTGAACGGGAACATCATGGAAAAAATAAATATATGAGTTAAACTTGCATGGTGAGCAATCGGAAGAAGTAGTGCTATATTCAAAAGCAACCTCCCAGTTTGTTTGAAAAGAAAAGTTTTTTGATCAGTGCATTTTGCCCGTTTTAACTTATTCTTCAGAAACTTGGACATTAACATTTAAAGCTATACTATTCGTAAATAATGAAGTATATATGTGTCATGCAATTGAGTCAAACTTTTAAGTAATATTGTGTAGGTTTAAGTTTTGTACAAGACAAGTAATAAGCAGCGTTTCAGGTTCCTAACTATTTATGTAATAATAGAATACATAGCAATATTTTAATCATAATAGTTAGCCAAAATTATAGGGTATTTTTATTTAAATTACATAATATCTATAGAAATATCAATAAAATAATTTGATTTATTGAATATAATTGCATTGAAAATAATTGATGAATTAAATACTATTTCCAAATTATTTTAAATAAAAGTAATAAATTAGCCATATAATAGAAATCAGAAACCGCAATTTTTTGACAAAATGACTTCATTTGATGGTCATACGTTTTGATTGATATTTGTTGTATATGCATTTTATCTTAAATATATGTTGTTTATTTGTTTATTTATTATATATATGTATGGGAAGAAATATTGGATTCCTGAAAATTTTTCTAACCTCGATTTTCGACGGATTTACATGTTTTGAGATACCCTGAACTGAACTAGAGTTGATTACTTTGAGAGATATGTCTGTCTGTGTGTCTATTAGTGAGTTACTAAAAATTAGTGATTTATTAATCACTAAAAATTAGTGATTAATTTGCTGTATCTCACGAAATAATAGACGGAAATTTACAAATATTTATACTTGGTTGGACCTCGATATTAATTAATGCTAACTGCTATGGTCAGAAGTTTCCCATTTAGGAAAAGACCGTGTCTCAGCTTCTATAGTGCATAAGTGCACAGTACTTGATACATGAAAAAAATTATCCCGAAAAACTATGCTAATTTAAATTAGGTAAAGTTGACCAACGGATGGTGTTGATTTTACTCAATATCTGTAATTTTTAGAATGGTTATATTTCAGCATCTGTTATATAAATTTCTGTGAGAAGTTATATTGCTTCAAGTTTTGCGCATATTAGCTGGTAGGTTGCTTTTCAATAAAAAATGATGTAAAAAAAAGTTATGTGACTCATTAATAATAATGTTAAATAATAATAATTGATAAAAGACATGATTGCTGTTCATTAAATTTTGCATTGTTCTTTAATAAATTGCTAGATCAAACAAAGCGAAGTCTTTCTATATACGTATTTAATATTTTTGAAACTCTATTATAAAAGTCAAGCAAATTGAAATTTCAAAACCTTTTTTTTGCTCTTTTTCCAATCTTTTAAAAAGTGTTTTGACCATGCAGATAACAGAATTAATTACGTAGTGAGCGTTGCGGGCATAATTTTGACAGCTTTCAAGCGATAAAAATAAAGTTTGAGAAATGTTCTAATATTAGCAAATGACTTCACGTCTGCAAGAAGAAAGAGAAAACTCAGATATTTATCTTGAATATTTGCTTCGACAATTTCTGTGATGCCGACTTTATCACATTTAAAATCTCTGTGAATGCTGTCCCTTTGTGCTTGCTGAACAACAATCGTTTGTATTTGGTTTTTAAATAGCTAATCTTTACACGAGTGCTGCTGTTGCTAAGGGAACCGGTAAAAGATAATTTTATTTATTGATTTATATTTTCACTATTTATTTATTTATTTTTATGGATGATAATAATGTTTAGAATATAATTAAAACTGTTTACTGGATAATTAGAGTGCGTTTATAGAATTATTTCACGTAAGCAAGCAAAAATCTTCGAAATTGATTTATACAAACGGAAAACAATTATGTCATCGGAAAAAAGGAAAAAAAAAAAAAAAAAAAAAAAAAATTTTTTTTTTGAAATGACCCCATTACATTTTTCGAGCACTTTTATTCTAAAAATATTGAAAGACCTATTCTTTAGACCTAAAAATTTTCATATCGTTTGGGAGCTACAGCATTCACAACCAAACATGCAATACTAAAAAAAAAAAAAAAATTGCAGCGACTTTATTCGACTGTTTGGACATTAAATAATTAACTGTTGTATAAATAAATTAAAAAGTAAGTTAAATCAACAAAATAGAAATTCTTTAATTTAACGCTATCGCACTGCAAATAATTTGAGCCCATAGGTCATAATGATAAAGAATTTTTCACTGAGTCCTTGAAAAAAAAAAAAAAAAAAAAAAAAAAGTGATAGAATAATCGAAATCTATGTCACAATAAATTAAACAACCAGTGTACAATAAATATTTAAGGGGTCAGGTAACTTTGAAAGAATAAAATGTCATAAAAAACTTTATTTACAGTTTCTTGTAATTATCTGTTTTAATTTTTATGAGGCTACCACATATATTCATGGACATATAACGATTTTTTTTAATTGAAAAAAAAAAAAAAAAAAAAAACACTTTTTTTTTATAGATAGAACACGTAGGGTTATTAAGACCCAGTGAAAAGCCGCATTTTTAGGAAACTTCGCATACTACATTAGACACAACCAACTGCAATCAGAATGTAAAAATTTTAAATATCTTATGAAATATGAGCAGTTTTACTAAATAATTTTTAACTACACATGCGCAAGATTTAGCGAAATTGCATTTGCATATTATAATAGCCAATAGTATTGAGCTACTTATATAAAAATCCCAAACAAATATCGTATAAATTCAAAAAATTATGAGAGATAGAATAAACGGAATTTCAATTTTTCTCTCTCTCTCAAAATAATAATAATAATAATAATAAGAAATTAAATTAAATTAAAATTAAAAGAAAGAAAGAAAAATAAAATAAAAAGGATGATGATTGGGGTTTTTATCCATATTTATTTACAATCAGCGAAAACTGTATAACTATTAGGCATTGATTGGATCAAAATAAAAATGTGAGTTAAACCCCCTTATAGTGTAGCTTTTATTTTGAGAGAAATTGGAATTCTGTTCATTCTAACGTTCCATAATTTTTTTAATTTACACGATATTTGTTTGGGATTTTCGTATAAGTAGCTCAATTATTTTGCCTATTAAACTATGCAAATGAAATTTTGCTAAAACTTGCACATGCGTAGTTAAAAATTGTTTAGTAAAATTGTTCATATTTCGTAAGATATTTAAAATTTTGCCTTTCGGTTGCAGTAGGTTGTGTCTGTAGTATGTCAAGTTTCCTAAAAATGGCTTTTCATCGGGTCTAATTAATACCCTACGTGTTATAATAAAAAAAGTGGTAATTTTTTTTTTTGTCATTTTTTAAAGAAATTGTTATATCTCCATGAATATACGTGGTAGCCTCATAAAAATTTATACAGATAATTACAAGAATTCCCATAATTACATGCTGTAGCCAAAATGCATTTCAACCATTACTTTTTACAGGGTAATCCAAAACATTTTGACTTTTGTTTAATTTTTTACTGGCCCCCTTTTCCTCTTTAGGGCAAAACTTTTGCTGAAATATATGAGATTTAACCTGTTCTGCACACTCCCAAAGTTTCAAGATGATGTCTAAAAATTTGTTTCAGATACAGTAGAACCTCGATCGATCGTTTTTTCACGGGGTGCGTGGAAAACAAAAACAAAAAAAAAAAAAAACGGTGGAAACAAGAAAACGACGAATACGGGTTATAGTCAAAACATGAAGAAAGCAATGTTTATGGATTAATACATCTAATGTATACAGTATACTACTAATAAAAACTAATTTGTTACTTTCCAAATTGTCAAAGAAATAAATCAATGTTGTAGAATATTAAGTAAAATTTATTTTTTAAAATCAAAAATGTTATGTTGGGTTTTTTGTTCTTTTTATAAATTAAACAGGAATTTATCCAGATCTGAAACGTTTTTCTAGTCGTTTTCTGTAACTTCATGTGCTTATATATGAAACTTCGAGCATTTTTAAACGCCATGGTTGAGTCATCGGCGTGAAAATTATCCTTTGTTTCTTCGCCATTATTTTCATTTTTTGAAATCACACATTTCTTCTATGCTTTAGGATACCGCATGTTTCAACGTCTTGATTAATGCAAATATTATCACTAAATTTTGTTCCAGACACATCCTCTGCTACGCGCAACCACTCTTCATCTGCATTATTAACATCATTTGCTTGCCCTTCTGTTTGATATTCTTCATCATTTTTTCGCACGTAACCGTATTTCACGAAACAATTTTCTGGATTACTAATTAGGTTTATTCCCTGCCATGCTGAAATTGCAAAATGAATAGGTGGTCCGGAGACATAGCATCACAATTTTGATCCTCCATGGAAATGGGGGAAAAGAATTATTTTAGGATGAAAGAAGTAATTCCAGTTTGTATGCCATATGGAACCGCTTGAGCTTCAGGAGAAAATTTGTACAAGGTCAGGAGAAAAATTTTACAACGATGAATGCGGAAAAACGACTTTTGTTTCGGGTTTTGATGCGGGTTTCGTTAACATTATTTAAATACAATTTGTGCAGGGACCATAGAAATAAAACGATCAATGCGGGAACGATAGATTGGGGTTTCAAAATATTTGACAAAACGTCTAAATTCGAAAGTGCCCAAATACGTATTGGTAGACAGTGTAGGGGAGGACGGGACACAATGGACCATCCCAATTTAATTCTATTAATATTCAACTCTTTTAGTTCATATGGATACACATGTATGACCAGGGCCTGATTTAAGGCAGGGCATTAGGGGCATGTGCCCTGGGCCCTTACACTGAGGGGGCCTCCAAGAAATTCCCTCATACATTAAATATATATATATATATATTAAATTATATATAGTATAAATTATATATAATATAAATTATATATAAATTATATATATAAATTATATATATATTAAATTATGTTACTTAGACTAGAGAAGTATAAGAAACTAATTTTAGAGAAAAAAAAAGTAGTTTATATTAATTTAATATAAACAAAAGAGGCTGGTCCACTGTACCCCGGTGATGGGGCACAGTGGTCCACTTTGTGAGTGTTCCTGTTCACAATTTATTTTTTAATTTGTAATGTATTAGGAATATTGTTATAAAAAATTAAGACATGTTAAGAAGGGCTTAGAGATTGTTTCCTATTTTTTTCAAGTACATTGCTTTTCTGTGTTTTGTGAAAAAAAAAATTAAGACTGTAAAAGTGGTTCACTGTGTCCTGGTCTACACTATATATACAAATTTTTACCTAAACATGCAATTTTTAATTTTTTTCGAAAAGACTAATGAATAAATTTCAAAATCTATCCCTAATTCTTTTAAGTACGTTGTGTTAAACGTGAAGAAAAAAAAAAAAAAGCTTTTCCTTAAATTATCTGTAGAAGTTTCTAGCATTTTGAAGATCACGAATTCATGAAAAAATGCAAACTGAGAAATCACAATTTAAAGACTTCTTGCTCATATCTGTAAAAAAATATTAAAAAAGATAAGAATTGTTGCCTGAATATATATTTTATTGAACAAACTTAATACAGTTCAATTATGAATATTAATTGGAAATATAAGCTTTCATATGAAAGCTACTTCAGTGGTAATAAGAAAGCACCATAAAACTGGAGTTTTAAACTAATAAGTACAAAACTTTGAATAAACACCATAAAATGCAATAAATTCGCAATAATTATTCCGGACTTTTGTCAGGCGAACAAAGAAGGCACGAGTACTGCTGCAATCAAAGCGGCAACGGACCAGCGGCAGCACTCGCGCCTACTTTGTTCGCCTGACGAAGGGTCGTGTGTTTTTTCGATCCGAAACAATTGTTGCGAGTTTATTGCATTTAATTGTATTTATTAAAAGTTTTGCATTCATTACTTCAATGGTGCCAGATCCCCTTAAAGAAGGGAGAAAAAAAAAATATATATATATATTTAGGATTATTCCATTAAATTTTTCCAACCTTTTGATTCCCTGAATACCAGTTTCTAGATTTGAAAACGCTTAGATGATTTCGAAGCAAACACACAACAGTAAAAAACTAGCCATACCCATAATACAGCAATTATTTGGAGTTGGTTTTTAACCAGCAAACCTTTGCACGGTTGATTTCGCTACGGAAACCAAAAAAGTTTAATTTATTGATTTACTCTATTGTTTTTAAAATCTTTATACGCATTTAACGCAAATATATTTTTTTTTTCTTATCTAACATTACCCACTTAAAAGTAGCTTATTGAAAAACCTCACCTTTAAGTTTTTATACAAACCAGTCGACTGTTTCGAATAGGTTTGAATAAAGAAGTAGAACGAATAATCACTGACCATATCCATTTGAGTCTGCTTCATTATTACCTGAAAAAACAAATATAATTTTTTTCAGGTCTATTTATCTCTCATCACTGTTCATTGTGTCAGAAAAAGGGACTTCGAATCATATAAAAGAAAGAAAGAAAGAAGAAGAAGAAGAAAAAAAATATATTATGCTATGGCTATCATAAAACTTTCTTTTATATCGTTCTATATAAAAGCGCAGTGCCACCTACACAAAAGTTTATTCAACATAGATTCTTCCAATTAACATTTCATGTATGGACTTTGGTGCACTTTTCAACAAGGGATGCTGAGAAGTCATCTGGAAAATCGCAATAAGTAATAGTAGCGCCTCCTTTCAGCTGACGTACAATCGTACACGGAAATTGAATCATTATAATTTTCTTTTTTTAAATGTATCTCCCATACCAAGTTTGGTACATTTGTAAGACATAGAAGCTGAAATATAGCCTTTCGGTAATCTGAAAATATTGCACCATAGCAGCGGCACTCAAACTGAATCAGCACAGTTTTAGATAATATCCATCTCACATACCCAGGTTTGATGCGTTTATATATCATAGAAGCAGAGGTATTGCCTCGGTTGCAGCCTACCAGCGCCATATGTCAGCCGAAATCAATCAACAGAGTTTTACATAATATACATATCACATATCGAGATTGGTGTATTTATATACCATAGAAGCTGAGATATAGCTTTATCTTAATTAGCAAGAAATCTCAGCATATTAACTCCCCTAATTGGGTGACAGATCATAAAAGTTAATCAGCACCATTTTAAGTCAAAGTAAAACCATATATGAAGTTTAGTCCAAACCGTCTACAGGTTCCTGAGATATATCGTCCACAAAATACTGTAACATACACACAAGCACACAGACATTTTCTAAAAATAGTCGAATCATGTTCAGGACATCTCAAAACGTGTAAATTCATCGCAAACCGGAAATCGAAGATTTACACGAATCTTTTCTTCTAACATATGTAAAAGAAGGTAAATAAGCTAATGAAAGTTTCTAGACCAGGCCTGTCCAACCCAAAAGGTTTTGAGGGCCACATTGCAGATGCACTGCATTCGGACGTGCCGCACCATGGTGAGTGTGTGTACATATATATAAACATACGCACATATACACTCCCATAGAAGTTTCCATAGCCCTTAATTTTGCATACAACTAATTTTAATAGAAAATTTACCATAAAATAAACATATTTAAGAAATTTATTTTTAAAGAATAGTGGTGGGAGAGTTCTTGAAAAAGGTGAGTCTCTGGGAACTTTGATATATAAATAGCTGCTATATTACAACCGATATATATTTTTATATCTATTTCTACACATAAATATCATCTAATATTTTTTACCCTCAGAAGAGTCAGAATGGATTTCTAAATTTTTGCTCTGTTAACATTAGATATCTTTATGTAAATTTCCTGAATTCCACTGCGGAGCATGGTTGGTTACCCTGTCCTAGACGCACATTCAACGTGGTTATTTTTCAAATAAAATTGTTTTTGGATCACAAATTTCCAACTGAATTAAAAGTTTGATGGATAATAAAACTACTATTATAACGCAAATGTCTCAAATTTAAAAGCTTCTTAATTATAATGGCGTTAATTTCATGACGATCACAGTTCCGGTAAGAGCCACCAACGAGATATATAAATTAGAGTGCTGATTCAATGGATGAAGGATTAACTTTCCGTGGTTCAAGATGAATCACGTGACATGCTCGAATAGGTTGCTGTGTGTGGCCCTTTATCGCCATTTTGGCATTTAAAATATCAGTTCGACAAATTATCATTATTATTAGGTAACATGACAGTCCTATGACCGAAATAAATTGTTTTTAAAATAATTTTACACACATTTCACATTTTAATAAATAATAAAATACCTTTTTTTCCATCGTTTACCAACAAAGTTTAAAAGTGTTGTTTAAAAGTGTTAAAAGAAAATTTAAACTTTTAAAGAGCTAAATTTAACAACAAATAATAATTTTTCAACTATTTTTAAGCATTTTGTCGGTCAAAGTTCAACTACACGAAATAAAAAAGAAGTAAAATCAAAATCAAAATAATTTAGAACAAAAGAATATTAAACTACGTAAGTAAACAAAAACATTGGCTGCGAAGAACAATCTCCAAACCGTTGCCATAGAAATTTACTGAAAATAAGCTGTTACCAAGGGAACCACCGAATACTCAGGTGCAAAGAGAGCATATCACATGACTCATCTTGGACCTTCTCAAGGGTTACCATTTATCACTCTACTTTATATATCTCGTTGAGAGCCCCCTTGTTTGAGACTGTGATGCCATAGTTACAACAATACACTAAAAATAAAACGAAATTCTATCTATCGATGGCTTAAGATGAATTAAAAATAATCTAGTGTGGCATTTACATTATTTTCTGTTACCTTACAGGTATCAACATATATAGAGTTATGCTCATCACTGACTGACTCTGTCACGCTTAAAAAGGCTAAGAGATTTCCTTGGACTCTGTGTGTGAACGTAAGTTGCCACCTAATTTTCATACTTTAGTGAATTTTAAAAAACCTAATTGTCCGATGGATAAGCTGTTTAATCCGACGAATTCAGAAGAACCACCCCTTTCATTTGGTACCTTCTTTGTAACGAATTTTTGATTAGATTTTTAAAAATTAATTAAAGCTAGTATCGCCCAGTGGTCGAAATTCGACCACAAATTTATTCAAATCTCAGAATTCTTTTAAGTTAGCACTAAATAAATAAGTTTAAAAATTTAAAATTTCTCTGTAAATAATGTTCTTTGTAAATACTCTTTCGTCACTTTTTGTTGCCAAAAGACAAATAACAAAGAACATTTGAAATTTCAAAAATTAAATAATGTATATTATTTACATATTAATACACAAACATGGAATTTATCGCACGGCTAATATCTCTTTAAATTACAGCTGACATAAATCATAAAACAAAATAGAAAGAAATTAGATCATAAATAAATTAAAAAAAAAAAAAAAAAAAAAAAAAAAAAATATTTCTCATAAATCAAATCCTTAGGAAATCTTTTTTGTGGTTCCACGGACGGCCAGTGACGTCATCACTTCGTTTGCGTATAAGGATGCTATACAAATTACTGTGTCTATGGTTTTATTTGAGTTTTATGAAATTGCCAGATTTAACAACTTTCCATTTTTAGGTATTTTTTAATGTAAAGGAATACGTGTATGAAAGGGGAAAATGGGGGAAAATGCGTAAAAAATAAATGTATTTTTAAATACCTTCTTGACATCGTAAGAAAATAATATTTGTATTCGCACCTTCCGGCTAACCATACCTTTCGAATGATACCATTTTCAACCCTCTACTCCCATAATTAATATGTTAAAAAGGGACTACAAATTTTATGCTTGCCTATTAATATATAGATATGAAAATAGACATTTAATTTTTTAATTAATTCTTTTTTTTTTTTTTTTTTTTTTTTTTTTTCAGCATAAAATATGCTTTTACGTGAAAAAAAAAAAAAAAAAAAAAAAAAAAATAATAATAATGATTTTAAATTTTAAAGATAACGAAGAGATAAATAAAGTACGAAAATTTCGCACGGGCTTGCTAGCAAATTAATTATTTAAAGTGAGAAATAAATAAAATGAAATGATCATTTTTCAACGGGCGCCTTAGTTACCCTACAACTAACTAGTATAGATATATTATTACTATTGAGGGAGGAAAATAAATAGCACACTGTCGAGCGTTTCCGACAAGTTAAAATGTGAATTGTTTCAATAAAAAATTGTTTAAAACAGTTTTAGCTGAAATATTATTCGACATATATTTGTATGTGAAGGGACTTACTGCCGAATCAATCCTTTCGATTTTAATTTTGTAGCTACACTGAGAAAATATTTTGAAATTTAGCACAATAAAAAAATTCATAACACAACGTGAAATGCACTTTCAGCCATTACCAATTACAGCCTAAATATTTTAGATATTTTTTTTTTTTTTTTTTTGTGCGGTCCTGTAAGTAAAATATGAATACTAGCAGGCTTTGCCCGCTTCGCTAGTCATTATATTGAAATGAATCCCCAAAACAGCATATCATTAATAATAATCAAATATCTTTAAAAAAAAAAAAAAATCATTAAATCCGTCAAAATCTAATTTTAAGTTCCTGCTACTTTCTGTCGCGGTATTCCCGCTCGTCACAGTCGAGTCTGGAGCCCCAATGCCTTCGGCAGTCCCTTACCTGCTTTTTACTCCCCCTCCCTCGCGGTTACAGTTGAAAGTTTTACAAAATCTCATCAAAGTGCATATTTCGCACACTTAATTAACACCCACACACCAAAATTCGCCATTCTTAGGTAATTTGGATGGATTTAAGCTTCAAATTGTGGTTTTTGCCCCGCCCGCCCCAAGAGGAAAGGGGGGGGGTAAATTTCCAAAATTACTTTATATTGCATGTTGCATACACATACCTAACCGACACATCAAAAAATTGAGATCCTGAAATTATTTAAAGCTGAGCTATGCTTTAAAACTTTTTTTTAAAGCTCTCCCCCCGTTCTTAAAGGAGGGAAGGAGGAGGGAATTTCGCAAAATCTCTTCATACTATGAGTTAGATACATATAATCGTCCCTTACATAAAAATTTTCCAACTTTAGGTAATTTAGTGCAGCGTTACGTATGAATACATGTTTTTGCCCCCCATTCTCCATAGGGCGGTAGGGTGGAATTTCATAAAATCCCTTTGTAGTGTGTGCTCAGTTCGATTTCCTCGTGTGTTGAGTACCGTTCTTCTAAAACCTTTTCCTTTCCCTCCCCCCTTAAAAATCCAATATTCCAAAATCGCAGAAAATAATTATTTTGTACTCAAGTCTGGTCTTTCCATCTGCAATTTCTTCACCGTTAAGTAATTTGGAGCCGAGTTAAGCCTTCTGCCCCCCAAGGGGGACAGGGGGGGGTATTTTGCAAATTTCCGTCTTAGTTGGGGGTCAGGCTCCGAAAACCAACCTGGTCACTAAAATTTGTGACCCTCTTTCCCACAGAATCGTCATGGCAGTGTTGAGTCAGTGAATCAGTGAGTTTACTCTTTTATATGTACAGATTTGTTTATATTTTTATAGACTACTTGGCTTAAGGTTGCTGTCACAAAAATAGAGTCCTTGGCGTAAAATGTCCTATCTACTTCAGTATTAAAATTAAAAATATACCCAGAATTATGAACTAATAAAGCTCTTTAATACAGATCTGAATTAGCTTTCATTTTCTTATTATTTAATTTTGATAATAACGTTATGTTGCCATGTGCCTAAGCAAATTTAATATTTATTATTTTTTTATTATTATTCGCGTGAAATATTCTTTGGCAACAATTAAAAATTAAAATAAATTATTTTAAAGTTTTACTATAGAAGAAATATCTATATTATATATTAATTAAAAATTTACATTTTTTTTCGGTATCAATAGTAGCCTATGTCTTATTCCAGACTATTATCTATCTCTGTACAAAATTTCATCCAGATCCGTTTAGCCATTGTGACGTGATTGAGTAACAAACATCCATTTATAAACTTTCGCATTTATAATATTAGTATAGATTACTTATCATGTGCATGCGTTAGATTGAGTTATTTTTTGCTGTCAAATTGACAAAATTTTAATTTTGAATTTCAAAACTCTGTCGTTCTTGGCGCTTATTGTATTTGGTGATCAAAAACGTAATACGAAAATATGCATGCCAGATGTATATTTTCGTAATATGCATTGTACGAAATATTGTTTCATATTATTCATTACTCTCTTAATATAAGTTGTTAAAATAACCATGATTTTTGAAAGGAATTAAATTATGTTCGCCAAATAATTTGGCGATATATTTTTTTTTTCTGCTAAGGATGACCGATATCAAATCTATTCCGCTGCAACATATTAGTATCTTATATCAGATACTTTATTTAGACATTTGAAAACAAATTCGACTTCAAATTATGATAGAATATTTATCATTTTTCTTTTAATTAGTATATTAGTTGGATATTTATTGTGTAAATATCATCTTTTGAAATGAAATGCTTGTGTTTTCAATCGAATATGGAAATTTGCCATTTTTTTCTCCCCTAGAGTTTTGAAATTAAAAATTCAAATTTTGTCAATTTTACAACAAAAATAACTTAATCTAACGCATGGACATGATAATTAATACATACCTATACCTAAATATGGAGATTAAAATCGGGAAATAATTTTCCGCGATTTTTAATAATTTTTTATAAAAAATCCAATGGACGTTTAACATAGGAAGTATTTATCTTGCATCCACGAACGGCCAGTGACGTCATCACTTCGCTTGCGTATTAGCACTTTATCAATGTGTAAAAGAAATTTTTAATTAAAAATGACGTCAATTTTTGTGAGATGAATAATTTTTTTTTTTATAATTTTTTATCGTTCACGTTTAGATAAATGTATTTATTTTCCTGTTGAAAAAAATAAATAAATTCGTTTTTTTTTTTTTTTTTGACAACAATTAAATTATGGATAAATATAAATGGCTAATTTTTTGCTGTTATTATATTACAAAATTGCTATTTTATGCATAAAAATCGCAAAAACAAATTTTTTTTTCGGAATAAAAGGTAGCCAACTTTTTAAGCTAGGGTATAAGCTATCTCCATTACAAATTTCATCGAAATCCGTCGAGCAGTTTTGGCGTGAAACTCAGTCAAATAAATTCACGGACATTCACATTTATATATATATTGCAAATTGACTCTTTGACGTTAGGAACACACCTAAACTTTATTGAATAGCAATAAAGTTCAAATTGACTCTAGAAAACGTTTGTATGGGAAATAGAAAAGGGCTGTTTTTAAGGTTTTCCCGGAAATTATTCGATTTTTTCTCGCCTTTTAAACCTTCCCTAGACCTCTACGAACATTTCAAGACTAAGATAAGATAAATCCGTTCAGCCGTTCTCGAGTTTTAGTGAGACTAACGAACAGCAATTCATTTTTATATATATAGATATATTAATTTTATTTTCATTAGTGCAGAGTAAAGATGTTAAACTGTACCTATCAAAAATTTTGCTCTTAGACGTAATGCGTTTAGATTCTTTTGAATGTCCTTGCACAAGAAACATATATTTGGTTCAAAAAAGAAATTTCAATAGGTAACACTTGGTGCTACGGGTTTAGAATACCGAATTCGAATATCCCGCTAATAATATTTTTACTTTCTTATTCAATAGTATTGGATTCGTAAAAATTTTCGACCTCGGGTTTTGGATGGATTTACACGTTTTGAGAGCTGAAGAACACGATTTGACCTTTTGTAGAAAATGTCTGTCTGTCTGTGTGTGTGTGACAAAATTTTGTGGCAACTATATCTCAGGAACTGCTGCACAGAATTTCATACAAATTGGTATGCAGTTGCACCTTGACATAAATTAGTGCCTACCAACTTTTGGTAAAAATTGTCTTACAGGTTACGTTGCCATCCCGCTTTTTTTAAATTTTTAACATGGTGATATAGGACAAAATTTTGTATAAATGTGCATAAAGAGAATTATTTTTTAGTAATCATTATGAAATTTACAAGATTTATTTATAATAGACATAGTCAACTGGGAAAAAAAAATTGTATGTGTAGGAGCCTCGCCCCCCTCGAGGGGAGTAAATTTTCATGATGGGTATCTTTCAAAGGTGCTCGCCAATACCTTTGTAACAAATGGTTAAACCATCGATTTGCAATAATTTAAAATAAAGTTATCGATTTTTTTCATTTTTAACAATTTTTTTTTTTTTTTTTTAAATGTAATAGTGACAATAAAATTGACTTTTTTTTTATATTTAGTGTTATACATACTTCTCTAATATGGAAATCGTCTGCATTATCATGGAAGATAATTTTTTAAAATAATAATTTTAATAAATTATTTTTACTGAGTGAATTTGTATAGGAAAACATAGAAGAAAATCATGTGGTGGCCACAACATACTAGTTAATTTTGATCATAGCAGATACACTGGGACACACACAGATCAACCGCTAAAAAACCTGATTTACAGATTTAGGGATACTGAAAAACATGTAAATATATAAAAATCTCAATTTTGAAAATTTGATTAAGAAACAATACTTTCTCTACCACACACGGACAAGAGAAAGTAAAAAGTGCTACGCAATCACTAATAAGTGGATAATTACCTTGTTTTCAACTAATCTATATATATGATAAATCGTCAGAGGAAAGACGAGAAAAATAACCATAAATAAGCTAAACTGCGTATTGAAAATAATGATCTGAGAACGAACAACAGACAGTTCCATAAAACGACTAGTTAGACTATAAGAAGAAATCATTTGTCAAGTGAAGAAATCATTTGTCATTTACTCACAAAAGAATAAGTGAAATGACTATTTAAATTTCAGAAAAACATTAAGAGACCTTTCAGTAAACTGAAGTGAATTATTGGTCTAATATAAAGTCCTTCAGCGGGTCGAGTTTGCAATAATTTTTGACCCGCGGTGTGAGCCCGCTGCTCTACCTGCAAAGTACTTTCTTTTGCATAATATTTTACTTCCTTTTCAAAGTAAAGCTATTTGCGAAATTGATTTTGTATCTCGCTACAAACTTGGCGGCTTGGCGAGATCAGCGATCAAATTTGGCGACAAGTAATTTTTCAGGATATCCAGAATTAGTAGACCCCTTTTCAGGTTTAACGGAATTTATTGTTTTGGTAAAATGTATCGTTTCTCGCCACTAATTTTCGCCAAAGAGAACAAAATTAGGCCATCTGTACTCGAGTGATTTTAATTGATCTCTGAACTGTGCATTTGCCAATGAGAGATTCTATAACAAGCTGTGAAGCACTATTCCTGAAAAAACTGCTATATTTGTATCAATTGTAAGTCTAATTCTATTTTCGTGACTATTTTTGTTGGAGTAGCAGTTTTATTTTTGTTTTTGTTTATTTTCAGGAAAGTTCCTGGACTGGAATGTTCCAGTTTATTTACGAATCAGTTACCTCACACAAAAATGTCCTCTTTTTTTTTTTTTTTTTTTTAATAACAATAGCAAATTTTCGCATAACTCAGAAACGAATATTCGTAGAATGTTGTAAATTTATATTTGTGATTGTCAGAATGTCTAGTTGTACACCTTTAACTTTGGTCTTGACACGAGCTCCCGTTTTAATGAATCTGCAATTTTACACGATTTTTCCTGATGTATATATATGTGTGTGTATGTATGTGTGTATCTCGCATAACTCAAAAAAGACTGGACGTAGGATGTTGAAAATTGGTATATGGGTTTGTTATTACATCTAGTTGTGCACCTCCCTTTTTGTTCTTCTGTGATTTTCCATTTTGGAGATATTTGCGAAAATTACATTCATAGTCACCAAAAATACAAAGGTTTTGGCCATTATATATGACCTACCATCATAGAGATTTCAAAAGTAGCTATAATGATAGAGCCCATAATGATATTGTTATGAAAGTTGTCGACATTTTTACGTGTAGAATGTAATTTGTAAAGGCATAAGAAGGGTCTAGTCGACGAATGTATTTTATTTAATAAATATTTAGCGCGTAGGTAAAGCTCGTAATGATATTATGAAAGTTTTCGAGATTTTTGCGTGTAGAAAGTAATTCTTAAAGACATTAGTAGGTTCTAATCAACGAATGCACTTTATTCATTCAGCCCGTAGATAGAGCCCGTATCATATTGTTATGAAAGCGGGTGACATTTTTGCGTGTAGAAAGTAAATCTTAAAGTCATAAGCAGGTTCTAGACGACGAATGCAGTTTATTTAATGAATATTCATAAAACAGCTGAATAAAAATCTTTTTTTGTGCCACAAAAATCATTAATCAATGAATATTCTCGAAGCAATTCAATGAAATAGTCATTCTTATTACAGAAATGAAATAAACGTTGTTAAATACATTACACAGCAGAAATTTCTCTAATTCAGGAGCAACCGAAAATTTCGAAGTCTGAATGGAATTTAAATTCATTGAGAGTATTGTCAGTGGTTTGTAGAATTTTCGAGATAATTCTGCACTAGAAATCAATTAATCATTCTGAAAAATTCCAGAAATCGTCTCCTATTGAAGTTAGAGTTTCCAAACTTTGGGAATCTTGAACAACCACTTTTCGCCATATTTCTATGCCTAATATGACGCTAAGTCAACGACCACCTTCCTGGAAATGAAAAAACTTCCTTCTGTTTCCACTTTTACTGTAATACCGTATAGAAAGTAGCACATAAAGATATAGGCACGTTCTAATCTACTATCATCAATAATCTTCTTTATTTTACAATCTAGTTAGTCATATAGAATATTCGAAGAGTTTAGTTCTCCGCTATGAACCAACGAATCGTTCCGGAAAATTCCAGAACTCTGTTTTTATTGAAGTTAGAGCTTCCACATTTTTGCAACTCTAAACTAAAATTTTTGCTAAATTCGGTCGCCAAGTCGCCAAAATCGATGCCAAGACCAAAATCTGTGTTGACTACAAATTTGGCGACTTGGCGAGATTAGCGATCAAATTTGGCGGCAAATAATACTGTGCCAGGATAGCCAAAATTAGTAAACCCTTTCTCAATTTTAACTGAGTTAATTGCTTTAGTACAATGTATCGCTTCTCGGCACTAATTTTCTCCAAAGAGAATAAAAGTAGGCCGAATGGTTTTCCTTGAATTCTAAGCTGTGCATTTGCCAATGAGAGATTCTGTAATAAGTCGTAGAGTACTATTCCTGAAAAAAAAAAAAAAAAAAAACTATTATATTTGTCTCGGTAGTATAAATAATCCTATTATCGTGAGGTAGCAGTTGTTTTTTCTTTTTTCTTCTTCTTTTTTTTGGGGGGGTGGGGGGGAGCTTGTTTTCAGGAATGTTCGTGGATTAGAACCTGCCTGTTTATTTACGAATCAGGTACCTCATGGAAACATGTCAAGGTTTTTGTAACAATATGCATATTTCAATCGGTGTATAAGGAAGTCATGTGGTGTCTACATCAGACTTTTTATTATTGGTCTGGTATAGACTCCTGCATCATGTCGAGTACCCGCCTTACGGGTCGGCTGCAGGTCGAGTTTACAATATATTTTTATCTGCGGCGCAAGTTCGCTGCTCTACCTGCAAAGTATTTTGCTTTGCATATGTTTATTTTTTATGAATTTAACCTTTTTAATGTAGATATTGAATGACATTCTCTTCTTCCATAGTTATTTAAAGCCTCATAAACATTTTCATGACAGACTAGTGTTAGACTTTATCCAAATATGTATAAAAATAACAAAATCATGTATAAAAATAGATATGTACATGAATTTAATTACAGTTGCTTAAAAAACTTTATATGTGAAAATTATTTTACTTCCTATATATATTTGTTTACTTATTTTACTTATATATGTTATTATTATTATTATTATTATTATTATTATTATTATTATTATTAGATGAATAATTTGCCACAACAACCCACGAAAGCCAATTTGGTAACTAACTAGTTAACTTAATTAAATTATTTAGATATATAGACCAATATTTTTTAATTTACATTTGAAAAAAAAAAAAAAAAAATCGAAGTGGAATACTCATTTTAAAATAATTCCAATGAGAATACAAATATAAAAAGAAGAAGCTTTTTAATGATTGCAATCAAACGTTTTTTATTTGGACTGACATTAACAAAATGAACCAAATACAAAATATGAGAAAAGCTGAATTTATGGAACAGGACACAAATAATTATATAACAAATAAAAGAAAAGAAAATAAATTGCTCAAAATGTTGAGGTAATTCATCAGGAGTTACCAACCCCACATTCAGCTAAAAAATGCAAGTTTCATTTTTTTTGGCAAGCGATATTACGCAAAATACCACTGCTTTACATGGGGCCGATGCAAGAGTTTAATTTTAGTGCTTGAATTATTTAGCTGAGCATTAATGTAATGCGTGAAATGTGGTGTGTGTGGAGACTGGAGAGGGGAGAGGTTCCAAAATCTCTCATGTTTGGGACTTCACGTTGTTATGATCGGGGGGGGGGTGATTTAGATTATCACATATTATAAAATTTATATTTTTATCTTTAAAGGAATAGGTAAATTATCTAAATAAATTAAATTATAAATTAGATTCCTTAATCTTAAACAACTACTTAAAATATAACGACTTTATCCTATAAATAATAAATATTACATTATGCGTTTTCTAATTTTTATATCTTCCCTTTCATCCCTTTATCAATGTAACTGAAACAAAATCTTTGATCTGTTCCCAGTATTCACTTAACAAGCTTAACGTACTGAAAATTCTTTTCGCTCAGTAGATGATAATGTTTTGTCTTATTTCTATCCTTTTGTTTTGGGAAACCAGAAAATAATTAATTCGGTCTCTTTTAATCTTACATCGAAATGTAACTCCTGCAACCTCTTGTCACCAATTTTACATCAACAGTTAAATAGAATATTTGCTTAGCTAGATATTTTCCCAGGGTCTAAAGCTTGGCGCAATCATGCCAACATTCACTATCAACGGTCAATAAATTACTCGTCACTTTTTAAAAATGTACATGTGAATATTCCTAACGTAAAGCAACCATTATCTTTCTCAAACTTTGAACTTGGCGTATAATTCAACGCCAAAGGCATTGTCATTTGTTTTGCTTCAGTTTAGGAGCGGACACTTCTTTTTTGATCATCGACATGTAAAAGGCTCAAGAGCGATTCGGGCCTAGGGCCCTGCATGATTCTCGCGATTGTTTCCCCACTCCATGCTGTATGCTTTGTACTGATATTCCATCTATGGTCACGCTCCAAATTAGATGTTTTGGAATATTAAATAAATTGGCTTTAACCGATATTCTGCCTCTTGGATGCGTTCTTGGATAATCAGTTATCTTCTTTAATTAATTTTAACTTGACTGTTTTTTTTTTCCAGCGTATTCTAAGCGGCCAACGCATAGAAGATTAACTTTTCAACAGTTAAAAAATTTCATTAGGTACTGTGCTTCATCTATACAACAGGGGGGGGGGGGCTACCAATTCGGCTCTGTGCAGAATACTGCTATGAAGACTATGTCTTAAATTAATCAAGATATATTAGGTTGGAGAAAAAGAAATCCATTATTTTTACGTGAACTTCAAGACTTTATTTAATATATTTCGGATTACCAATTTTGGTCAAATATGCACCGTTTTGTTATAGTATAATTTGTTGCCATTTAAAAAGTAGCTTCATAATGCCTCTCTCATAGAAGTCTTGGTCCCTATTGGCGGAAAATGGAAATAATGGATTTCCTTTTCCCCAACCTAATATATATATATTTTACTTTTGTAAAACGTTAAAAATTATTCTGCTACTATACCAGATTCTGAATTAGGCGTCGTAGGAAATGACGTAATTAAAATTAGGTGAAACATAAAAGAAATTAAATCGATTTTTATACAGTTTTTTTTTCTTTTCTCCCCCCCCCCCCCCACCCGTTGCAGAACCAATTATTCGTTAATCCACCTGTATCTAATAGCATTCAATTTAATATATAATTACCAATAATGAAAGGAAGTTAATGCATTCTATCCCAAAATTCATTTATTAATTCACATTTATTCTAAAAAATGTTTTGCGGAGTGCATAATTATCTTGCTACAAATTAATTTAGTGATTAATTTTTATCAATGAGAAGACGATAAAAATAAACATTAATAAATTAAACTACAATTATGAACAATGCATTCAACTGAAATACGAAAATAATGATCTGAGAAGAAAGAGCAGACGATTTTGGAAAACAACCCATGAGTCTGTTAATTTTATTTAATAAGCATTCATTTAGAAAAGAAGAATGGAAACAATTATTGCAACTTCAGACAAATATTAAATTACCCTTTTCGTAATTTAGTACTTTTAGATGACTAATTAGCTAAAACGTGAATAATTACTAAACTTACGTATTTCTTTATCGAATAAATAACTGAGATATAAATATTTTAATGTTTAAATTTAAAGAAAATGCGAAATTATGTTAATTTTCTTAAATAAGAAAAACCGAAAGCGGAAAGTGAATAACTATTTTAATCGTTAAGTTTCGTTAATGCGTTCAAACAAATTATTACACATTCGATTATTAATAAATAAAGAGCAACAATAACTGATAGTTAAATCATTATAAATTGTTTGTAGTTAATAAGGTGACTTTTAATAAACATTAGTAAATTTTATAATAAACATGTAATTAAGAATGTTTATAAATCTTTACGTTTCGTTTATTTTTAAACTATAACTTATGTAATAAAATTGAGACAAACTGAATGCAATTACAAGCATAGTTTAAAATATCATATTAAACTACACTTTTAATTGCATATAGTGTGCAATTTTATTATAAATATAATTGAAATATTCAATAAAAAATAATATGTTACTTTATGCATTAATTTTTACATGCATTGGTTTAAATTTAATAATAATAATAAGAAGAAGAAGTTTCTGAGGGAACGTGTGCTTTAAGCCAAAAAATATGTTTCCATCCCTCGACTTCTCAAAGACGAAAGCTAAAATGTAAAAAACATCGAATTCAAGATTAAAAATGAATGAATACAAAAACTAATAAAAGTTCTGCTTGTAAATTTTTTATTTAACATGCAATGCATATAATAACTTAATATACTAAATCAAACGAATAAGCTTTTTATAGCAACTTTAAATGATCGGAAATCGAAGATAGTGATGAGGATTTCATGCTACAGTAAAACACCGTTCATACGTCTTTTAGGGGACTGATTTAAAAGGACGTATAACTGAAAGGGCGAAAAAAAAAAAAAAAAAAAAAAAAAAAAAATTAGAAATTCTAACTTATAAATTTTCATTAAATTATTTATTTTAATTTATAATTGTTGCCAAAAAAAATTAAACTTTAAATTTTACATCTACTTTTTGAGATAGCACGCGATCATGTTTTATATAAAAATCAAATCATTAAATTCAGTTTTTTACTTATTTTTATTTCATATTATTATAGATGCTCACGCACTTTTTATTTCCTAATTCAAAATTATTAAAAAAAAACTTTTTCAATATCGTTTGTAATGATACTGATTATTATTAATTTTCTTTTCTTAAAAAAAAAAAAAAATATTTTGATAAAATTCTGGCAAAAGCAGAATATAGTTTAGAACGGAGGACTATTAGTTTTTTCTTTTTTTTTTCAAATTATAACATTGTTTTTAAATTATTCAATTATATTTTCGATAAATTTTAGATTTCGATAAATGTCCAACTATCGAAAAATGACACCGCAAAAATCCCAGATTGAGACTAATAGTCCTCAGTCCTAATAATAAAGTATAATTATTGGGTTGTTCGATAAATAATGTCGTTTTTTTCATGTTTCTCAAAGCGAATTTATTTATATTAACAACAAACATTAATCAATGATATATTGACCATTTTGTTGGATAACCTTTTGCCATCTTTCGGTAAGTTGAAGAATTCCACGTTCGAAGAAGCCTTGGTTTTTAGAAGCGAAGATTTTAAAAAACGACATTATTTATCGAACAACCCAATAATTTATAAATGAGAAAATTTAGATTTATTTTGAAAAGTGCCTAGTGTTTTGTTTAAAACTCCAAAAGCAGAACATAATATGTATTATTTTCATTTCTATTACTACTATTAATATAATTAATATTTCACTATTTAAGCTATGATTTTTAAACATTATTGAAAGGCAATGCAAGTGACACGCAATTAAGTATTAAAAAAAATGATGAATTCGTATTGTTGATAAGAATATTATACAAAGAAACAAAATTCATTAATAATTAATTTGAAAATTATCTGTCAGTGAATGTTACATTGTTTTGAATTTAAAATTAAAACACTGATTCAGAACATTTTAATAATTTTTTTAATCTATTAGCCAATCAACAGACTTTCTCAAAATTTATTGTACATTTTTAAAAACAATGATTTTATGTATTTATTTATTTATTTATTCATTTATATTTATTTATTTTTTGTTTAATACATGAAGAAGCACTTCCAGTAGACTATCTTCACCTCTTTAAAAATAACATATATAACTTTGTATGAAGACTGTAACAAATGCAAGAGGTTTTCAATCACATACCATTTTTGTTACTTTCAGAACATACATATGTAAGGAAAGTATTGTAATCATGTCAAAATCCCGACTGTAAGATTTTGGTGTTTCTATACGTTTTGAGGTCCTCTGAGTTCATTTTTGCTATTCTTACGATGATGTATGTACACATGTGTGTATATATGTGTGTGAATGAACGTGATAAAGCCGAAAAGCTTTGTTCAAATGAGCTGAAAGTTGATACGTATGTTATATGTCACAATAGTACGAACTCTATTGATTTTGGTGAATCTAGGACTTATAGCTCTTTTTTTACAGAGACACAAAGAAGTATTTTTTATCATTATAACCTATGGGTCCAATTTCTTGAAAGTGCGATATCGTCTAAACTCCTTTTTCGATTGAACTGAAAATTTATTCACGTGTTATACACCACCGTCGCACGAATTGTATAGATTTTGGAGAATCTAGCGTTTATAGATTTTTACAGGGACATAACGAAAAATTCTTTAACATTATGATCTATGTCTCAAATTATTTGAAGTGTAATAGCGTAAAATTAAACAATGGAGAAAAAAACTCAAAACCCTATTATAATTTTCACTTTTGCTTATTTAACTATTTGTCTTATTTTAATTTATTTATACAACTGTTAATTACTTAATGTTCGGAAAGTCAAGTAGAGTCACTCCAATTTTTTTTTTTTTTTTTTTTTTCTTTTTTTAATTGAATAAACATGGGATACTTATAATTTGTTTTTTTGTCTGAGAACTATCATTACCTGTGTGCCCCAGAATACAAATTTAGCTTCTAAGACTGAAATTAAAAAATGACATTTATGGTATACGAGGCTTTAATCATTAAAAGATATCATAGAAACTCCCAAAATTAAGAACTGAAGAAATGATATGAGTTACTTTTTCTTAATAAATAAATAAATAAATAAATATTGTTCTTTGGTTAATGTTGTCTTTTGTTTACTGTAATCAGGACTCGATTATGCTCGGCATAATTTTTTCTGCAGCTCCACAATTTCGTATCAAAACTAAGTTTAATTCACAGCTACATATTTTGTTCACAACTATATATTTAGTAAAGCTGAACACTTATGTTGGTTCTAAAGACGAAAAGAGAAACAAAAGAGAAATTAATGTAATACCTAAACTATTACATTTTTCATGAATGTGCAATATGAAACACAGAAATAACAGAGAGGAAAAAAAAAAAAAAAATCTTATCATAAACCAAAATTTTGCCTTTCTAAAATCCTCTTAATTTTGATCCAATACTGCATTAAAATTTTATTTTAAAATTTATATTAAATATATATATATATATATATATATATATATATATATATATATAATGGTAGCGGTAAAGTTGTATTACAAAATCATAAGAATTTTTGTTGTTTTAAATTTGGAAGCCTAGGGCAAATGGCCAGTTTGTCCATGCAGTGATATGGACCGATGTGTACTTTGAAGTGAAAAAATCCCCCCACTCCAACCTCTTTTTTTTTGTTGGTATAAACCAATAGAAGTAAAGTTCAGTATTAAAAATATTGTAATTAAAATTGAAATAAGCGATTTTTCTCTTTCATTTATGAATTAATTGTTAGTATGTGTTTTATTTTATTTTATTTTTTTAATTTAAGAATTCTCATTACATAAATAATTTGCATTTAAGAGAAAACGTACAAGAAAATTTACGTTTGAATCCCTAATAAGCATACATTTTAATAATAATAATAATAATAATAACTCTTTGTTTTGAAGTTTATGTTTTATGTAAAATTTTATTTTTGCATATTTATGGAAATACCCCAAGTTTTTAGTTTATTTTTAATGTATCATTTGTTCCCGCTTGTATTTATTTCTGGATTCTTATTTTGTTCTAAAAAAAAGTTTCCCCTTCTGAAAATACATTATTTTCTTCCTTTAAAGTGATACAGATTTATTGATTTCAAATTTCCTCGCTCCTTTGTAAAAGCTCCGTTTCACAAATTAAAAGAATGTATTTCAATTTTGTGAGCGAGAATTTATCTAGATCAAAATGATTTTCTTTTTTGAGAACAAGAGACTGGTTGTCATGGCAACTAAAATATCGAACACCTATGTGGGATTTAAATAACATAGGCGATGAGAAAAATTATTTGTATTTTTTTTATTGTTGCCAACAAAATATAATGCTTTATTTTCGAAAATGTTTAATTAAACCGGAATGAAAAGTACTAGATATTTGTTTTCTAGAAGATTTTACTTTTACTTTTATTTTTCTTGTTTTGTTTCATTATCAATATGAATTATTCTTATGTACTTTAAATAAATTCTTTTTAAAATATTTCTTCTTTTAAGGATTTCATTAAGATACTTTTTGAGTTTATGATGAATCACGTGATATTACTGAGATAAGATTGCACATTGTCACATTGATAAGTCATATATTTTTAAAAAAGTAGAAATATTTTCTAAACTGAAAGCTCTTTTTAATTAAAAATTGAGTATAAGCAAAACAAAATAATAATTATTTCTGATAAAGAAAAATTTACCAAATGATACTACAATAACTCTCAGACAGGTTTCACATTTGTTGAGAAGAACTGTTGCAAATTTTTCTCTGTTCTTTAAATACATAGTTTTCCTATAAGTTTTCTTTTACTGAGTTGTTCTTGATGATATAAATGTCCCAATAAGCACGTGAAATGAAACTATTTTGTCCTTGTACATGTACAGCACTGTAGTAAAAAAAAAAAAAAAAATTCGGAAAATTCGCATAAAGCTGAAATTGGTACAGACCTTAATGGCACCATTGTAAATGAAATGCCAAAAGTCCCCATCGATCCCACTTGTGCTAAAAATTTTATGAAAGGTCAAATTTCAAAACTAGGTTTTTCCCAAATATCTACCTTGACGGTACTTTAAAATATCAATTATTTAAAAAGTATATAAAAAAAATTTAGTAAAGACATGTTAAAGATAGAACACATGTGTCTCACTTTAATCACCCTACATGGCACTAGACGGTACATATAGCAGTTTTTGTTTATGAAAAATCTTTATAGAGTGCTCTCACTGTTTTTGCTTGGCATATTTTATAATCTTCACGTGTGTTATAATTAATTCTTATATTACCTTAAGTATCTACCACCAATCTTAGAAAAAATATAAGGAACAGAAAAAAAGGTTTTTTTAAGCACTTTTTAAGCTCCTAATATCGTTTTCGATCTCTATGTGTTAATAATACAATAAAATATCGCTCACAAAAGCATCGTTAATTATTATGAAGAGATGATATGCATAATTATTTTTTGCATATCTTTAAAATATATTTCTAAGTAACTAAAAAAAAAGATATTTGAAATGATTTTTTATTTTTTTTGGTATATTTGCGCTAGAAAAAAAGTTAAACAGTAAGAGTTATCGCAAAAATAGTTCGTGCAAAATTTGTAAATTGTGCAATTCTTTCGCTTTGTACTTCTTCCCCTTTCTGCAGTGTTATTTAGTAATTCATCTTAGTAAGATTAGTTAGCATGATTGCAAGGAAAAATTTAAATGTTTATTATGAGTCAGCTTCAGTGCAGTTAGCCAGTTCACATCACCAGGGAGTTGTGCTTATTTGCTTACAAATTAACTTTTTGTAAGCAGTAAGGAAAGATTAGTGTGTTTATATAATTTCGATAATCAAAGAAATCTTATATTAATTATGACCTTTGTCAACGCAATTCCTGGAGTGATTTGAACTGGCATTTTTCTTTTTCAGTTAAAAAATGTTGCTGAAATAAAGATTATGAATATTATTTAATTTAAATCTTTGTTTTTATTTATTTATTTATTTTTTTTTTTGCACTGCACCCTGGTGACTTAGTATTTAATAAGTGAGGAATAGAAAATAGCTAAAAGTGAATGGAAAGATCTAGGTTAAAAGTAATAATAGTTTGCACTTTAGAAAAAAACTTAATGATTAAATTTCTATAGAGATTGCTCCTTTAATGAAATGTTTGAAAGTAAGGATTATATTTCTTGAGACTTAAGCTAGTTGAAAGGCCAGGATCTATTATTACACAAAATAAAATTGTTTTGCATCTGAGTTACCATAATACTTATATCAAATCCTTTTACTCATCATTTTATTATTAGTTATATATATATATATATACAACGCATGCATTTATAATTAGAAAATTTTGAAGATAAAATATATATAGTAGATATATAATTTTAATTATGACCATAATGGTGGTGTTTCCGTGTTGCTTGGATTGTTGTAAACTTTAATGTGAAATTTGTGTTTTGGCGAAAACCAAGGAAAAATGGTATGTGTCATAACTGTAAGCTGATCTAAATTTTTCTTATTAATCTAGCTTAAACTATTTATAGAAGACTAAAAGCTTACTAAATTTTTCCTGATACTTATTCTAAAAAGAACTATTAGATTCTGAATAAAATAAAATCCAAGTAATACAGGAAACAACGCAATCTAGTATATATACAAAATCGTTCTTCCTGACTGACTGAGTGAGGGGTGATTCATCATCGCCCAGACCAAACCCCTTAACCTAGAAGCATGAAATTTTGTGACAATGTTCTTTCTATGACGTAGGCATCCACTAAGAAGCGATTTTACAAAATTCGCCCCCCCCCAAGGGGGAGAGGGGGGGGGGGGCAAAACGTGATTTCACAAAATCCTTCATATCTCAAACAAAAAAACAGATATCCGTAAAATTTTTGCTTTAAAATATAGCTAATACTAATGTCTAAAAACAAATTTCTGGAATTTTCAAAATTCGGTCCCCAAGGGGAGCGTGGGGGGGGGGGGCAACACGTGATTTCACATGCGTAAAACGTGCTTTCGCATAATCCCACATATCTCAAACAAAAAAATAGATATACGTGAAATTTTTGCTTTAAAATACAGCTAATGCAAATATGTAAAAACCAATTTCTTGAATTTTAGAAATTCAGCCCCCAGGTGGGGAAGCAGGGGGTTCTATGGGGCAAAAACAAATAGAAATACAGTTAGGGCGTTCAAAATTGGTACAAATAGGTTTTAGAGGCCTGCAAGTCGAATGGGGATATTTTCGACTGTGTGAAGTTATTAGAAGGGGCAGGGAGGGGGAGGGGAGAGGGGGGGGCAAAATAGAATTACGTCATTCAAAATTGGTATATAGAGGTTTTCGATACTACAAATCGATTGCGGATATTTTCGAATTTTTAAAATTATTAGGAGGGGCGGGAAGGGGGCGGGCTATGAGCAAAAACAAATAGAAATACAGTTAGGCCGTTCAAAATTGGTACAGATAGATTTTAGAGGCCTGCAAGTCGAATGGGGATATTTTCGAAAGTGCAAAGTTATTAGGAGGGCCGGGAACGGGGGGGGGGAGCAGAGGGACAAAAAAAAATAAAAATAAAATAGAGTTAGATCATTCAAAATTGATACATAGAGTTTTTCGATACCTGCAAATCGATTGCGGATATTTTCGAATTTTTAAAATTATTGGGAGGGGCGGGAAGAGGGCTTGAGCGGAGGGGCAAAAAAATAAAAATAGAGATAGATCGTTCAAAACTGGTGCATAGAGGTTTTGATACTTACATATCGATTGCGGATATTTTCGAATTTGTAAAATTATTAGGATAGACGGGAGGGGGGGTGGGGCGAAGGGGGAAAATAATAGAAATAAGAGTTAGAGCATTTTGGGAATTTTTTCCGAAGGCAGTGAGAACCCGGTACAACATTTTTCCCAATCAGATTTTTTTTTTTTTTTTTTTTTTTTCACATGATAAAAATTAATGCAATTTTGAGAATTTATTAATTGTAGTGATTCATTTAAAAATAGGGACCAGCGAAGCGGGCGTTGCCTGCTAATATATCAATATACCTAATACTTTCTATTTCTATTGTTATACTGCAGATTCATTAAGTTCTATAGCAAATATTATCTGAATAAACATAATGAAACAATTCAATCCAGTAAATTTGTTGCAAATTTACTAATAATTTGTATGAGAATAAGCAATTGATATCGATCTGAAAAAGAATAAAAACTTTGTAAACAAGCACCATAAAATGGAAAAACCCGCAGTAATTGTTTTGAGATAGAAATTATTAAACACAATTCTTCATAAAGCAAAATAATGTTGACACAGGTGCAGTGTGAAAAGAGAAACTCGGGGTACGTTACTGCTGTTACGCACGTCTCTTACTCTAAATAATATTTTATATCATTATAAACGGTAAAAAATGTAGAAAAGTTTTTAACTCTGGAATCTTTGGCGAAAATGGCGTGAAAATTAATATCAACGAAAAGCTTTTATGCTGCATCACAAGACTTTCTTTGATATTATTCTACAGTAGTATTTTAGTCGGTCGGAAAACTAGTAAAAACTGAATAGATCTGCAAAACATCCCCATCAATGGGCCGATATGCACAAAAATTAAGTCAGTATGTTATTCTTCTTCTTCTTCTTTTTAAATAAAAGTCCTATTGCACATGGAATTTAGTGACTTATACACAGAAGAAGCAGAAATGCACGCTTGTAAATGGAGAAAATTGCAGCGTGGTGTCACTCCTTTTCGGCCGATATGCACACAAATTAAATCAGCATACATTTTCCATATTAGCTATCACACATAATAAGTTTCACGAACTTACTCTAGAGAAGCTGAAATATAACCTTTCAGTTAATATGGAAATTTGCAACACACCCACGCCACCTATCTGTATAATTGCGCCTAAAGTTGTTAGGCACCAATTTATTTCCAGAAGTGACTAAATGTAAACTTTTATGAAATCCTGTGCGTTAGTTTTTTATCTAGAGCTATTACAATTTTTTGCCATGCGCCCAAAGGTATAGTACACATACAGACATTATTTAAAAATGGTTAAATTGTTATAAAGATACACCAGAGGACTGGTGTTAAAATTTAATAAGTTAAAATTTTGAATAAACATCATAAAATGAAAACACACACACACAACAGTTGTTTTGATTTTAAATGACACATGATCTTCGTAAGGCAAACAAAACAGGCAAGAGTGCTGCAATGCATAAGTGGTGCGTTGCCGCTTTGTTTGCAGCACTCGTCTATATTGTTCGCCTGACGAAGGGTCGTGTGCAATTTTGACCCGAAACAACTGTTGCATTTTTTTTTCATTTTATGGTGTTTATTCAAAAATTTTAACTTATTACGTTTAGAATGTGTTCTCAAAACATGAAAATCTCTCCATAAAAAAAAAAAAAAAAAAAAAAAATTACAAATTCAATACCTTTTTCTTGTGAATTTATAAAAGAAAGTACAAATGAACATCGAGTATATTTAATAACAACTGCGTATTTCTATATACTGTGTATAAGCCAAAATTTAGCTTAAAATTTATGCCGTGCAAAATTTTATGTTCACATATAAAACAGAACACATTACTTTTTAATTAATTTATATCACTTTTATATATACAAGGATTTACAAAAAATATTGGATTGAGTTATTTATGTATTTATTATTGTTATTATTATTATTTTCAGTGAATTGTAAGTTTTTATTTTCTTTAAAAACTAAATATAATTAAATTTTCAAGCACTTGAAAAAATTTCTTTAAAATTCGTTTATTAATTACACAGATGTACAAAAATAGTATTGGTGAAATTTTATTTGATAATTTTAGCTGATACTTTTTTTTTTTTTTAGTATGTGCGGAAACTGAAAATGAAGCTAGTTTTTCTCTATCACGGATTGAAATTTGTCAATACTGGATGTCTACCGGCGCATTTTCTTCCGTTTTCTTTTTTTACAGTATGTTTCCATGATTAATTATATTTAATCATGGAAACTGGAAACATACTGTAAGAGTTACCATATAATTATATTCGTAGAAGGGTCAGGGAAGAAACTGTGTCGGTGGACACTCTGCGCTGACAAAAATCTATGTGTGATAGAGAAAAATTGGCTTCAGTTTCGTTTTAACACACACGCACACACACACACAAAAAAAAAAAAAAATAAATAAATAAATAAATAAAATCTGGAGTGACTCCACTCGACTTTCCGAACATTGAGTAATTAACAGTTTTGTAGATAAAGTAAAGAAAGAGGAGTTGTTAAACAAATAAAAGAGAGAAAACCATAATAGAGTGTTTGAGTTTTTTTCTCCATATATTACACGATGTTTTATTTAACGCTACTGAACTTTGAGCCCTTAGATCATAATGACAAAGAATTTTTCGCTGTGTCCCTGTAAAAACCTATAAATGGTAGATTCACCAAAATGCTTATAGTTAGTGCAACAGTGATTTATAATATTCATATAAATTTTCAGCTCAATTGAATACGGCGTTTAGATGCTATCGCACTTTTAAAAATTTAGTCCCATAGGCCATAATGATAAAGAATTTTTCTTTGTGTCCCTGTAAAAAAACTATAAGTGCTAGATTCTCCAAAATCTATACAGATTGAGTATCTATGACCTATAATATGTGTATAAATTTTTTGCTCAATTGAATAAGGCGTTTAGATGCTATCGCACTTTTAAGGTTTTGGTCCTATAGGGCATAATGATAAAGAATTTTTCTTTGTGTCCCTGTAAAAAACGATAAGTGCTAGATTCATCAAAATCAATAGGGTTCGTGCTACGGTGACTTGCAACATGCGTACCAACTTACAGCTCATTCGAGCAAAGCGTTTAGACGCTAGCATGTTCACTCACACACATACACACACACATACATATATCATCGTAAAAATAGTGAAAACGGACTCAGAGGACCTCGAAACATATAGAAACATGAAAATCTCAAATTCGGATTTTTGACATGATTACAATACTGTCCTCACTTTAGTGTTCGGAAAGTAATAAATAAAAAAATAAATAAATAATAAATAAATAAATAAAGATCAGCCAAAATTATGAAATCAAAATTTTAGATGTAGACCTGGTATGAAAAAAAATCAGTATGAAGGTTATCGATCACGCTTTCATCAAATTAACAATTTCGATTAAATATTACAGTCATATTTTATCAAAGTATCAAATAACAGGTAAATAAACATATGCAGCAGATTAAATCTTTTTAACGTGAGCGGATTTTATATCATGCATTATTTCCTTGATTTGTTCTTGAGTTTTATAATCTTGAAAAACAGGATAGAATGAAACAGGATCGCTCAAAAAGCAAAGCAATAAATCATGGCTTAAAAACAATGCTTTTGCGTTAAACCAAACCAGATTTACTACCAGATTTGGAAACATTTTAAATATTTCATTCATTAATGGCGTTTGTAGAGCGTATTAAAGAACAGAAAATAAAAAATTCGTTGGTTTAATTTTACTTTTGATTTTTTTTTTTAATCATTACACATATTCAATGAATTGTAGTCTATTACTTTGCCTAACCTGCCTGGTTTATTTCTTTTCTTTCTGAAATCAGTGGTTTTTTTTTTTTTTTCTTCTTTTCTTTCTTTCTTTCTTTTTAAACTTAAAAATGCCTTAACTAACACTCCCCCCCCCCGCCCAAAAAAAAAAAAAAAAAGTAATAAAGAAATATAATTAAAAAAAAAAAAAAAAAAAAAATGAGAGAGAGAGAATGTGAGAATACATTGGAGTGTATTTAGTAACTAATAAAAATAAAAATAGAAATTTGCACAGTAAGTACGGATATCAGTATATACATAAAAAAACATTATTCATCTATCTCTAACTATAGCTATTACTATCTATTTATCTATATCTATATCTATCTCTCTATATATATGACATATTTCCGCATAAACGGAAAAATTGCAAAAAATGAATAAATAAATGAAAAATAAAATAAAATAATTAAAAGGCTATATTTTTCTGTTTGTATTTAAGATCTAAGGCTAATATTCATAGAACTTCTCCAAACGTTTTCCAAATGGCATGCAAAAATCTAAAAATTTTATGAGACATCCAGATTTATTCCACATGGTCTACAACAGCAAAAGGTAAAAATTTAGAAATCATGTGTTACTTTCAGTTACTCTACCAACGCAAATATTGTTTCAATCTAAATTATTTTAAGTGTTTTCTAAATACACATGTCTTAAAAAAAAAAAAAAAAAAAAAAAAAAAACCTTTTTCTCAGTTGTAGGATTTTTTTTTTTTTTCTTTCTTTTTTTTTCTTTTTTTTCTTTTTTTTTTTTTTGTAAACTTTGTTTTTGAGGATGTTGATTTGAAAAATAATCTCAATTTGTGCCCATCACATACGTCATTTTTGCAAAACAACAAGGGTTTGGAATGAAAAATCACTGATTTTATTACATTAAACTAAACATATTCTTTCTCATAATTAAATACTCACACAGGCATAATAAAACAGGTAGTTTCTTCATGATATTTTTAACATTCTGCGTTCACTATTCTTGTCTGTGAAACATTTTCTTCTTTTTTAGACCCCCCCCCCCCATCCTCCTCCAAGCACGATTCCACTTTCATACCTTCAAACAAATTCTCTCTTCCTCACATCTCTCCTGTTTTGTATTTTGTGTGTGTGTGTGTGTATATATATATATATATATATATATATTACAGGGTCACCCAAAAGTTACCCCTTCCTCCTATCTCGGAAATGCATTAGAATTTTGAAAAATGCGAAACATTTGTTCAAAGAATTCGAGGAGGACTCCTTTTAGTGAAAAAGTTTGGGCCAGGAGGATCTGGGGGTTCGATAGGGAGAGCAACTTTAAAATTTCAAATAGGAGGGTAAGTCTTGTGATACATCCCTGGAAACGTCTCTTCATGACAAAATATTTGATATAAAAAGTTTTGTCCTGAAGCAGTTACATGAGTATAAAATCCGCATTTCAAAACCCCAATACTGCTCACATCCCCTCTTTCCTATCTCGGAAATGAGTCGGAATTAGAAAAATGGCAAAACATGTGATCAATGAGTTCGAGAAGAACCTCTATTTTGGGTCCAAAGAGGAGGGGGACTGCTAGGGGAACAACTACGGAGGACAAAATTTCAAGTGGGCAGGTATGTGTTGTAATACATTCCGTGTCTAGTCAAGGCAATAACGTTTATATAAATAGTTTTGTCCTGCGGTGATTATTAAAGGAGACACATGAGTTTTTCGAGTTTTGAAACGTGGATTTTATATTCTGTAATGCATCTCTTTTAATAATAATCGCATGACAGACGTTTCCTGGGATGTATCACAAGGCATACCTTCCTATTTGAAATTTTAAAGTTGCCTTCCCTGGCGGCCCCCTACCCTCCTCTCAGGGCACAAAAGTTTTCCATTAAAAGAGTTCCTTTTCGAATTCATTGAACACGTGTTTCGCTATTTTTCAAAATTCCGACGCATTTACTAGATAGGAGGGTTGTAGGGACTTTTAGCGGACCCTGTATATATATATATATATACATACATAATATCTGTGTATGCGTGTTTGCTTGAAGTTTTATAAAACCTTTTTTTTTTTTTTTTTTTTTTTTTTTAAGTTTCTCTTTATGAAATCGATAATAAAGTGGTACTTTTAACTTGATGCTAAAGATGAAAACGAAAGTTATTCCGTAAAGTCTACAAAACTAAAAACAACACAAAATATCATGTTGAAGAAAAAGAAAAAGAAAGAAAAAAACTGACTTTATATCTAAACTAAAGGATCTTTCGCCCTAATAGATTTAATACCCAATGGCAGACATCATATTAATCAAATTAAATCCTAAAAATTTTCATATCCAAAGAAAAGTTGTGCAATCTATTCTATTTTAACTTTTAATTTAAATTAAGTAGCTTTAAAAATTAATGAAACACCATTAATATCAGAGAAACGGCATTTCTTTATAATTATATTATATCTCATTTAAAGGAAAAAATTCTCTTTCATTAATTAATATTAATGAATACCTTGTAATCTAGCTTGACATACACAGTAATTTAATTACATATACGTCGAGAGAAAATTCTTTTAATTTATTAATTACTTGTTACTGAACGTAACATTAAAATGACAACTGCTGTTTTTAATAAAAATGAAATTAAGAGTCAGCATTTTACTTTTAATCTTTGCATACGAAAAAAAAAAAAAAAAAAAAAAAAAAGTACTACCTTCAGGGGGGATAAACCTTTTAATTATGCATTTTTAAAAATCAAAAATTTCCTTTGTTTGGAGGAAATGGCAGTGTTGACAGGACTAAAAATCGTTTGAAACCATGCATATATATATATATATATATATATATATATAAAGACATCTAGTTGTCACAGTAACGAAATGAACTTGGTTATTAACACTTAAATAAATACAAAGTATTCGAAGATAATTCAATTAATATCTCTCTTACTTTTTTTTGTTTTTCAAACATTCGTATGTGTAAATGTACGGTATCTTTCATGTAAAATTTACTGACTTTTCCATTTTTAGAAATCGCATTAAAAGAGTTTGCAAGGACGAGGGGACTATTTCTTTCAGCCAGAGAGAAATAATAATAAAAATAAATAAATAAATAAATAAAACACCACTGTGACTATTTTTTAGGTTGACCACCAGGACAATAATAATTCAAAATATGCCGAGTTTTAAGTATATCACGAGAGAGAATAACAATCTTTTTAATAATCAAAGCCCAAGTTTTTCGGAACTGACACCATTGCTACAAAAATGTATTGAAATTAAAAAACGCTGAATTTTAGAATTCAGACAAGTCCATGTACAGACGATTTTTCTAACTTTTGGTGAAAATTGGAAAACCCTAAATGGGACATTGAAAACTAGAAATGGGACAGTATCTCAAAAATGGCTGTACACATTTTCTTGAAAGTTGCTATATAAACACACTTTTGTATGTCCTTTCATATGTGTTAGTTGGTTAGTTCAGAAAAACTGATAGACATCCTGTATAAATAGGTCAAATTTATGTCTCGCCTGGGCATTTCTTAAAAAACTCTACGGATTTTCTTCATACTCGCCATATTAACTGCCTTAGAGATAGCGTTTCGTATTTAATTGTTAGTTTCTTGAGAGCAGATGAGTTTGTTACGTTTTGGTGAAAATCGGCTGTGGGACTTAAAGTCGGTATCTCAAAAACTGTTCTAACGATTTTTTTTCAAATTTGCTACCTAAACCCCTTTTTAGATGTCCTTTATCATGCATTACTCAGTTACTACAGGAGAATTAAGAGGTTTTCTGATTAGGTAGGTCAGTTATAGATCTTGGAAATGCAAGTTTCAAGAAACTGCTCTAACCATTTTTTATTATTTTTTATCTCGTTACGTAAATTAATTTTTGTATGTTTTCTCGACGTATGTATCCATTTACTCTTACAGGAATACTGTTACGTGACTTATTCGTTAAATCTATTTTATGTCTTCATACAATACGCAAGCGAAGTGATGACGTCACTGACCGTCCGTGGATGCAAGAAAAATATTTCCTATGTTAATCACCCATTAGATTTTTTTTGTAAAAAAATATTAAAAATCGAGAAACATTATTTCCCGATTTTAATCCCCATATTTGGGTATAGATATGTATTAGTTATAGTATGCATGTGTTAGATTGAGTTATTTTGCTGTCAAATTGACAAAATTTTAATTTTAAATTTCAAAACTCTGTCTCTTTGGCGTTTTTTGTATTTGGTGATCAAAAACGTAATACGAAAATATGTATATTTTCGTAATATGTATTGTACGAAATATTGTTTCATATTATTCATTACTTTCTTCATATAAGTTGTTAAAAATAACCATGATTTTTGAAAGGAATTAAATATATTCGCCAGATAATTTGGCGATATATTTTTTTTTCCGCCAAGGATGACAGATATGAAATCTATTCCGCTGCAGCATATGCGTATCTTATATCAGACATTTTATTTAGACATTTGAAAACAAATTTGACTTCAAATTATGATGGAATATTTATAATCTTTCTTTTAATTAGTATATTAGTTGAATTTTTATATTGTAAATATCATCCTTTGAAATGAAATGTTTATGTTTTCAAATGAATATGGAAGTTTGCCATTTTCTTTTCTAGAGTTTTGAAATTTAAATTTCAAATTTTATCAATTTTACATCAAAAACTACTTAATCTAACGCATGCACACGATAACTAATACATATCTATACCTAAATATGGGGATTGAAATCGGGAAATAATTTCCCACGATTTTTAATAATTTTTTACGAAAAATCCAGTAGGAAATATTTTTCTTGCATCCACGGACGGTCAGTGACGTCACACTTCGCTTGCGTAAGTGAAAAGAGTACTTGTATAGAAATGGAAGTCACATGGTTGTTATATACCAGATCTTTTTAAAAATGCTTTTTAACATTTTAACCAATTTGAAAAATGTTTATGACTTTGGTTTTCTGTCTGTTTGACCATGCTCTAACTCCCGTAAATATTTATGTAATCTTTGAAACTGATATATGTTATTCAAGTTCGCTACATGCTGCTTCTTATTGAAAATAGAGTAAATACCACCACTGGTTTGTATACAGGAATGTCCGAAAGAATTCCAAAATATTGCGTTTTGAGAGGTATTTCTATAAAACATATTATTTAGTACCTTTATTTTGCACAAATCGTAATGAACTTGACATATATTATTCATGTGCATAAAAGAAATGTTTTCTATAGAATGCTGTATGTTTAATGTCAAGATTTACAGGGTTAAACTAAAATATTCAGAAACATTAAGGGCTAGAATTCAGTTAGTTTACATGTTTGTATTTCTGTCCTTCTTTCTTTTGTGTGATCTTGTAGGCAAAGTACATTGAAAATTAAACGATGCAATGGGTACGTACAGTTGGAAAATTTTAATAATGTATGCGAACCGTGTGATTTTTCGTTCTTGTTACTTTTTTCGTCTAATTTATTGCATACTTTTAATTATTTGATTTTTAACGCTTTCTACGAACTTTCTATCTTTTTTCATCCATACTTTTTATTGCTGCTTTTCACAATAAAAATTTATTCCATCCTTTTAGCTGTCGTCACTTTCGTTGTCATCATGCCTTTTGGCAAATAATTTCTTATCGATTATATCTCCAGTTTTCCTATCAGCTACCAGAGGAAGGTCTGGTACATTTTCGTGTCAGAATTGTTATCATTGACAATAGCATAAAACTTGTGTATGGTGTTCTATAGAAAGTTTACGTAATATATTTACTTAAAGACGCATTAGTTTTTAACTTATTGCTTAATTTTCGACATTTCAAAATCTCTCTCTGTCAAAGTATTCTACATTTTCTTTATTAAAGTTTTTCTTTCGTTCTTTTTCTCTTTCTTTTTTTTTTTTTTCAAAAGAAAGTCCAATGAAAATAAAAACGTTAAGCAATTTACCTTTGAAAGCATCTTCACCTTCTTTTTTTTTTATTGAGATCTTATTCTAGCCACGATTTCTTTAATTTATCACTATGTTAGATAATGACTCTCAAACAAATTCGAAAAGTAAATGACAATAACTCGAAAAAAGAGGGGGAAAATATTTTTTTTCTTTCCTTACTTTTCTTTTTTTTTTTTTTTTTTTTTTTTTTTGGGGGGGGGGGAATGAAGAGATGGAGGTAGTTACTTTCAAAGTGAACAGCAATTTTTTTTTTTTTTTTTTTGTTCATTTTCTTTTTTCATCACAAACTATCATCATCATTAATAAAAAGAAAGCACCATAGAATTGGCGTTTTAAAGTAATAAGCATAAAACTTATGGTGTTATTCAAAGTTTTATACTTCTTATCATCATCATTATTTTTTTTCAATCCTAAGGATAAACTTAAGGGGAATAATTTTAATTATTTTTAACTCCAATAATAAAAACTAGCACGGTGTGGTCATCACAAAGCTTTCTTCTACATCTTTCCTTACAAATTCACGTAGTACAAATAATTTGTTAATTTTTTATTCATTATGAATTCAGACGATTTTCATCTCAGAGAGATTTTCAATAATCCAAAATTGTTTTCTGTTTTTTTTTTTTTTTTTTTTTTTTTAATTATAGATGGTTTGTTTTATATATTCTACAACTTATAAAGCAACAAGAATTTAACACATAGTAAAATTCACAGGTAAACATCTGCTTTCACACAGTCACTTTAATTATATATCGGCAAATCAGCTTCCTCCGGTTGCAAAAATGCATCGTTTATTTGTTCTAGAGTTCTAGAGAAGACGAAAAAGAATATTATTTGCATTGATAGAATCCGTCTTCTAAATGTTTTCATTTTATATTAGTTTTATTGATTAAAATCATTACTAGTACTTCCTTCATATTTGCTGACTAAGTATAAATGGAGGAAAATTCAAAATTTCGTTAACATAAAAGCAAGAATTGAAATTCATTGCAAATATAGGAAAAATGAAGGTATCTAAAAAAATTGTAAATTTCGAAAAAACATAAATTGTGAGAACGCAAAATAGAGATTATACTATATTTCTTTTATTTGTGCATCAAAAGTAATCAATAAAGGTTTATAGAAGCTTCTTTGTAATTTTTATACTATTTCTACAAAAAATCCGTATTAGATCCGTTGAAGAAAAAAAAACGGATTCGGATATTTTTTCTCGATTATACGGATACGGATACGGAGCTCCGGCACATGTCTACAAAATACATACTAAATATCTTTTTCATAGAAATACATGCATTTTTTTTTTTTTTTTTTTTTTTTTTTTTTTTACATATTTTTTAATCGGGCCGGATCGGGCCTGATTTTATCGTTTTTTGTCCGGACCGAGCAGGGCCATACACTGGTAAACAATAAACGGGCCGGTCCGGGTAAGCAAAGCTTTTGTTCGGGCCGGGCCGGACCTTAACTCACATTACTCTATCATGTTTACAAGACTACAAGTTTACCTACATTAATAAAAGCACAATTTCAGAAGTAAAATATGGAATATTGGGTTTTTGCACTTCAAGTGTACATTAAAAGCAGTTTTAGAAAGAGTTTTAATCTTACATGCATTTCTCTGGGGTAGTTGCTCACTTCCACTCTCAATTTCCTTCCCGTTTGAACATTGTTGCTAAATTTACGCATAAAAAATTATTTAAGACTATGATTAATACCTAGTCAGTATTCGCCTACTAAGCAGTCAAAAGCATTTCTAAATTTACCATATTCGCGAAATCAAAAACATTGACCAAATGTCATGATAAATAACCAGTAATCAATGAAAAACAAACAAACAAAAAAAGATTATTTAAAATTTATAATTTAATTGTATATTTTCTTTTTATTCAAAATAATGGAATTCGAGTCATGAGATGTAATTTAAATTTACTTGTTAATGAAAATTAACTTCATCACAAAATTACCAAAATCGTCGCTAGTCGATTTGTTGAAGGGATAATACTAGACGGCTCGCTTCATCTATCGTCGCCGAAAACACCAAGCCAATGTTATTCTATGAGAAATTTTGTATACTTATAACTCATTAACTAAGACATATTTTTAAATCTGATTTCTAATTCAGAAAAATTCACAACTGTTAAATTGACGGACGTTTTTTAAAAACGGTGTTTTAAAATTTTTAATATTTTATTTTGAAACTGCAAAATGAAAAATTTCACATATTGAAAATTCGTATTTTACAGCTTCAAAACAAAACATTTAAAATTAAAAAAAAATCCGTTTTTAAAGAATGTCCGTCAATTTAAGAGTTGTGAATTTTCTAAATGGGAAAACAGAATTTAAAAATATGCATTAGTTAATGAGTTATAAGTAAACAAAATTTCCCATAGAATGACATTGACTTAGGCTTTCGGCGACGTTAAGTGAAGCATACCCAAAAGCTATTACTTACTCCTCCCCAAATCGGATCTCGATAACAGAAAATTACAATAATTTTTTCCAGATTGAATTTGTTATCATTTGTGTATTATTTTTAATATGATTAACATCACTGAATTTTTTACTGTTTATTATGATCATTTTAACTATTTTTTACGTTTTCCTCTAAAGTAGCTAAATGTTTTGACCATGATTTGGCGATTTCGAAAGAAAACACCTTAATCTTCAATTGCAGCTTTTACACAGAATTACATCTATTATTTTAAACTATCTTTTGTTCTTTATTTGTTTTGAGCCACAGCGTGATATTAATAATTTTCTTGGCCGGATAACTTGTAGATTACAGTACTTACGAAGTAATCCAATAACACAGGAACGCTCCAAAAGAAGAGGCATCATTGTAGTAATACATGAAGAGTTATTATTAGATGAATTTTTGACATATTTAAGTTCTATGCAAGTGACCATTAAACAAAAGTTATTATTACAGGCTGTTACGAATTAAGAGATTTTAATAACGTGGAGTGGGAGCCCACAGAGCTATGATGTTGCTGACTTACATAGCACAGATGAAGTCACGCTTCGATTTCTTCGTTAATTTCGCCAAAACTCCAATCGAAGCCAAATTCAAAATAACAGAGAAAAAACGGTTGTAACACATACAACTTTTGAATCAAATGGTTATTACACTGTTAAAAATTTCAGTTCAAGGTTGAACCAAATGTTGGTACTACAGTAGCTTCAGTTTGCTAGCCACCATGCGATGGTGAAACCTTCTATTATGATTTGGCGTTTCTTGTTTAAAAAAAGCACCAAATTATGGTAAAAAATTTCTCTGTCTTATGGATGTAGCTATTGAAGTACCAAGCCTTGGTTTAGTAAAGCACCAAATAATGGTAAAAGGTTTCACCATCGCATGGTGGCAGCAAAAATGTACCATGTTTTGGTTCAACCTAGGAGAAAATTTTTAACAGTGTAGTGAAAGCCAAGCCTCGCCAAAACATGATTTCGTGGGAAGACGGAAGTTTTTAACAAATTAATGTACCATATTGCGAGACTATGAATGCACACATGGTGGCGAAGTGGATTTATTTGCAAGATGAAAAGAAACGGAATATCAAAAAGACATAACATGCTATTGTAGATCTGCATTACGTGAAACAAAGAATAATACATGACCAAAGATTTCGAGAGAGTTGCAATTAGCAAAAGATACATATGTTGGAAGAGGGAGGATATAAAAATTTAAAGAACACACTGTATGTGAATTTAAGTTAGGCTGACCGTATGTCCTCGAATCTTGAGGACAGTCTCCGAATCTCGAGGACAAAACTACCTTCGTCCCCAAAAAATTACAACACATTTGGGGACGCCGGTATTAAAGTTATTAATGTTTTATTATAGGTATAATAAATAAGCTGAAATAAGTTCTTTTAGGTGCTTTATACATAAAAATTACTAAAATTTTACAAGTTAAAGTGATTTAATTACTTTTTTTTTTTTTGTCCTCGAAATTCGAGGACAAATCTTTGCCCCCAAATTCAATGAAAAAAATATGGTCACTCTAATTAAAGTTATAATTTAGAGTTCATAAAAAATATTTCATTACATTAAAATGGTTTTTTATACGATTATATATATTTTTTAGAATATGTGATAAATGACATCGCATATTTTCCCTCCCTTGACGAAATAAATAAATAAATAAATAAATAAATAAAAACTAACCATATTTTCTCTAAACTACCAATATATATGAAGATATATAAACAGTACCATAAAAATAAAATATGCATATATGATATATGATATTGTTGCGTACTTGGGGGTTCGTGAGTTGTCTGAGAATGAAAGGCCAAACGTACAAAAATTCAGTAATTTATTCACAGAAAATTCCAGAAAAATGCAGGTCTATAAACCAAGTATCAGCTTCAATTCAAACAGTAAACACAGCTTAAACAACAGCTGTCAATAACAAATCCACAGTACAAACTGTATACCAATAACACTTGAAGCAAGTCTCTCTCAAAGAGGCTCAAGAGCAATGCAAGCACTAGCGAAGCTCGCTGAGATCTGAACTGAACTGAACTGCCCTTGGCGAGGAAGCGCTCCTTATATGCTGTTCCATGGAGCCCAGATTTTTCGAGAAAACTCTAGAAAGTGGTCAACCAATCAACTTACAGCTTCCATATTTGGTATATCCCATATAAGGATTTTCTCGCCAAGGTCGCCAAAAAAATCGCCAAGGTGGGAAAAAGTCGCCAAATTTGGCGCCAAATCCATTACGTGCATTACTGGGGCTTTCTAATGCGTTTTTAAGGGAAAATAAGGCTATTTCAACGCTAAAATGACTAGAAATGCACAAAATTAGCACTTTATCAACTTACTAAGCCTCTTTGAAAGAATTTATACAAAAGTAAACACAATTATTTACAATTTCGTAACACTGCCCCCCTCCCAAGGACTGCACGTCCCGGGCAGTGCAACCCTTAGTTAGGAGGCGAAACTAAACAAATTTACACAATCTAAAATACAAAAACTAAGTTGCACATAACGACAACATAGAAATATAAATTAAGTGGGAAATATTTACAAAATTCACAAATATGTACAAATATTTACAGTGCGCATGCGCAAATTTTACCAGTATTTACATTTAAAATTTTAATTTTACCGTTACTTGTGGTACTTGGCTAGCCTATTATAGTGCACCACCTTCGGTTTTGATGAAGGTGTTTTAGTGATCCGCACCACTACATCATTCAGCCTTTTTAAGACTGTGTATGGTCCGTCCCAGCTGCACTGTAACTTGGGAGAGAGTCCTTTGCGTCGAACAGGATTCCACAACCAGACCTTCTCTCCTTCCTGAAACTCATGTTGTGTAGCCTTTAGATCGTACCTTGTCTTCATTTTCTCCGTTGCCACGTTAATCCGCTCCCGAGCAAATTTGTGTACGTCCTCAAATCGTGCCTGGAGATCTTGGATGTACTCCTCGGGCGATGAAGGCGCATCGGGTGGACAACCAAACAGGAGATCACATGGGAGACGAAGTTCACGTCCAAAAAGCATCTGGGCTGGAGTATAGCCGGTGGTTTCATGGACAGCACTTCGATAAGCCAGCAGGAACAATGGCAACTTCAAGTCCCAATCTTGCTGGTTCCTTGATACTAGAAGGGAGAGGTTATTCAGGATGGTACGGTTGAACCTCTCGACCAAGCCGTCTGACTGGGGATGTAAGGGTGTTGTCCGGGTTTTGTCTATGCCGAGCAGTTGACACAGTCCTTTGAAAACATCAGAGGTAAAGTTCCTACCTTGGTCGGTATGAAGTTGTAGGGGCGTGCCGTACCTTGACACCCATTGCTGCACTAGGACCTCTGCGACTGTGCATGCCTCTTGATTGGGAATGGGATAGGCCTCAGGCCACTTGGTGAAATAGTCCATCACGACGAGGATGTATTTATTTCCACTGGAGGTCCGTGGCAAAGGACCCAAGATGTCGATTGCAATCCGTTCAAATGGTGCTCCCACGTTATAACGTTGCAGTCTTCCTCGACTTCGTTTCTGCGGGCCTTTACGTGCCGCACAAGCATCACAGGATTTACACCATTTCTCCACATCCTCCTTTGCCTTGCACCAGTAGAAACGTTCCCGAACTTTCTGCAGAGTCTTCATTACCCCAAAATGGCCTCCGGTAGAGCTACTATGCAGTTGTTCTAAAACAGCTGGAATTTTTTATCTTGGTAATAAAATCTGCCATCTGAAGCTTTTCCCATCATCAGATTCCCACTTTCTGTATAATACGCCGTTTCTGATATGAAGAGAGTCCCAAAGTGCCCAATAACTTTTCGTAATGGGACTAAATCTGGAAATATCCTGCCAGGTAGGTCTGTTGCTGGTCGTCTCCTTCAGCTGTAATATTGGCTTTACGTCAGGATCTTCCATCTGGGCTTTTCTAAATTCTTCGTCACTCCATGGGTCGGGATCTTGTTCTGATGGTGTTGCGACAGTAACTTGGCGAACAACTGGCTTTATTCTTTGATGTCTATCCTCGGCTTTAGAGATGTATTTATGATCTTCAGATGGGGGCTTCCGCAAGAATGCATCTGAATTTTCCCGAAAAGCTCCTTCTGGGTGGCATACTTCAGAGACATTCTTGGTTGCATCTCTAGGTGTTCTTACTGGGCAGCTTCGTTTGATATGCCCGTCTTTTCCACAGCCCCAGCATTTAGTTGTTGGAGTCTTCCCTTCTTTCTTCCTCTCAAGAATGCGTAGTCTTCTATTAATTTCTGCAATCATTTCCTGAATCTCTTTAAGATCATCTTGAGAGCCGTTCATTTTGTGGGCTGTGCTGTTCTGGCGATGTCTACAGGAGGCTTGTTGGGCAGTCTCGAGCTTTAGGGCATACACCAAAGCTGACTCCACATCCTTCACGCCGGAGAGTCTGAGGGCTTTTCGAATATCTGGATCTTCGACAGCATCAATGAAATATTCTAGAGCCAGATCATTGCGTGTTTCAGGATGACAGTCTGAGAAAGCCAGATGTGAAAGCCTCTGGATGTTTGATGCCAGTTCTTGTAAGCTTTCCTCTGGTCTCTGGCGACGGGACCTTAGCTGGAGTCGACTATATTCTTTGGACCATTTCGCTCCAAAACGTAGCTCTAGTGCTCTGGTTACAGCATCGAAGTCATATCGCTGTTCCTTCGAAAGGGTCTCCAGAATATCTGCGGCGTCGCCCCGCAACGACCCTACCAGATGAGCCGTCTTTGCAACAGAGTCCCAGCCGTTTGCTTCTGCCACGATGGAGAACTGCGTCTTATATACATGCCAGGAGGAACTGCCGTCGTAGGTAGATAGCTTAATAAATTCGTGATTCTGGTTTCTTCTCTCTTTCCTTTCAGTTTCCTGGGGCTTGGATTCTAACTTTTCTTCGAGATTCCGAATCTTGCTCTGCAAATCATTCCCTATTACCTCTCCGCTCCACTCTTCTCTCATTTTTCTCTCAAGATCTTCCTCCATTCTCTTAAACTTGCTTTCTATCTCTGAAACCTTTCCTTTCAGCTCTTGATCAAAGTTTTCTTTAAATTTCTCCTCAAAATTCTCTTCTATCTTCATAAATCTCTCTTCAAAATTCTTTTCCACTTTCAAAACTTTCCCTTCAAAATTTTCTTCTATCTTTATAACTTTCTCTTCTATTCCATCCATTCTGTTTTCCATATCCGATAATTTACTTCCAATCACTTCCTTTACTGTCGAAAGTTCTCTCTTCATCTCGTCTTGATTAGATTTAATTTCTTCGGTCAAACCGTCTTTCAACTCTCTTTGTCCAGTTTCCATCTTTTCCAGTCCTGTTTCCATTTTCTCTATCAATCCGGTTTCCATCTTTTCCTGTCCGGCTTTCATTTCATTTATCTGGGTAGCTAAGGCTTCTAGAAGTTTTTTCATCTCTTGCTCCATAGCCCTCGTTATCACCATTCACAGACAATCCCACTTCTGACACCAGAAATGTTGCGTACTTGGGGGTTCGTGAGTTGTCTGAGAATGAAAGGCCAAACGTACAAAAATTCAGTAATTTATTCACAGAAAATTCCAGAAAAATGCAGGTCTATAAACCAAGTATCAGCTTCAATTCAAACAGTAAACACAGCTTAAACAACAGCTGTCAATAACAAATCCACAGTACAAACTGTATACCAATAACACTTGAAGCAAGTCTCTCTCAAAGAGGCTCAAGAGCAATGCAAGCACTAGCGAAGCTCGCTGAGATCTGAACTGAACTGAACTGCCCTTGGCGAGGAAGCGCTCCTTATATGCTGTTCCATGGAGCCCAGATTTTTCGAGAAAACTCTAGAAAGTGGTCAACCAATCAACTTACAGCTTCCATATTTGGTATATCCCATATAAGGATTTTCTCGCCAAGGTCGCCAAAAAAATCGCCAAGGTGGGAAAAAGTCGCCAAATTTGGCGCCAAATCCATTACGTGCATTACTGGGGCTTTCTAATGCGTTTTTAAGGGAAAATAAGGCTATTTCAACGCTAAAATGACTAGAAATGCACAAAATTAGCACTTTATCAACTTACTAAGCCTCTTTGAAAGAATTTATACAAAAGTAAACACAATTATTTACAATTTCGTAACACTATATATATAAAATAAATGGAGTAACACTAACTATATATGGTCACCTATAGGATTACAAACACAATGCGATATTTTGAAAGCAATAATTGTGAAAACAGTATACTATAACTGATTAAAAAAAAATACATATTTTTTTTTTTTAAATGGCATGTCAGTACTTCAATTTTGTAGAACTTTTCCTTACAAGGTGCACCAAATACAATGTATTAAGTTATGACATTTTTCCACTAAGAGCACATACGTTGCTAAATAATGAATAAAAATATAGCATTTTAAATATATATTATTGTTTTTATAAAATTTTACAGTACAGTTTCATATTTAAGTAATATTAATCATTACTTTATCAAAACTGGATCAACATTGGATCCAAATAGCAACTAATATTTTATAATGTCCATATACAACAGTATGAACTTGCAATCAATAGTCAAAATTAATTTAGTATATTTGCAAGTGATAAAGAAAAAAAAAAAAGTTATAGTTAACATCAGTAATAAAAATATAGGAAGTACTTTGTTTCCCTGACGTTGCCACTAAATGTACATACATTATTAATATTATTAATTTAGTGTGCTGCATGAATAGAAAAGTATTTAAAAATATATATATAGAAAAAAATTAATATTATTAATTTAGTGTGCTGCATGAATAGAAAAGTATTTAAAAATATATATATAGAAAAAAATATGTATATTGTTGTCTGTAGTCATATAAGGAAAATCTTTTATTTATTTATTTATTTGTTTGTTTATTATGTTTAAAATGTTTTCTGTATGCAGCATGAATGTATAACTGTAAAGCAATTAATAGTCATTATTTTTGTTAAAAATTGAAAGTTTATAGAACATGTCATAATCATGCAATTAAAAAATGTTAAAAATGGGAATGTATATGGTGTAGTTGTAATTTAAAAAAAAAAAAAAATCACAGAAAATCATTTGTGCAGGAGGAGTCTGACGTGAACATGTTTTACAGTTTCATGACAAGACACATCAGTCATGAAATATTTGATTGATTAACAATTTAACAAAAAAATGCTCAGGTGAATTTTATGTTAATTGTAAAAAGTAAAAACATGGATAATTTGTGTAAATTATGAGTACATTACTCTTCAAAAATGTATGAATGTATGAATGCGTAATAAATGATGAGATCCTGACTGAAACTTATAAATACAACAAAAGACCATAAAAAATGTGTATAAGTTCAAATAATACATGTTCAAAGTTTTCGAGAGATTTGCAATTAGCAAAAGGTATATATGTGCGAGAAAAGGGAGGATATAAAAATTTAAAGAACACACTGTATGTGGATTTAAGTTATAATTTAGAGGTCATAAAAATCAATTTGGAATACACTTGGAGCCATTTGCAACGATAGCGGAATATTGAGGGATCGCGTGTAATATTTCGTGAGATACAACAACTTAAATTTTTTGTAATACACAGACATGCAGGCAGACAGTTTCTAAAAACGATCAAATCATGCTGAGGACATCTCAAAACTGGAAGTCAAACAATTTCACGAATCTATACTATTTTCTTCCTTATAGAAGAAAGTAAAAAAAAAAAAAAAAATTAATTTTCAAGTTTCAGAGTGCTTTGATTCGACAACGTGTCGGTGAATTCTGACTGCGTTCTGCCTTCTTTCACATTAGAATGCAAATTTCTGCTGCCATCTCTTGCATACTAAATTCGCATACATTAATATCGTAAAGGTATTTCCTTATTCACCCTTCTTGGCAATTGCCGCTGTTGACATCAAAATTGGCTTTGAAGTTTCTCCTCTGTTTGATAAAAAAAATCAGAATAAATAATAATAATAATAAAAAGAATAAAAATCGTAGCCTTGAATCAAGAATTTAATTAATATTTAAACATTTTTTTAGGCTTATTCTGAGAACATCGTAAAATAGGCTGTTTTTCTGTCGAATATTTCGTTTTTAATTTGTAAGTTCTCAAATTACTTTAGATATATTGCCTTTAAATAAAAAAATTAGCTAAGAGAAAGTGTGCTTTGTCCGTATTACTTAAAATCGTTTTTAAATAAAATAAAACAGGAAAAAAAAAAAAAATCATTACGCGTACAAGTCTTATATTATAACAATAATCATTTTTCCAAAATTGTTACTTTTTTTTTTTTTTTTTAAATATATATCCAATATTTTATTTTTTAAACAAAAGATCATTTAAAAAAATTCTTTCCTAATAAAATTTTATTTCATAACTGAAATATTATTTTTCTGTGGTATACTTATTATGCAATCTTTAAGATAAACAATCCCAGATAGAGAAGACGCTTTTTTCTCGCCTGAAAGAATTTTGCTAAGACTCTGATCCAAAAAATAAAAATAAAATAAAATAAATCGATAGACAGATACATAAAAATCTCTGATTCCGACAGAAAAAAAAAAAAAAAAAAAAAAAAAAAAAAAAACTTTTACTGTTGCCGTTGACGTTTTCAATTTATCCTGTCTTACTGCTTTCTTAGCTTATATTGTTCAAACTGTTTCACATAAAAACATGAGACATGCTAGTATATAACACATAAAAACATGCTAGGTAAACTGCTGCAGGGGTTGGTGAGTGAAGTGAACAGGGGGCAGAACCACCCAAATACAATAAAGTAAAATATATCCCAACCTAACAATCTGAACATTTTAACCCTTTTATTTTCATGCGTAAATGTATAAAATGTGAACTTTTATTTTTCAAATGACTTAGAATCACTTACTGCTTTTCATGCTATTAATTGTTATTGTTATTATTATTATTATTGTTATTATTATTATTATTATTATTATTATTATTATTGTTATTTTGTTTTCAGAAGTAGAATAATTATAAGATAAAAAACTTTTTATGTACCATGTTTTTAAATTTTCTGTTGAATCATAGCTATAGAACTGCATTAGCACTATACCAATGCGTATAAAATTTTTAAAGTGATAATGAAGTCAATTTTTGCCAGATGCATAATTTAACTTTTTACAATTTTTTAACGTTTAAGTTTAATTAAATGTATTTATTTTTATGTCGAAACAAAATGAACTCGTAATTTTTTTTTTTGGCAACAATTAAATTATAGCTAATATTTTAATGGCTATTTTTAAAACTATTAGGAGATTATTATTTTCATATTTTAATTAATTAAAAGAAAACTAATCAAAAATTCGAAAATCGGGCTTCGAAATATTGTGTTGTCATAGGGTTCTGATCTATTCTCAAAGTTTCTAATATCTAGCTAGTAGGGAAGTTACTTGAAAATCAATTGCAAGGTTTGTACCGGACAAACAAACAAACCAGAATCGAAGTTAATAAAAAGATGGTAAAATTTTGGATTCATTAAAATTTTTAACTTCCGATATCTGACAATTTTATGCGTAATAAGAGGCCTTAACACGTCTTCATCACTTTTGGAATGGCGTCTGTTTGCGTATAACGTCTGCCTGTTTTTTTTTTTTTTTTTTTTTTTTTTTTTTTAAACTAGAGACCCTGTAATGTTTTAATTTCGCTCTCGTTGAAATTGAGAGAGATCTAATAAAATCGCAAATATGTTATACTTTAAAAAGGGATATCGGACATTTTTTTTTTTTTTTTTTTTTTTTGTAAAATACTGTTTTATAGTTAGAACAATTTGCATACATATGCATTGAAACATAATAATACTAGCAGGTGTACCCGGCTCTGCTCAGGTTGAAGTAGTGCTTATAAAATTTTTGAATTAAAGAAAAAAATAAAGTAGAGAAAATATGAGATGGAATTAGAATGAATTATGATTAAATTAAAAATCTTTCAGCTTTATGATACTGCGACTGAACGTTTCGGAAAAATGGATTCTAAATCCAACCCAGGAGGTCGATAAATCATACTGACGAATCTATAAAAATTAGAACTTCTGTATAAACTATAAGCCTTTATATAAGAAAGACGCATTTTTGAAGGCATCGAATTTGTATTTATGTACTAGTAGGCATTGCCTGTTTCGCTAGTCACTGCATCTAGAGGAATTTCCAAAAAACATTAATCACTATATTTTAAATCATTTTATAAATAAAAACTAAAAAAATTCATGGCTCCCTACTGTTTTTAGCAGCGACTTCTTCGCCTACCTACGCTATATTAGTTATGGGTCCCACTTGCTTGCGTTTGCGCCATAACCGGATATTTTAATTTAGGTGCTAATTGGACAATAAGTGTCGTTATTATTATTCAAGAACTACGTTTTTCGAATAGATATTTGTCAGACAGATTATCCTATTCACTGTATGGCAAATGATGGCAACACCAGACAATATTCTCAGTAAAAAAAAAAAAAAAAAATCATGAATTTGAAAATCTGGCTTTGAGATGCATCTGGAGAGGTCAAAACGGGTTTCCATGTAAAATTCTGTAGCGCTGCGATTAGTTGTTTGCCTACAAAGCGACTAACACACCTCTAAGTTTAACTTTGTTTATTGTCGCTTTCTCGCTATTAATACGATTTATAATATTGTGAAAACACTGAAAGTTTTTTTTTAATTAATTGACACATTTTCTTTTAAATATCTGCAAAAAAGTAACACACTGGCCAATGGATCATCAAACCCACAACCTTCACGTTATTAACACGACGCTCTAATCAACTGAATCAGCGGGCCATGGAAAGGCTTTTTAAATTTACGTTTCCATCTCAAGAGTCGATAATTTCAGAAGTTTATATATTTTAAATTAATAATAATAATAATAATAATAATAATAATAAATCAGAAATCGGGCTTTGTGGAGCAAGAGAAGAGGTCAAAACGTAGAAGAGGTCAAAACGTACCTTCATGCAAAATTCTGTAGTTCTATGACCAGCCGTTTGCCTACAAAGCGACCGACACACACAGACACACACACATTCTTTTATTACATGTAGAGTTACATACTAAATATAGAAATAAACAGAAGTTAGTTATTTACATGAACGTTGAAGTTTAATATCAAAATTACTCAAACGTTAAAATTGAGAGAAAAATTTAATGGAATAAACAGAAAGCGGTAAAAGGAATCACTACATGTGCCTCCTAAATATAATAATTTCAACTCATAATGAGAACGTAAGCGAATAAAACCATTAATAAACAATTCTTTTAAATAGAGAAAGGAAAAATGTTTGCACGTTCATTTTTTTATTACTTTCCAAAAATACATATAAGGAAAGTATTGTAACCATGACAAAAATTCGACTTTGTGATTTTAGTGTATCTATACGCTTTGAGGCCCCCTGAGTTCATTTTTGCTATTTTTACGGTGATATATGTAGTATGTGTGTGTATGTGGTTTGAGTGAACATGATAGCGGCTAAACGCTTCGTTCAAATAAGGTGAAAGTTGGTACGTATGTTTAAGGTCACCGTAGCACGAAACTGATTAATTTTGTTGAATTTAGCACTTGTAATTTTTTTACAGGAACACAAAGAAAATTTCTTTATCGTTATGGCCTATGGGCTCAAATTATTTAAAGTGTGATAGCGTCTAAACTCTTTATTCGAATAGGCCGAAAATTTATACGCATGTTGTAAGTCACCGTTGTACAAACTGCATAGATTTTTTTGAATCTAGCATTTATAGATTTCTTACAGGGACAGAAAGAAAAATTCTTAATCATTATGGGATCAAATTATTTAAAATGCGACAGCGTCTAAATGCCTTATCCAACTGAGCTAAAAAATTATATACATGTTATAAGTTACACGAATACTATAGATTTTGGTGAATGTAGTATTTATATATTTTTTATAGGGACATAAAGAAAAATTCTTTATTATTATCACTAATGGGCTCAAATTATTTAATGTGCAATAGCATTAAACTAAACAATGGGATGTATGTAGTAAAATACTCAAACACCTATTATAATTTTCTTTTTTGTTTATTTAACGACTTCCTTTATTTTAATTTATAAAAACAACCGTTAATTACTTAATGTTCAGAAAGTTGAGTGGGATCACTCCAGATTTTTTTGATGTGAAAAGAAATATTCTTACTTACACGTAAATAATAAAATTGAAAAAATTAAAAGGTATTTTTCACGCAAAATAAATATATTTTCTTTTATGCTTGGACAAAAAAAAAAAAAAAAAAAAAAAAAAAGAAAGAAAGAAAGAAAGAAAAAAGAATGTGTGATTTATTTTTATTTTATTTTATTTTATTTTTATTTTATTTTATTTTTATTTTTGCATTAATTAATCTTTTCTTTTTAATAATTTTCAGGTTAAAAAATAAGCTCTTATTTTATACCTTTTGCACCAATTATTCGATTGAAGTAAAAAAGAAAAAAAAAAAAAAGCGTTAGCTAGATTTTTGCTCAAGTTAATAAATGTATCAGTTTTCATAGCGATTCGTTGAATGGTGTAGATCTGTATAGCAAACGAAAAAATCTGGACAGATAACAACTAACTTTCAGCTTTATATACATAGATTAAGTTGATTAAGAATTTATGGAAACTATTTAAATTTTAAGAAATAAAATTTATATATATATATATATATATATATATATATATATATATATATATATATATATATAATTTGAATTATTTAGTACCATTGTAACACCCAACAGACAAAAGATGAAGATACCAACATAAAATAAATTTTTATTGAGAATTATTTCGATTAAAATTAGTTACGGTATTAAATGAAATTGAGTACCAATGATTAGTAAAAACAAGTTAAAGTACTTACGCAGAAGAGAAATGACACTAACATAACACATAGGCCTAACGATGAGAGAATTTGCAAAAACTATGAATTATTAGTAACAGTCATATATATATATATATATTTTCAGTTTGCTTCCTGCTGACAATTTTTACTTTCTCTTACCCATAAGGTAGAGAAAGTATTGTTTTTGGGTCAAATTTTCGAATGCGAGATTTTGTTATATTTACATGTTTTGAGGTCCCCTGAATACGAAAATCATGTTTTTAGCAAATGGTCTGTGTGTATGACTGTGTGTGTGTCTCTGTGTGTGTGTGTCTGTGTCTGTGTGTCTGGGTCTGTCTGTATGTGTGTGTGTCTGTGTGTGTGTGTCTGTTATCAGCATATCTCAAAAAAAAATTATGGCAGAAAGTTCAAACTTGGTATTCTAAATGTGTATCATATACGGATGCTACAGTAAGCTTTTCGTTAAGATCAAGCAAATGGTTCGTGTACAGGGTCAATCAAGAGAATTCTAATACATTACGTCTATGGGGGAAATTGCAGGTAAGTAGAGTTTAACGTCTATAGACTGCACTAAACCAAATGAAACGAATATATATTTTTTGTAATAGAGATAGTTAACTGGGAAAAAAAAATTATGCATGCTGGAGCCTCGCCTTTCCCCCTGGGGGGGAAGTCCCCCTTCGAGGGGAGTACATTTTCATGATGGGTATCTTTCAAAAGAGCTCGCCAATACCTTTAAAACGAATGGTTGAACCATCGATCTGCGATAATTTAAAACAAAGTTCTGGATTTTTTTTACTTTTAACAAAAAAAAAAAAAAAAAAAAAATCGTTTTTTTTTTTTTTTTTTTTAAATATTGAGAATAAAATGGCCTTTTTTTTTATATTTGCTGTTATAGTACTTCTCTAATATGGAAATCGTCTGCATTATCATAAAAGATAATTTTTTAAAACAATAATTATATAAATTATTTTTTAATAACCGAATTAAATTCTATATAAATGTAGGTGCATTAATGAAACGGGGGGTTGAGGGGGGCGGTAGCCCCCCTCACACAGAACTAATTATCATATAAAACTCTTCCGAAGCCTCATTTGAATTGTTTAATATAGGTTTGCATTTCAGTACTCGTTATCTTACCTCTTAAACTCCAACCTGCATTTATAGTATTAATTTTCAGGGTAAGAGAAAGTCGTGTGAGTGACACACCAGATTATCTCATTCCTCACCCGTCCTATTTTACATTATTAAGGTTTAATTTACTAATATATTCTAGACAAATTTGGGTATCGCTTTGTGGGTTAATTGATAAATCAGTTTTTTAATACATATATATATATATATATACTATGCTTGAATATTTTTTAAGTTGAAAATTTGCGGGAAATTTCATGTTTCATATATATATATATATATATATATATATATATATATATATATGATAGGTATTTTAACCTTAATTATTTAGCATTTAATAGATTATATATAACTTACTAATGAGTCTAGAAAGTAATACCCAAATTAATAGATTTAAAATATATTGTTAAATTAAAATAATGTAAAATGCAAGCAATAATAAATATATTGCCTTAGCAGCTTAGAAATATTCAGCAGCTTAGAAATTTTCAAAAATTCAATACTTTTGAACTTTATTTTATTTCCATTCGTGATCACGTCGTTTCCATATTTTTCTTTAGAAAGTGGTCTTACCAATACGTGCTTTCTATCTCTGTAAATGGTTAAACACTAACAGTGTTAAAAGTTATCCAGCAATACTGTGTAACTGATTTTCTAGCCCTTGTGTAGCAGTATTGTAGCAAGGAATAAATAGTTTAAAAGTATAACTCTGAACCGCGTTCATGACCGTGAAAGGATTAAATGGTTTTCGTCAAATTTAATATAATTGTGAGAAATGTTAAGTGTATATTGTTATATTTCAATGCATGTATAATAATTTTTTATTAGAATTCTAAGACTAATACTAATTGACATAGGTGGACTCTGCTCTCTTCCTTACCATATATTCGTTCTCAGAAATTTCTCCAACAAGGCATACTATATTCATGTTAAGAAAATTGAATTTGGTCGATCGTCTAATAATGTGAAAAACTGAAATGTCCCATCTAACAGGCTATCCACCGTTTACTTCTATCCATTTACCTTATCCTGATTTGTTCATTAATTATATTGGAATTAGTTTCATACTCATGTTTTCATGCAATTTTATACTATTATCAATGCAGTTATCAGCATAATAACAGTTTATATGAAATATTATACTCTAATCTGCTATGTTAAGGAAATTTTTAATTTCGATTAGCTTACGAAATTTTCAAATTACAATATTCGTAATCATATCATGTTCAAGAAAGTATCATAAATGATATTTGAAAAAAAATTCTGTAAACGTATACGATCAAAATATCCCTCGAAATGGACGTTTATGCGAAATTTTGCCTTTTTTACCATGTTAAAAAAGTCTTAAATTTCGAATAAGTTACGAACCTTTTAAATTAGAAAATTCCTACTCAATGAAGCTCATGCCCGTGTCCTCATAAATATTTTAAAAGTGCTCTCACATTTTTACTGTGAAAATAACTCTTAAAATGGATGTTTATGAGAAATTTTGCCCATTCTGTTAAAATCTTCGTAAATTTTAAATAACATACGAATCTTTCAAAGTTGAATCTTCACAGTTAATTATGTTAATGCAAGCATCATAACTAATATTTTAAAGCTGTTCTGACATTTTTACAGTAAAAATATTCCCTTTAACGCACGTTTAAGCAAATTTTGCTCGATTCTCCCATGTTATGAGAATCGTAAATTTCGAATAACTAACGAAAATTTTAAATTAGAATTTCGCAAATCAATAGGGTTTTAATCAGTGTTATAAGTGATATTTTAAAACTGGTTAAACCTCTCTCCTATCATTTGTTCTTGAGATATCGTGTACACAGACTAACAAACCTACAGATGTACACAATACTGACTTTGGGATTTTCGGATTCTTCACACTTCAAAACGAATAATAATAAAAAATAAAAAACTCGAGATCGAAAATTTTTGCGATTACCTAAGTTCCCCATATTTAAATTAAAATGGAGAACTAAAAGATTTATGATATTCATCATTCCTTTAAATATTCCGCAATCATATAATGTAATAATAATAGTAATAGGCAAACGTCATTGTAATTGTGATGTGGAAAATTTTGTTTTTTAATGAAAAATTTATTTTGAGTATACTAATACTAATTTATAGATGAATAGCATGCATCCATCTTGACTTGATTATAATTATTGGCGCTCATGAGACTTATTTTTACGTTTTGAATATTTGAAACTCGTACCTATAATCATCCATTGTCTTATTTATTACTCTTACATACGACCAATACCTAAAATGAAAATAAAGTGTTACGAATACATGATATAATTATTGTCTGATGTTTATGATTAATAATTTTTGTGCTAGACTAATTTTTAAAATGTTAGAATACCAAATAAGCTCAGAAATATGTATTGAGGAGCCTCACGTAAAATCAAAACTACTTTTTTTATGTATTTAATTTGAAATTTTATGTGAAAAACAAACTTTTTATATGGATGAATGACAATATTCTTTATTTATTTCTTAAACTGATGTATGTTTTATTTAAATGTACTTTAACAAGAAAAGTTAAGAGATGCAGCTGGAGATGCAGTTTTGAAATACAATTTTCTTCTAATCTCAGCCAGACATTGAACAAACATAGAGGAAATAATGCGTGAAACAATTTTATATTCTACGGGGAATAAAAAATGCAATTTACATACCACTCGCAAGATTCAGACGCTGGCAAGGATTTAAATCTAATTCACATTTGTTTAAAAATAGGATTTGATGGTTTTACATGCGCATCATTCCGAGAACAAGGGAGATGGAAGATAAAAACAATTTTCGGCGTGATTTTCAACATTATGCATTTCCTGTTTCATTAAAATGAAATAAAAAAATAAACAATTACTGATTTTTATACCCTTTTCCACCCCCACCCCCCCAATAATAATAATAAAAAAAAATTAAATTAAATAAAAGATGATGAAAGTTTCCATGGCGGTTATAAAAATGTCTTCTAAAATTTTAGTTTTTCATGTTATAAAATTTTAATATTAGTTATATTATTTTAAAATATTATTGAAACATAATATAAGTACATTATATATAGTTTATACGTACTTATTTAAAACAGTGAAATAAATTATACTGATAATTTTAGTTAAAAAAATAATCTGGTGTATCACTCACACGACTTTCTCTTACCCTGAAATTTAATACTATAAATACAGGTTGGAGACTAAAAGATAAGATAACGAGTACTGTTATGTAAACCTATGATAAAACAATTCAAATTAGGCTTCGGGAGAGTTTTATATGATAATTAGTTCTGTGTGAGGGGGGGGGGGCTACCGCCCTCCTCAACTCCCCGTTTCATAACATTTATATAGAATTTAAATCTGTTATTAACACTAGATTTACGGACCGAGCCAATTTGACTCGTTAAAAATTTGAACACTATATATATATAAAATTTTAATATTACTTTTTAAAAACATACGTTGGTTTTTAGTTAAGTAATGAAATATATGCAAACGTTCATTCCTCTTCCCCGCAGAGCCCTTCATTTCGCATTATCGAATGTGGTATACCTATTTTCACGGTTGTGAGCCAATTTGACTCATAGAATGGTTTAACAATTAATCGCATAACATGAAATTTATTGGTCCTATCAGGCCTGGGCAACAGTCAAGTCGCACGTGATTTGTTTCTCTTCTCATTTGGCATTCCTCACATACAATATTTGTGTGTATGTGGGAGCCATTGTCACTTGTTTTCGCTACTCCGCTACCTTATTACCCACTTCTGTCATCATTTCGATTTATACATCGCATGTGAGCAGTGCAGTGAAGTAATATACAATTTATAATTTTATAAAATTCATATTTTGCCAGAAAAATTTGATCCACAAAGGTAATTTTGTAATTTATTTGTAAAAGGTATTACAATTGATATTTATTTTATCTGGTTATCTAGGGTTTCTATTATGGGAAAAAATCAGAAAAATTGTCTTTTGTTGAAAAAACTAATCAAAATAAAGAAAGACCAATCAGATAATTAATCGGATGCAATTGATATAGACCAATGTGCTAACGAAATTGAATTAGAGGAGGAAGTCAACAAAATTGAATCTTCAAGCAGTGAAGATGAAGATTTTTGTTATATAGCTCCTAACCAAAAAAAAAAAAAAGAGCCAGGGTTACTTCTGATTCTGAAACCGAAAATGATTTAGACGCTATCGATACATCTTCTGATAAAGAAATTTCAGACGAAAAAGCTGCTGATGGGACTTTATGGGAAACATTGAACGAAGGCAGAAACGTAGGTAGATCACCGATTTATATCATATTCAAAGACGTTTCTGGTCCAACTGCCTATGCTAAAAGACTTATTATGCTTGGTTCGGCAAGTAGCGCATTCAGTTTGATAATTGACGAAGGTATGTTGGCGTATATGAAATCATGTACCGAACTCGAAGCTCGTCAAGTTTTGAATAATAAGGACTGGACGGTTACAAAATCATAATTGTGGACCTTTGTAGCAATTTTATTTGCTAGAGGAGAATATGAGGCAAAAAATTTGAAGTGTTCATATTTGTGGTCTGCGAAGTGGGGTCCGGCTTTTTTCGCCCAGAAACAGATGTACAAACCATTGTGCTAAATGTAATAGAAATGTTTGCGGAAAATGTGTTTCAAAAACAGAGTTTATATGTAAAAAATGTTTTCCATGAATTTTTTGATAATAAACATTTCATTTAAATTGATTTGGAACTATTTTCTTTGCAAAAAACTTCAATTTTCTTGTATGAGTCAAATTGGCTCACTTCAGTAAAAATAGGTATATAATCAACATCCGTAAATCTAGTGTTAAAATTAAGTGTTCACATAAAATTATTCAGACAACGTTCACACGCAACATTCCTTGAAACTTGTCAGTATTGATCAAACATTTCCAGAAACAAACTTACATTTATTTGAAAATACAATTTTTGGATCTTCTGAAATTATTCGTTACTAAGTTACTCTAAGAGACACAGACAAAGATCAAACGTTAAAAAACTTGACTTTGGTATTCAAGAAGCCTCAAAACGTGTAAACATACAAAAAATAAGCGATGAATATCTAGCTTAAAGATATACTTTATTTATCATATGTCTATGAGGTATTCATTTCAATTCCTGAGCAGCTTTCCTGGACATGGTAAAATATTATAATAGTAATAATAGTAAAGCACGTCCACTAACAATAAAGAAAAATGTTTTCGCTGAAATTTTTGCAGCCATGTATATCTTTTGAAGATTATGTACAGACCACATGGTGCACCTAAATATTATCCTATAGTAATAATACACGGCACAAATTGAAATACACATCCATCAATTTTCAGCTATTGTCGGAGTATAATCTAGTACTTTTGTGTGCCCCTGTAAATGAACAGTGAATGATTTCCTTACCATATTCTACGTGAGACATGTTTTTACGCATATAAAAAATATATATTCACTTCATTTGGTTTAGTGCTGTCTATTGATGTTAAACTTTACTTACCTGCAATTTCCCCCATAGACGTAATAGTCCAGGCAACGAAGGCCAAAATTTGACGAATAGAGGAAAAAAATCGTGTAGTTTTGAAATTTTACATACTCATAGCCGAGAGGGTCCTGAACAACATACTAAAAGTCCCCGCCCGTGGGGGGTGAGCGGGGGGCAAGGGGGGCATTTAAGGGGGGCAATTTTCAGTTTTTATTAAATATCTTAAAAACTATCACATTTAGAGAAAAAATGTCAATTACAAAATTAATCTACGTAAAATTTCCTACAAAAATGTATGTTACATTTTGTTTGTACGATCATTAGTTTAGAAGATATAGGGAGATGAAATAACACATTTTCTTGAAAAATTCTTTTTTGCAATAGTAAAATCAACTAAAGTGTGCAATTAAAAGGGTTCTTGTCAAATATTTTCTAATGTAAAAAACAAATATATACATAGGGAATATGCAAGGATAATACAGCATGTTTTGTAAGTTTTAAATAATTTTAAGGCTAGTAGGCGCAAGTGGCGGTTTGAGTAAAAATCTGGATAAGTCCAGTCAAAATAGGAAAAATAGAAAAAAAAATCGTATAGTTTTGAAGTTTTGCACACTCATAGCCGAGAGGGTCCTGAACAACATACTAAAAGTCCCTGCCCGTGGGGGTGAGAGGGGGGGCAGGGGGGCATTTAAGGGGGGGCAATTTTCAGTTTTTATTACATATCTTAAAAACTATCGCATTTAGGGAAAAAAATGTCAATTACAAAATTAATCTACGCAAAATTTCCTACAAAAATGTATATTAAGTTTTCTTTGTACGATCATTAGTTTAGAAGATATAGGGAGATAAAATAACACATTTTCTTGAAAAATTCTTTTTTTGCAATAGTAAAATCAACTAAAGTGTGCAATTAAAAGGGTTCTTGTCAAATATTTTCTAATGTAAAAAACAAATATATACATAGGGAATATGCAAGGATAATACAGCATGTTTTGTAAGTTTTAAATAATTTTAAGGCTAATAGGCGCAAGTGGCGGTTTGAGTAAAAATCTAGATAACGAAGACCCAAAACCGATCAACATAAAAAAAAAAAAAATCGTGTAGCTTAGAAATTGAACACAGTTATAAAGTTAAGTGCCCTGAATAACATACTAAAAGTCCCTAACCATGGGGGGGGGGCATTTAAAGGGGGCACATTTCAGTTTTTATTAAGTATCTTGAAAACTATCGCATTTAGAGAAAAAAAAGTCTCAAAGATATAAGATTTTTTTTAATGTTGATCAGTTTTGAGTCTTCGTTATCTGGATTTTTACCAAAACACCACTTAGGCCTACTAACCTTAAAATTATTTAAAACGTACAAAACATGCTGTATTATCCTTACATATTCCCTATGCATATATTTGTTTGGTACATTAGAAAATATTTTATCAGAACCCTTTTAATTCCACAATTTAGTTGATTTTACTATTGGAAAAAAAAAAAAAAAGAATTTTTCAAGAAAATGTGTTATTTCGTTCCCCTATATCTTCTAAACTATTGATCATGCAAACAAAATAGAATATACAATTTTTTTAGGAAATTTCACGTAGATTAATTTTGCAATTGAGATTTTTTTTCTCTAAATGTACTTAATAAAAACTGAAACGTGCCCCCTTTAAATGCCCCCCCCCCATGGTTAGGGACTTTTAGTATGTTATTCAGAGCACTTAACTTTATATCTGTGCTCAATTTCTAAGCTACACGATTTTTTTTTTTTTTTTTTTTAATGTTGATCGGTTTTGGGTCTTCGTTATCTAGATTTTTACTCAAATCGCCACTTGCGCCTGCTAGCCTTAAAATTATTTAAAACTTACAAAACATGCTGTATTATCCTTGCATATTCCCTATGTATATATTTGTTTTTTACATAAGAAAATATTTGACAAGAACCCTTTTAATTGCACACTTTAGTTGATTTTACTATTGCAAAAAAAGAATTTTTCAAGAAAATGTGTTATTTCATCTTCCTGTATCTTCTAAACTAATGATCGTACAAAGAAAATGTAACATACAGTTTTGTAGGAAATTTTGCGTAGATTAATTTTGTAATTGACATTTTTTCTCTAAATACGATAGTTTTTAAGATATGCAATAAAAACTGAAAATTGCCCCCTTAAATGCCCCCCTGCCCCCCGCTCACCCCCACGGGCGGGGACTTTTAGTATGTTGTTCAGGACCCTCTCGGCTATGAGTGTGTAAAACTTCAAAACTACACGATTTTTTTTTTCTATTTTTCCTATTTTGTCTGGACTTATCCAGATTTATACTCAAACCGCCACTTGCGCCTACTAGCCTTAAAATTATTTAAAACTTACAAAACATGCTGTATTAACCTTGCATATTCCCTATGTATATATTTGTTTTTTACATTAGAAAATATTTGACAAGAACCCTTTTAATTGCACACTTTAGTTGATTTTACTATTGCAAAAAAGAATTTTTCAAGAAAATGTGTTATTTCATCTCCCTATATCGTCTAAACTAATGATCGTACAAACAAAATGTAATATACATTTTTGTAGGAAATTTTACGTAGATTAATTTTGTAATTGACATTTTTTCTCTAAATGCGATAGTTTTTAAGATATTTAATAAAAACTGAAAATTGCCCCCCTTAATTGCCCCCCTGCCCCCCGCTTACCTCCCACGGGCGGGGACTTTTAGTATGTTGTTAAGGACCCCTTCGGCTATGAGTATGCAAAATTTCAAAACTACATGATTTTTTTCTTCTATTTTTCCTATTTTGACTGGACTATAATGTATTTGAATTCTCTTGGGTGTCCCTGTGCACGAACTATTTGCTTCTTCTCAACGAAAAGCTTAGTTTAACATCCCTATATCATACACATTTAGAATACCAAGTTTGGACTTTCTGCTACTATTTGTTCTTGAGATGTGCTGATAACAGACAGACAGACACACACAGACCAACCGCTAAAAGCACGATTTTCGAATTCAGGGGACCTTAAAACGTGTAAATATAGCAAAAACTCACTTTCGAAAATTTGGCCCAAAAACAATACTTTCTCTACCTTATGAGAAAGTTAAAAAAAAAAAAAAAATCACGTAAGATGTGCGAATGTATAATTGTTAGTAATTAAAAGTTTATTAAAATAAATAAAAAAAAATATATATATAGAACAATAATGATATTTTTGCATTGATCCGTGCATTCCAACCATTTTGTTGGATAAACAAATACCACCTACCACTATCATATAATTTGTAAACACTTCTCTGGGGTTTGAAGAATCTGGGAGGGGGCCATAAAGCATATAAAACACTTCAGCTTTCTAATCAAAATAATAAAATTAAGAATAGTTACTGAAAAATGTTTTACTTTTACCTGATATTCTGCTAAACAACCTTAAATGTGCTTCTTGGGAAAATGGCTTGAAGGATATAACTTGGCATATCGGGAAATATTTAAATGAATGTAAATTAAGTTACCAAGCGATGAGAATGTATTTCTGTTCGCTTTTTTTAAATGGCAAACTTACTTAATTTACAAGATTTATCTGCCAATGCAGCTATACAGCTGTGCGTCTCAGCTTTAGTTTCAATTTAAATGGAAATAGAAATGCAAATACAAGTAGTTCAGTTTGGGGACTGATTATAAAATGAAAAAAGATCTCTTAACCTGAGTTTTATCCTTTTTGAACTGTTAATATTACTTGTGTTGAATATTTGTTAATTAGCAAGACCGTAGACAGAAAAAATTTTGGAGGGGTTCAATCTTTAGCTGACATAATTTTGGTGTTAAAAAATGAAGTACCGCCATCTGGGTTATTTAAGCCACTATGGTAACCATAGGTATAGTAATTTATATAGACCTATCATCCCCATATTATCATGCAAAGATTTTTGATGCCGAAAATTTTTTTTGGCATCAACCATTAACTGGTATTGAAACTCAGCAATTGTAATAGAATAGAATAGAATGTTGATGCATTTTTAAAATGCCTATGTATTGCGCGGCTTTCAACTGTACTAATCAAAGGTAGGTTTCATAAGTAAGTTATATTTGACTAGTTTAATGAAAAATGTAATTTTTATAATCAGTTGCTTTGTTATTATTATAAAATAATTACTGTTTTGATTTTTAATGGAATACTTTTTTTAAAGTTAGATATTTTTAAAGATTTTATGTTAGTAAGTAATATGGAATTTACAAAATTCTTTTAAATATAGTTGGCAGCGGCGCAGGTAAAGAACGTTACTTTTAGTACATAAAAAAGACTTTAACTTTAATTATTATCTATATAATAATAAAAAAGAAGAAAAGAAAAGAAAGAAAGTAAAAAGAAAAAAGAAGAAAAAAAAGTATCTACAGTTTTTCATTCACCTTTAGTACATAAATTATTCATATATTTTATTTGTTAAATTATCCGTGTGTATTCACTCCGAGGAAGACGGACATTAACCGGTAGAAATGGCTGTCTTTCTCGGAGTAAAAAGGAATCCCATTTTATTCCTCGTTGATCAATCTATGTCTTATTACTATATCTATGGTAGTAACTAAAGCCATTTTGCTGCGTAAATTTCAGACGCTAATTTTGGCTACACTGTTTTGAGTTTGACTGCTAACTTTCATACAATCAGTTCCATGTTTTAGGGAAGTTTTGTATCACATGTTTTAATACTGTGTGTGTTGTTTATAAACGTTTATTTATATTAGAAAAATAATTTGATCATTTATTTACATGTTTCAGAAATTTAATCATTAAATTCATATTTTTAAGTTTAATTCATCATAAACATTTTCAAACATAACCTCAGGCAAACATAATCTTTATGGATTTTTTTTCTTTCTTTTTTATAGTTTGTATTTCCATTTTGTTTTTTTGCATTTATGTTTTTAAATTCATTGCTGTTTTCTGTTTGGGGTAAACAGAGGCCACCACACGTGAGTGGCTTTTGTTACCCTTTACGAACAGCATCAGATTACAGAAAATAAAAACATAAGGCAAGAAATCTCTGCGATACATGGGCTGAAAGTGACCCTAAAGTTTATCTGTAATAGATCAAACAGTGGGTAATTTATCTTAAAAATTTTCGAGGACCGGTTTGACAAAATAGCCTTGCCATTCTTCAGTAATTCCGTCAAAAATGTTAATAAAATGCTGATGTTTGCCAACCTTTCAAGTCACGCATATTATTAACAAATGTAATAGTAACAATATCAAGTTTGTGATATTGTTGCCAAGATCAAACACAATATGTGGTTGATATTAGCAACCACTTATTGGTAAGTAATATATATTGCCACATATATTGGGAAGAAATTATCTACGCTTTCTGAACAGTAAACCTATATTCAACCTTTATATGTGTTTTTTTCATTCTCCTAAAGATAAAGTGGCATGATACAGTCAATGACTGAAAAAGGGAAAATCGTGACACTGATCCTAAAAACCATATCTCTAGGGTAAGGTCCTCAACTCTGTATTGATGACCTAGTAGGAGAAAACATAAAAAACAAACATCCAAAACACTAAAAATTTTAATATATATATATGTACTTTTATTTTGAGTCTTGAGTAGTATATGCATGCTTACTTTAGCCTTTTATATGGCTTTTGTTACCCTATCACTATTTAACACAAACCAAACATTGAAAAATTAAATTTTAAAACTTCTTCACACACCATAAAATTAATGTAAGCATTACCGGTTTCGAAAAGACGTGGTCTTTTTTAACTTCAGGTGCAAAAACCACTTGCTACTATTTTGGAGGCAAAAAGCAAGACGCTTTGAGTCATAAACTCTTTTCAATTTTGTTGGATAGTGTTAAAAATTGCTATGTTGGGAATTATTTAGAAATACTACTCGTATTTGAGGAAAGAAAAAATTCTTCAACTTTCAGTGCATTTCATATCTTAACTTTTCTTCTATGTGGGACTTTTTTTTTTTTTTTCCGAAAAGCATCTGATAAAGGTTTCTCACTTCACAATTGCACAAAACACAGCTTTTGATGATTTGAACTCCAAAATAGGAAATTTGAAAAATTATCCCAGCCATTTAATGATTTGTATACGATTCAGATTACAGTTTAAAGTGCATAAAATAGACACAATATATATTATTTTAGTCATGAACAGAACCTAATTCTAATTTTGTTCTTGAATGCAATTATCGTTAAGTAGTCTTGTTAAACTGGAGACGGTGTTCTGCCAAGGAATAATGAATAACTTTTGTTGTCTGCTATTACTGAATTCTCCAGTGAATGAAAACTTTGTTATACGAGTAGAATTTTTTTTTTCTTCAGCAATTATAGACTGATTTGGTGAATTCTGAGAACTTTATATAATTAGATAAAATATGAAAAATAAAGCTTTTATCTAAAGCTTGATATTTTTCTTAGAATATATTGTATAGAATGTTATGGTAAATTTTATAAAAAAAAAAAAATCGTACCAACAATCATAAAATACAATATTTCATTATTGTTGTGCATAATGTATCTCTCTACTGACAAACAGTGCAATTTCAAAACTCAATTTCTTACATATTTTGCCTATTTTATCTTGTTCTTTGAAAAATGGCTCATGATTATTTCTGAAACACACATATTTCTCTAATGTGTCTTCTTGTGAAATTCTTTTTAACAAAGTTCACGTGAAACACAATGCAGTCTTCTTGATCATCACGTCAAAATCCATTGAAAAGTTTTTGAGTACGTGTTCCTATTAACAAAGACAGATATCGATGAAGAAAAATTAATTTTCTAAAAAAAGAACAAAATAGGTCAAGAAATTGAGCTAACTGTCTATCAACAGAACAAAACTATATGCTAATGTCTTCCACTGGTATTGAGATTTTTGGGAACGTTTGCGTTATTTACACAATACCTTGAATAAATATGTCCTCTAAAATATATCTCATTGTTGAATTCTACATACAGTAGCATGAAGACTGTGTTTTCATTTTATTTCTGGGTCAGATAGAAAAATTTTCTTTTCGGAAAATAAATAATATCTGTGTTCTTCATATATATTAGCAAAGAAACAATGGATATTTTTGATTATCATAAATGGTGTAGGTTTATTTATTTATTTATTTTTTTTTTTTCATTGGACGATATGTCATCGTCTGCTATAGAACTATTCTAAATGGAGATTCGGGTGCCGTTTTGTTTTGTTTGATTGAAATGAATGCTAACAGTTCAAGGAAAAGAAACTTCTCAGCATGACATTTCTTCTTCAAATGTCATTCTTGTTGTTGAAGATTCTTACTTAACGGCCCTCTTCACTTACCGTCGCCGGAAGCTCGAGCCAATGTTATTCTATGGGGAAATTTTCTTTACAAATAACTTAATTAATACATATTTTTAAATTCTGTTTTCACATTCAGAAAATTCCCAACTGTTAAATTGACGGACCTTTTTTAAAAATGTATTTTTTTTTTAATTTTTAATATTTTATTTTGAAATTGCAAAATGAAAAAAATTCACATTTTGAAAATTCGTATTTTGTAGCTTCAAAATAAAATATGAAAAAATAAAAAAATAATTTTTTAAAAAAGATCCGTCAATTTAATAGCTGGGAATTTTCAGAATGTGAAAACAGAATTTAAAAATATATATTAGTTAATAAGTTATTTGTAAAGAAAAATTTACCATAGAGTAACATTAGCTTCGACTTCCGGCGGCAGTGAGTGAAGAGGACCCTTAAATTTCATTTTTATATTTTACTGTATAAACACTTTTTCTTCCAAATATGTGCTAGTGCAATCAGTGAATTTTACTGAGAGCATTTATGGATAAACAGCGCTTTGTACATTGTCCATACATGCAAAATAGCATTTTTAAAACATAAATAGAATTTTTAAGCTTCCGTTACACGCGGTATTCAGTTAATGGAAGTAAATATGGTAACTTATTTCAATTTCTAAGCATAATAGTCCGTCCAGTGGCCGAGAGGTTTATTTTTTGAAGCTGATAGACCGGATATGCAAGGCTCGAACCCAGATCGCGCTACTAAACCTAGCCGTTTAAAATTTTCTGTGGTTTTCTTCAAAAATCGCGTAAATACGGGTTAGAACTCCTTAATATGACCCTTCGGAGGGCATTCCATCCAGGCGATGACTCGCATGAAATTTATCGGCCTTAATTTTTGCACCACACCACCTTGTACAAACAATCTTCTATAAAAATAAAGAGAATTATCTGTGCGTGTGTTTGTTTGTCTGCGCTCTGGTGCTCACATTACTGATCGCACAGCTACAAAACTTGGCAGATGGATACATGGAACCCTATAGGTGGGCACCTCATCGAGATTTTTTTGAATTTCGAATCTGAATTTTTAATTTTTTTTTTTTTAAATTTTTTTTTTTTCGACTTTAAATATTGGTTTCTATGTTTCATTTTTTATAAATTTATTCTTTCATTGTAATCGTCTACGTATCTTAGCAACGGCTATTACGCTATTTAGTTTTTACTTAATACATTCATTTGAAGACAAAATCATTTTTTCTCTTTTTAATTTATTATATTTATTAAGAACAAAATGGTAATGCAGCAGAAAAAAATAATGTATGTTAAATTTAAAATTAAAAAACGTATTTATAACAGTTATGTTTTATGTATAATTTTTATAATATAACAACTCTTTTTTTTTATTAATTCCTTAAAAAAAACATTTTCCTTTTTTTTTTTTTTAATTCATGGTATTTATCGGGGGGGGGGGGGAATGATTGTAGATAGTAGAAAGGATTAAACTGATTAAAATTTATTTGTTTTTTGAGTATTTAATTCCTTTTAAAAGAGTATATACTTTCTATTTTATTTTATTATATTGGTCGGAATCAAATCGTAATATAGTGTAAATAGCAGAGTCTATAAAATACATGGTTCAAATACTAAAATATTTAATAGATGCTGAGATACAGTCATCTTTAAAATCGTTGTTCTTAAATAACAGCTCATGCACCTGTCGTCGATAAATACCCAAATTGAAGTGCTCGGGAAAGACCTTTCTCCAGACAGTGGGAACTTGGACTCGATGTAGTACAGGCGGAAAAAGAGCTGCTGTAGGCAGCGGTTACCCGAAGCAAGGCTTGGAGCAATTTCAATGTGATATTTTTAGTTTTTATTTATAACATGATGTAAAAAAAGAAATACTGATCCAATTCTTTTGAAAATTCATTTAAATATAGTGACCAGCGAAGAGGGTGTAGCCTGCTAGAACATAATATAGTTAATCTTTTGAACTATTCCACTAAGGCAAAAACCATTTCATTTAACACAATATTCTATCAACTTAAGAAACTGCACTACAATATAGCCGCCTACAGTTCTTACTACACGCACCACCCTACTACATTCCCTTCTATATAACTCTGACCTGGCCTCAACAAGAAGAACGAAGATCATTTTATGATTTATACAAGTAATCTTTATTTCTGATTTTGTAATGATGCAGAGAGGGGAGGTTTTGAACTTCAAAGAAGTTGAAAGGTAGGTAGGTGTGTGCTGGTTGAAGTTGAATGTATTCAGCTCATGCTCTTAAGCAGAGGTAACGAGCAATGCTCGTAAAGTAAAAAAGTTGCTTTTGAATAGTTGTATAACACTATACAGAAAAATCAAGCAACTCCGTCACAATTGAATAATTAAAGGTCAAAAACATGCTTCTCTAATCTGAAGCAGATTTTTAAAAAGTGGGTGATTACAAAAGAACTCTGAACACTTACAGTGGATCACCCTGTTGGGTTCCACTTTGTAAAGAAGAAATAAAACGTTTATTATTGCTGTTCTTAAATTCTGTGCTTTTAAAGGTGTTTGGTAAAAACCTTAGGTCGAAATTCGTAGAATTAAGCAAATTGTAATAGGTCAAGCCAGTTGTACTTCACGTTGAATCATGTAGATTGCAATACATTTAAATGTTTACTTTGAAAAATATTCTTTTTTAGCTGTTTGAAGTCAATCACAATTAATCATAATTTGCAACTACCATAATAATTTTCTTAAAATGTTTGGATTTATTTATAATAGATCAGAATAATAATACATATAGAGTCCTGTGGAATGTAAAAAATATCAAACGTATGTTTTTAAAAATATTTCTTTTTAGTCATTTGAATTCAACCACAACTATCATATTAAAGACTGGTATAATATTTTACGTAAATTTACGACTGTTTGTTTAGATATATTTATAACATATTAGAATAATTACATAATACATAGAAGGAAAGAACATTTTAAAAATAAAGTTATCTTAGTTTTTAAAAAGAAAACGAATATATATTTAATATTGCTGATGTGGTGCAAATAATGGGATTTCAAGTAGAATGAAACTAGTTGATCTTCTTAACCTTGTTATATATAATGCTTATAAAATACAAAAAAAAAAATCTGTGTAAAAATATACAGAAAATCAAATAATTTCGTAATTCGACAAATGAATAATTAAAAGACAAAGACATGCATGTCCTGCATCTCATAATATGAAGCAGATTTAAGAAATGGTTGATTGTGCGGCTCTTTGAAATATTGGGTATAGTGGATCCTCCCGTTAAGTTGCACTCTGTAAAAAAAAATGTAAAATAAAATAAAACAAAATAAAGGGGAAGAGGGGCGTTGTAGCCCAGTTGGTAGGACATCGAGCTCGTATTCGATAAATTGCAGGTTAGACTCAAACTAGCCAACCAAAGGCAGGTTTGTCTTGATTTCAATGTCCTCCAGGTTCCATAAAATTAATAGCTTAGGGAGGTATACCGAAGTGGCAAAGCCATTTCCTCCATGGAGGATCAAAATTGGGTTCGCATGTCTCCGGAATATCCTTGGGGATGAGTCTCACACCATACTTGCCAACATCCTAATTAATATTCCGTAGTCTTGTTAGATCCGTACATTTTTCACACCAGTAAATTTTTTGAGTAATATTCTCTAAATGCAATTCTGATATCTAAGTCGTAATTAAGTGTTACTTTTGGAATCAGTTAATGCGTATAACGGCCTTGCTGGGAGGTGTCTCAAATTTTGCCAGTCTTTTATTAATTTTGTTGAAGTTCATATTTTAGAGATGAAGAGGAGGACTGGGCAAAGAGAATTAATGTGCCTACATTCTGAGTCGTTTCTTTGACCAAGTAATCTGACAATTTATTTCTCTGTACACTCGTATGACCTTTTACCCACTCAAAGAAGACTTATTTCTGATTTTAATGAATTAGGAGACTAATCTCAATTCCAGTTGGTACTGTCTTCAATTGTTCACAGGAACGACTCTACCAGTGACCGAGAGATTAGACACTTAAAAAAAAAAAAAATAATAATAATAAAAATTATACAGACACGACATTATTTCATTATTTAAAACATGAAAATCTGACATTGACAGATTTTAAATTAGTGCCAGAGGCCTACTGCTAAACTTTTTAATATCGACAAATTCTTCTTTAGTTAATTCGTGACGATCTAAATTCCATGATAAAGTTTTCATTAAATCAAACCAATGTGTTTCAGCTGCAGATATTGTAACAAATAACGTTGGAAGTCCAAACTGTCTTATAGCCGCAAAAAAACGTTTTTTCTCTTTTTCCCAATGAGGGGGAGGTGTGCCTCGGGGGGGACTCATGTCAAAGGTGTGCCTTGGGGGGGACTCATGTCAAAGTTGGGCCTTGGGGGGACTCATGTCAAAGTTGGGCCTTGGGGGGACTTCATTCAATAAATCCCCATTCAATAAACCGACTGAAATAGGCCCTTAGCACTATTAAGAGTGTATTATAAAAATTCGACAACGCTGTGCCGACTGAAATAGGGGCACCTTGGGGGGGGACTCATGTCAAAGTTGGGCCTGGGGGGGGACTCATGTCAAAGTTGTGCCTTGGGGGGACTTCATTCAATAAATCCCCATTCAGTAAACCGACTGAAATAGGCCCTTAGCACTATTAAGAGTGTATTATAAAAACTCGACAACGCTGTACCGACTGAAATAGGCCTCTAGCACTAAAAAAAAAAAAAAAAAAAAAAAATCTGGCAGGCGAAAGGTGACAGGCATGAACCCAAATCCCGCTCGTCGGCCTAGTCGAAAAAATTTTTCGGCATCAAAAATTTTTGCATGATAACAATGGGATGATAGAGATACATAAATTACTATATCTATGCTATTAAGGCGACAATCGATTACGAAGATTTCATTAAAACGGAGGTGAGAGAAAGAAAGGATGATCACATTTTAAGTGTTCTTCAGATAAATCACATTTAAGTCCGGTTTCCACTGACGGCTCTTTCGACTGCTTCTATTCAGAATCCTTTGATGTGGTCACCCGGGCTCAAAACCCTCGAACGTGGTTGGAAGTCCCTGGTTTTAACCACCAGCTGAGATAATTGAGGGGCCAGAGGCAGATATCTTTGTCAATTTTTCATACTTTCCTTTGAAGTAACTGCGCAATCTGATAAAAAAAGGTTACAACTGATGACAAGACATTTGGCTCTTTGTGTCGGGAGCGTGGAAGCTCCAACTCCAGTGGAAACCGGCCTTTTGGAAAGTGCCTATCTTAGCGTATCATTACTTTCTAACACCTGAAAATATCCCCCTCCACTTGCCACATAGCGAGTAAATAAAATAAAGTGACAACCTTAAATAATTAAACAAATCGTCACTTTTAAGGCAAATAGCACCGAACTGTTTCGTTATTTCAAACATCGGCCGTTAAAATATATGGCATACTTTGGAAGGCGAAAACAATTACCTGCAATTTTGTTGATTTGCAGTAAAATAATTACATTTCCTTGATCAGTTTGGAAAAAAGTACGAATTCTATCTAGTAGCAAAAAATCAGTGTGGGGTGGGTGGGTTTTACGTCTCATTAATGCTATACTGTAGGTAATTAATGACGGTCTGGGACTCATCCCTATGGGTGGTCTGGAGAAATGTCGTCACTATTCGGACCTTCCATGTATTGGTTGACTCCACCTCTTCGGTGACCCCTAGAAGTATAATTTGGATGGGAACATGGAGGGCATCGAAGCCATAACGGATTTTACATTCACTTGCTACTATTAGTGCAATACGACGGTTATCTCGCAATTTTGCAGTTACGAGTTCGGCTCTCAACCGACGAGGCTACCGCAGCCCTACAACAAATCGGTATTCATCCGAAAAAATAGCGAGTAAGTTAAAGGGATCTACCGGGCGCGTGTGAGCAACTTAAAATTTTAATTTTCAGGTCTGATTTCTGGAGTAGAATCGTCCAAACGGGATAATAACGGATTTTGAAAAGGAACAGTATTATGCCACTAACATAATATTTTGCTTAAAATGGTTAGTTCTTTTTATAATAAATCAGAATAATCGAAATATAATTAAAAGTAACTTATTATTATTATTATTATCATTTTTAAATATTAGTTTTTGAAAGGAAAACTAATTTTTTATTGATATCTACTAAATAAAAATTTAGTTCGATTTTGGAAATTTTATTAAAACTATTAGAAACATTTTAGAAAAGAAAGAGTATATCTATAATACAACATAAATTGGTACATTATGTGTTTCCCAATATTGTATTAATTGCACAAGATTTCAAAAAAGATATATACGAATAAATCTACCGGAATTAATTAATTGGAAACAAGCAAATATACTGGTTCACATCAGCACGATTGCACTAGCAATAGCTCGTTAACCAGCTATCGCGTAATGCGGAAAAACACTTTGACTTTTCCTAAAATCACGTCTGTATCTACACGGTACGACAGGTGGTGGTGGTGGCGCAGTAGGCAGCGTGTCAGTCTCATAATCAAATTTCTCGGACAGGTGGTTTCTGTGAAAAAATACAGACCAGTATCTGTATGATTTTATTTCTATTTCTAAAGTCGTATTTCTAGGTACTTCCACAAAAGTATTTAACCTTTTTAATTGCAGATTGTCAGTTAATGACTTGATATCTGTCGTTTGAGAATTACATTTTTTTTTTTAAACAAAATGTTCCAGAGTTTAGGTTCAGTAACCCTAATTTTACCTAAACCTGACTTGAACCTCCGTTCTGCAGATTACACACACATTCTCTTTCTTATTCTCTCCTTACTTTCTTTTCTTCACATTATTGGTTTCGTATCGAGCTGATTAATTTTATTTACACTAGCTGGGTAAAGTGAACTTTACTATTATTTTTTATTTTTTTTAAATGTTTATTTTTGTTTAAAAAATCCACCTATTGCAATCACTTAGTTATATATCTATCAATCTATATCTACGGTGTAAAAAAAAAAAAAAAGAAGAAGAAAGAGACTATTCAAAAAGAAAAGTTTATTATTCTCAAATAATAAATAATGCGATGATTCATAAAAAAAAAAAAAAAAAAATTAAAGTGATGGCCGTAGATTTGCGCTGATCGCAAAACACCCAAGAACCCAGACAGCACATCGCCTCCCCAGGATATCTTCAAGATGTCTTCAGGATGAAAAGGCATCCCAGAAACGTCCTTAAGATGTACTGTGGATAAGTTAAGCCTAACTGTGCTGTTAGGGAAACAGTAGCTGACATCAATTATATTATTTATTTGAAATTCGTGACAAAAATATTCTTGATAAAATATTCCAATATTATAAGATTACAGCAGGGCAAAGATTTTCTTGAAAACATCAAGATATATATATATATATATATATATTTACGAATAAATGGACACGGGGAGTTTTCAGAGAGAACTCGGAGCTTCTTACTTATGCAAAAGCGGTCGCAAAAGTGATGAAGTTTGGCTCATTTACTTCGCATCAAAACCATAAGATATATCGCCAAACTTCATTCTGACAGACAACAGAACAACACCCACTTTTTTCAGTTGCGCATAAATCAGTATAACTATTAAAAATATATTGGCGATTCTGTTCTTAGCCAAAAATACCGTTATCAATTCGTGAGAAGATTGTAAATGTACGTTAGAAACTCAACCACACAAATTTATGGTTAAAACCTTATCCTCAGTCTTTTAGCCGATACAAAATACATCATTTCTATTTAATGAGCGGATGCATCTGTTCTATGTTCAAAAGTGACACATCAGGAAATATTTTATTCTATTTTACTTTACTGAGATGAAAAGATTTGCACTTCACAGAATATTATGCGAGCGAAGCCACATCTCTTACTTTTATTTCTATTTATTAAAAGAAACAGAGAGAGAATGAATTTGATATTTTGATAGAAGAGAAACCTCAGATTTTAGATCGTTTTTTATAAAGATAAAAAATGAATTGGAAGAGAATTAAATTTTGAAATCTAATAATAATTTAGAATATGTGATTTTCCATATCACATATTTCGTGAACACGCTTAGTTTTTTCGTAAACACATTATCTTTCATATAACCCACAAGAAAATATCACACGGTCAGTAAGGAGAGAAATTAGTGCTTCGCCTTTCTGTAATTCAGTTGAATAACTAGTTCATGTATATGCATACACACAATAACTTGCCAAATTATTAAGAACACTAAAGATTTTTAACAATTTTAAGTTTAAGGACTCATAAAAATTCATAATAAAACAATGTAGTCGTGAAACAAATTTTACTATATTCCAAAATGGTGTTGTGACAGATGCGTACATGACATTTGCGTACAAGCTGAAAACAGTGGCACTTGCGTACATGTCCAGGTGGTTTAAATATTACAGGTGTGTTTTCAAAAAATCTAGTGGCACTTGCGTACAACATTTCTTTCGCTTTATTTGAGGATCATTGCATGAAGGGGTTGTATCCATATGATGCAAACATTAAAACCTTTTTCTTTCTTTCTATTCTTTCCTTCTTTTTCTTTTCTTTTTACTTTCTCTTACCCATAGGGTCGAGAAAGTATTGTTTTAGGGTCAAATTTTCGAACGCGCGTTTTTGTTGTATATACACGTTCTTTAGGTCCCCTGAATACGAAAATCATGTTTTTAGCGAATGGTCTGTGTGTCTGTGTTATCAGCATATCTCAAGAACAAATAGTAGCAGAAATCCCAAACTCGGTATTCTAAATGTATATCATATAGGAATGTTACAGAAAGCTTTTCGTTGGACTGCACTAAACCAAATGAAACGAATATATGTTTTTTTGTAATAGAGATAGTCAACTGGGAAAAAAAAAATTGTGTATGTAGGAGCCCCGCCTCACCCCCTGGGGGGGGGGGGGGGAAGTCCACCCTCGAGGGGAGTAAAGTTTCATGATGGGTATCTTTCAAAAGAGCTTACCGTATCTTTCAAATGAGCTCACCAATACGAGAATTTAAAATAAAGTTATCGATTTTTTTCATTTTTAAACACACACAATTTTTATTTATTTATTTATTTTTATTTATTTATTTATTTATTTATTTATTTTTTTTTTTTGGGGGGGGGGGGGGGGAGAAAGACAGGCATATAGGTGAACGACAAATAATTTCAGGAATTGGAATATGATTCAATTCGTTATTGATCAAGAAGAGAGATCTTTTTTTAAACTTTTTTTTTCTTTATTGGAGACAAAAAAATTCATACTTGTAAAAAAGTAAAAAAGTATTTAAGAAATAAAAATATTTTTAAAGATCTTAACAGCATTTATAAGGACCTTTATTGATCTTGACTCAGTGAATAAATAATTGAATGTCATTTCAGAAAGTAACTACGGCTATTATAGCTTGTAACTTTTATATGCCTTAAGCTCATAACTTTGTCAGTCGTAAGACTACATGCATAAGAGAAAATTCACGTATTTATATAAAAGTATTTATCTTCAAGTTTAACATATGAATACAACCCCTTTGTGTTACAAACGAAAAATACAGCGAAACAAATTTTGTACGGAAATCCCACTTGATTTTTCGAAAACAGATCTGTAACATTTGGAACACCTGGACTTATAAGCAAGTGTCACTAATTTCAGCTTGTACGCAAATGTCATGTACGCATCTGCCATATAACCTTCTAAGGTTTTCTAAAATGCCTATGCTATAAAATTAAAATAATAATAATAATAATATATATTTAAAAAAAAAAAAAAAAAAAAAAAGATACAAGTTAACAAATTAATTTTGTTTCGTCGCCATTTTGCATCTTTCCTGCTGATATTTTATTTGCTAAGTGAATATTTGAGTTTTATTTTGTTTTTGCTGGTTATTTTAATTTGTTTTATGTGTTTTAAGTCAGTTTTTGGTACTAATTGTATGATTTTTCATTTTTCATTTTTTTTTTTAACGAAAAAAAAAATTCAGGATATTTTTTCTAAGAGATTACCGAAGTAAAAACTCTTCTCCCGCTTACGAATCGTTCTATTTGGAAAATACTGGACTTAAGAAGGGTGTCAAAGTCTGTAGTAGGTCTAATAAAATTCGATGCTCCATTAATAATAATAATAATATATATATAATTAAATATATAAATAAATAATAAAAATTAATAAATATATAAATAAGTAAATAAATAAAAAAAAAAAAAAAATCCCCCAAAGAACAGATAAATGCAGCTGAAAACGCATCACAACTCTTCGATCCAATCATCAATCATTTTGCCATAATTATCATTCAAGTTTAATAAGTAGTCAACATTCATTGGTTTTAGACCTTCCACCACACTCCTTCATTAGAGTCCGGTTACTCAATCCTGATGACGAAAGTGCAACAATTTGTTCAATTTTTTTTTTTTTTTCTTTTAGCATTATTATAAATACAAGAAAGCAATTCTTGAAAATAATTACTTTCTACAAACTATCTATAACATTTATATTCTAAAGCATAAAACTGATTTTAATGCATTAAATTGATCTATGTAAAAATATTATTTAATTTTTACTGGTGGCTTAAAGTTTTTACAGGCTCAAATTAAGTTATTTTTCATTTTCTATTTAGTTTTAATTGCAGTGTTTATTGATTAAAAATTTTGTCTATTATATTACTCTCCTAAAGTTACCAATAAATATTCTAATATTAGTTTGAAGAAACTTTTTTCTTATTTAAGAAAATTGAGAATATTTTTAACTGGCCTTAAAGTTTTTACACGCGCGTTATAAGGATTGAATGTATATAGCACTTCACTTCAATCTCACTCTGTGGCACTAGACGCTACATGAAGTTATTTTTATTTAAGAAAAAAGAATTACAGTTTGCTGTCGCTGTTTCTGATTGCTATTTTCCATGATATTCATCTGTACTATAATTAATTTACCGATTACCTTAAGAATATATTATCAATCTTTATAAAGGTGATAAAAAGTCATGATAATTTTACGGCCTTTATATACTAATGGTACACAGAATAGTACCACTTCATTAAATCCTCATTAATTACTGTGATGAGATGGTATGCATAATTTTTATTATTTACCTTTTTAAAAATGAATCTTAAGTAGTTACAAAATATATTTCAAGTAAATTTTTTGTTTCTTACATGATGTGGTAAATAAAAGGTTAAAATGCGTAGTTTCTATTTGGACAAGAAGTAGACGAAAATATTTTTTTCAAAACAGGCGGATTGCAATTTATTAAGTCTTTTAGAAATTAAAGACACAAGTCTTAAGAATGGCATTTTAGTAACGTTTGGTAGCACTAGTTAGAACAACACGAATATTTTAAAAACTAACAAAGTTAAAAAAAAATAAAGAAAAAAAGTTAAAAAAAAAAATAAATAAATAAATAAATAAAAAATAAATAAATTTTTAATTATAAAGGGAATTTACGTCGCAAAGATTATGCTAAAAGTCACGTGCATTAAAATTATGGTTTAAGAAAACTAATTAGCAGCAATTGATATATTGATAAATCTATAAATCTCGATTATCATAAATAAATCTAAACTTCCTTAATTTGCAAAGACAAAATACAACCACTCTGTAAATCAAAGAAATAATTAACAAAGAATAATTCCAGCTACGTCTTTTATAACAACTCGTTTATTCAGATTTACAATTAACTCATTTAGGTAATAACCCTTGTTATCTTCTTTGTGGAGTTAATTATAAACCTCATTCCCTTGCCGACAATAAAAGCAGACTACCAGAAATTTTAATTCACAAGTCTCGCCGCTTCACGAAAAGCACATTAGATAATACAACTGCAGCTTATCACATACCCTGTAGGGCGTTCTACGGCATGTGGGCGAGGGATGGTTATACATATATATATACAATGAGGATATACATTATGCTTTAATAACCTCTTCACGTAACGAGGTCAAAACTCCATGAGCTAGCCGGTCAAAGTTGCTACTCGAGAAAACTTTCCTCAAAGTTTTCAATTTCTTCTCTTTTAAACTCTCGAACTGTTCAGACAACGCCTTTCTATTCATCATAATAAAAATCTTGTCTAAAAAGAAGTGATTTCCAAGTTCGAATTTACTGACTAAGCTGAACAAGTTATATTTTAGGAGTAAAACTGAAAGATCGATGCGTCCCCAAAATTTTACGAGTATTTTACTATATTGTTACCCTTATATATATTCCTTGAAGGTTTTAATGTTATAATATTATTTTAAAAATGGTTGCCCTGAAATAGTGGCGATGAAATAATAAAACGCATGTAAACATTTATGAATTGTTTTGTTGTCGAATATCTAAAGAAACAATAGATACACAATATTAAAACTGTGTAGGAGTAATGTGTAACGCACACATTATAACTCTGGCACAGAAATCGAATTATTATTAAATTTATATCTTGAAGTTTATACATTGATTACTGATAAATGCTTGCGTACTTTAGAATAGCGACATTTTGTCGAATATCTACCGAAAAAAACTGATAAATACAAAGTATTAAAAAATGTGCATGTGTAATGTGTAACGCATACATTATATTTCTGACATAGAAATTGAATTATTTTTGCATTCATGCCTTGAAATTAAATTGAGATCCGGACATAATATCGCCGGACAAAATCTCGCCGGACAAAATATCGCGTCAAAAAAATAGTAGGATCTAGTTGAAAATTTGATTTTGTGTCACGAGTGATCTCTGGCGAGGGCCACAGGGCCTTATAAATATTAATTAATTAATTAAAATAAATAATTAAATAAATCATAGAGCTGAATTTCATTATTTTATCTATGTTTATTTTTAAGTTATTTTATCTTTTGCTTTTCACTATTCAAAATACATTTTAAAAATCGTGTACATCACTGTTGACATTAAAACTGAACACTGTACACAAACTTGAATTAAAAATTTTAAAATTAATAAGCACGATTGAATTCATTATGACTAATTTTGACAAAAGTTAATAAATATAGTCTTTAAACTATTTTAAGTAAAATTTATAAAAATTTTTGTTGTAGGTTTGTCAGAATGTCAGTGCTCTGACCTAGGTATGTGTTGTCATGAAATTTTATACAACATTACTAATAATTACCAACTAATTTTTGCTTTGTATTCATTTACATCGGCGATATTTTGTCCTCGCGATTTTTGTCCCCAACCCCTTGAAATTTGTACACTGATTTATAATAAATATTTGGATACATTGAAATATAGACATTTTTTGTTGAATATCTAAAGAAATAAACTGATAAATACACAATTTTGAAAAATGTGCATGAGTAATGTGTAACGCATGCATTTTATTTCTGACACAGAAATCGAATTATTTAAAAATTTATATCTTGAAATTTATACACTGATTTATAATAAATGTTTGGATAAGTTCGAATATAGACATTTTGTCGAGTATCTAAAGAAATAAACTGATAAATACACAGTATTGAAAAATGTGCATGGGTAATGTGTAATGCGTGCATTACATATCTTACACAGAAATTGATTTATTATTAAATTTATATTTCGAAACTAATACACTTATACGACTAATATTTGGATACTTTTTAGCATAGACGTCAAATATTCATTGAAACAAACTGATAGATATACACATTATTAAAAAATGCGCATGTGTAACGTGTAACACATACATTATATTTCTGACACAGAAATCGATCTATTATTACTCGTAAATTTGTGTCATGCCAAGTTTGGCGCTTAGGTAGATCTTAATAGAAATGAATGGAAGACCATTTACCTCCATTTTGACTGTAAATCTAACTACTTTTACTGTAACAACTCAGCTGAGACAGGGGAAGGATTTCTATCCATTGCAACAACATCAATGCTTACGTAAAAATTTTCATTTATAACAGTGATCGATAACGACTCATTCGTTAAAAATAACGACTAAAAAGTTAGTTTAAAGCATTATTTTCTCTCTCTCTCTCTATATATATATATATATCTTCTATTATATATATCTTTCTATTATATTTATCTTCATATATTATACCACAGAGAGTAACGGCAGAGGCAGCAAATGAATCCACGGTGGGGGTGCAGTCGCTCCCACAAGTTTTCACCATAGAATTTTTTATTTTTTTGCTTTTAATGGGAAAACGAGCAGGCAGCATTGCAAAGTCTTTTTTTATACTTCAGTATTTCTACCAATGCTTCCTATATTAACAAATATTTTATTTATTTCATATTATGGTGTTTTAGTTTTCATTCAAAAAAAAAAAAAAAAAAAAATCTTGCACTTCTAAATAAAAATGCTGAAATGCCACTCCTGAATAATAAATTATTCTTTTCATAAAATTTAAGCATTTGCATTGATACAGTCATCTATATGTATAAAATCGTTTGTCCTGAGTGAGTGCGTGAGTGAGCGAGCGATTCATCATCGCCCAGCACAAACCCCTGGACCTAGAAGCATAAAATTTTCTGTCAATGTTCCTTCTATTACGTAGAGGTCCACTAGGAAGGTTTTTACAAAATTCGTCCCCCAAGAGGGGAGGAGGGAAGGCAAAACTTGATTTCACAAAATCCTTCATATCTCAAGCCAAAAAAAAAAAAAAAAAAAAATCCGTAAAATTTTTGCTTTAAAATATAGCTAAAACAAATATTTGAAACGAATTTCTGGAATTTTAGAAATTCGGTCCCCAAGGGGTTCTTGGAAAAGGGTAAAACGTGATTTCACACAATCCTATATGTCTCAAACAAAAAAACAGATATACGTAAAATTTTTGCTCTAAGATATAGCTAATACAAATACTTAAAAACCAATTTTTGGAATTTTAGAAATTCAGCCCCTAAAAGGGATAGGGGGCAAAACGTGAATTCAAATAATCCTTCATATCGAAAAAAATAAAAAGTTATACATGAGATTTTCGCTCCAAAATATAACTGAAACAAATATCTAAAAACAAATTTCTGGAATTTTAGAAATTCATCCCAGGTGGGGCGGGAAGTACCCCCCCCCCCCAAAATAAATAAATAAATAAATAAATAGAAATAACACAGTTAGACCGTTCAAAATTGTTACAAATAGGTTTTAGTGGCTTGCAAGACGAATGAGGACATTTTCGAAAGTGTAAAGTTATTAGGAGAAGTAGGAAGGGAAGGGGGGGGGGAGTGGAGGGGTTAAAAAATAAAGATAGAGATAGATCATTCAAAATTGGTACATAGAGGTTTTTTATACCTACAAATCAATTGCGGATATTTTCGAATTTGTAAAATTTTTAGGAGAGCAGGGAAAGAGAGGGGGGGGGGCAAAAGGGCAAAACAATAGAAATAGAGTTAGACCGTTCAAAATTGGCACGTATAAGTTTTTGGGACCTACAAATCGAATGCAGATATTTTCAAAAGCGAAAAATTATTATGATAGACGGGAAGGGGGGGGGCGAAGGGGCAAAAATATAGAAAGAAGAGTTAGAGCGCCGAAAATTAGTGGTATTAGGTTTTCAGGCCCGATAAATAGATTGCGGATATTTTCGAAAATGTAGAATTATTACGAGGGGCGGGAGGGGGGGGGGCACAGGGGTAAAAACAAAGAAATTTAGATAGAACGTTGGAAATTAGTATTATTAGGTTTAAAGCCCGAGAAAACGACTACGGATTTTTTTGAAAGTATAAAATAATTAGGAGGGGCGGGAACGGTGGGCGAAGGAACACGCGCGCCTTGCAAGCGTGTATACACTGCCGCAGGCAGTGAGTGCCCGGATCAATTATTTCACTGATGAGAGAAGAATTTTTTTTTTTTGTATTTTATATTTATGTTTTTCCCTTACGATAATATAGTGATTCATTAAGAGTGTCGAACATAAACGCGCGCGCGCAGCGCATAATGGCCTGCGCTGCCAAAGGCAGTGGGGACCTGATTTGACATTTTTCTTGATCAGATTTTTTTTTCTCTTTCTTTTCACAAGATAAAAATTAATGCAATTTTAGAATTTATTAATTATAGGGATTCATTTAAAAATAGTGACCAGCGAAGCGGGCGTAGCCTGCTAGTTGAATATAATTCGCTTTTAAATTATTTCTGTTTATTCTAAGAAATTTCACCACTAGATTATTGTATGTGGCTGGCAAAAAGTGTTTCAGCCACTGACCGTAGAAATAAAGTTATGCCCGATTAAGTCATGGACCTTGTTTTTAAAGAAGTGATTTGACCCTTTAATAAACGGTCAACACTCTGGATTTTATATCAGTTTGTTACAAATACTTGTGCTGGACTTTTTGGATGGGAGTTGGCCATATAATTTAACGGTCTCAACTCGTTTAACTTTACTGAAATTTCTTAAGAGTGCATCCAGTAGATGTTGTATTATTATAACAACAGCGATTGAAACAGAATAAACATCATACTAAAAGTAGATAGGAACAAGTAAACTAACTATTCACGTAATGACCTATTTCAACTATACATCTCTTTGTCTACTGTTGAAGGAAGAATAAAAAATGTAACATCACTCCTTTACTATTTATTTAGTATCATTGTCGTGCCAGTGGTTGCCTATTGAATTTCTCCCTTTCTTTTATTGGTGCCTTAATGATGAAACATTTATCCCAAGGGAAAGAGTAATTCGAGATGTGAAGCCTAAAAGGGAATAGAATTGGGATGAGAAGCAAGCTCTGTATTATTTCAGGAGAGAGATCGATACAAACGTGTCATTTTCCAAATCGATTTGAAATTAATGCAATTACACGAGTAAGAGAGCAAAGCAAGAGCGAATATTAGTCGACTGTTCTTCAATTAATGTTCATAAATAATAATTGCTAATATATTTTGAGTTGTGTTATGATAATTATGTTTTCTTGTCGCATTTTCACATTCGTTTTACTTTATTAAACTTATTATGAATAAACAGTTAATTAAATTGTGAATTTTTTTTTATAAAAAATGGTTAAATTGGCATGATCTCTTTTGTAGCGGATCATTTCTGAATAATATTTATTTTATAAATATAATTACTGCGGTTAAAAGTTATTGGATTTTTTTATGCATATTACTGCAATGATCGAAAGAAAATAAGCATGATCGAAATTGTATTATAATAATTCAAGACTTTTAGCAAGATTAATGTACTAGCACTTACAAGACCAGAAAAGGAAACAGTTGTAATAAAATAGCTATACCAAAAGTTAAAATTTTAAGAAAATTTGTCGATCTTCTTTTTCTTCTTCTTCTTTGTGTGTGTGCGTGTGTGTGCGCGACTGAGACAAAAATTAATGTTCAATAATTTAATTAAAAATTTTCTGCACATACATAACTCTTGTGGGAAATATTTTAATGGAAGCATTTTTCTACACAAAAAATTATTTTTCCTAAAAGCTTAAAATGCACCAATAGTAGACACATAAAAACCTAGCAAAAGACCACTTCCAATAGTGGACACCTGAGAATTTTCGCACAAAAAACTAAATCAAATGCGAACTGATTAGAAATGTATATTTATTTAACAAAAGGCATCTATTGTTGCATTAATCTATAATATCTGCCGACAACTGGTGCTGTTTTGCTGCGTTTCCTCTAGCATGGAAAGGCTATATCTCAGCTTCTGCGGCGTTTATATGCATGAAACTTGATACATGTGATGATCATTATGAAAAAGAATGCTGACATAATTTGAGTGCATATCGGCTGACAAGTGGCGCTGTTATGCTGTAATTTTTCCCGTCGATGTATGTATTCTCAATGAATTTTAGACATAGTTTTCTCCATCATCCTATTAAACTTGAAGAAGAGTATATTATTCAATTCCAAGATTCCAAGTCTAGTTTCATCCACCATTAATGGCTTTATTTACCATTAACTTCAACTCTCGGTTCGAAGCAAAAACTAGAAAAGCATCTAAAGGCAGAGTGTAGCTTTCGAAGTAAAGTTGGCACGCTGCTTCTGCCATCAAGCGTCAAAGTTTTCATATAATTTTTGATTGGTTATATTCAGCTAAAAAATCTGAAAATAACAATGCCGCTAGATGGCAGATGCAACGCGTCAAACTTTGATAAAAAGTTAAACCTTGACTTTATACGCCTTTCAAGTTTTCGTGTTCAACGTGAAAGTTTTAGGCGAATACAGCCGAAAGTGGCGCTTATACTCCTACAGATCATTTTCTTTAGGGGTGTCTTGTGATGTTATTTTGAGCAATATTAAAGATTATAAAAATCCATATAAGGAAATTAACACGTTGAGCGACACGCATATTCTTAAAATCCATTAAAATTCCATAATGATTCTTCCTGTAATAAATAAAAATTAAGCAAATTTTTAATAAATTTTCAATCATTAAATGTAATATTTTTAGTTTTATATCCTATTTTATATCCGCCACCGATGGTTGACGCGGCTTTATATCATATTTGACACTGTCAGCCACCCACGGCAGACAGGGCGCTCAACGCTTTAATTTTTTGTTGGTACTGCTTTTACTTTCGGGGTACAACTTTCACTGAAATGTTTGAAGTATAACATGTTCTGCACACTCCTAAAGTTTCAAGATGATTCCTTCAGTACTTAGAGATATATGACAAAATGTCTAGAATCTAGAATGGCTGACATGGCGCTCAACGTGTTAAAAATGCACAGAATTTTCCATATTCATATCCATTAAGACATAGGCATTATTTTAGTTAAAAATACAATTTAACTTATTAAATATTTTAAGTATATACGGAAAAATTAGCAGTGACCATATAGAAGTTTTTAAAATTAAGAATCTTATAATTATCGCGGAATGGAGTGGAGATGCAGAATACAAACACGTTAACAGCTTACATTTTAGTCATGAATTGAAGATAAATTGGTTTGAAAAATAATTCTTCTTATTTCTCATACTCGCCAAATTCAAAGTTTTAGAACCAACAAGGTTGCAGTTTGGTTGCGTACATCACTGAGCTGAAGAACAACTGGAGGAAATGCTGGACCGCTTTCAAGTGCCGTTTTTCGAAGGTTTGTCTTCCGAGCGTTGCACGGCAGAAAGCATTTGATACCTTTATATTTCAAAGTAAAATTGTGTAAAGGTTGCCTGTTCGAATAACCATATGCTAAACATGATATTACAATTTAAAATTTTAATTCTTTAAAGTTCCAGACGATCCGACAAATGTTGCCTTGGCAAACGATTCCAGAAAAACTGGTACGCACAAACACTGTGTAAAGGTATTGGAACCATTTACTCCAGTTGTTCTTCAGCTCAGTGGCGTAGGTACGCGCGTAATTTTTTTGAAAAAGCTTCCAGAAAAATCTAATGCAAACGGATATTAAAAATGGCAAAATTTCGTCAACTGGTATTGTGATAATTAGTAACATAAGCAGATTTTTGTATAACTCATCTATAGATTTTTTGTGTAACTCATATGTGCAGGATGCAACAAATGGGCACCGAAAGTTGCATTTGTATACGATAAAAGAAAAGCCGATGATTTGAGACCATCTGTAAAAACTCATAATATGTTTTTTCAAAGCAATATAGGGATTTACGTTAGAGAAATTATGAGAAGTGATAAAAGATTTCGCTTCTGTTGCATTGAAAATCGATCCATTGTGAAAGGAGAGGGAAGATATGAAAATTTAGGAAAATCAATTGTGCGTGAATTTAAGTTATTATTCACAAGACAAAATAGTCATTTCATTATACTTAAAACGGTTTTTTAAGATTGTATAATTTAATTTATAAAATTATTTATTTAGAATATTTACTTATCTTTTTGAGAGAAAGGAAATTTTTTATTAGGTGATAATTTACACCACGTAATTCAGAGAATATTTCAGTACAGCTTCTGCAGTTTTTACTCGATATGCGCCCAAATTGAAACGCTATTAGTTTTATAGAACAGCAGCCTTTACGTATCAAGTTTCACGCATTTATAAATCGAATACGCTGAGATATAGCCTTCTAACAAATGAGGGAAAATTACAGCATAGCAGCGCCACCTATCGATTGATATACATCAAAAGTTGATAGACACTATTTATATCAAGGTGCAACTAAATTTAAAGTTTCGTGTAATTTTGTGCCTTAGTTCCTGGCTTAAAGCAGTCAAAAATTTTTCGTCACTCATAAAGATACATATATTTTCTAAAAATGGTCAAATCACTTTCAGGACATCTCAAAGCATGTAAAACGGTCAAAATCTAGAATTTTAATATTGTTACAAATCCATTGCTTTTATATATGAATACAGAGGAAAGTGAAAAGGGTGCAACGCTTATAACATAGCGGATTTTTTCCCGCGAAGTTTTTTTTTTTTTTTTTTTAAATCTCTTATAACATAAATTTTAATTTGAGGATATATTTTTCTTTCATTCAAAAAAAGATTATATACTGTAAAAGACCATTTTTTACAAAAATCCGTTTGGTTTTTTTTCTTTTTTCTTGTTTCTTTTTTTCTTTTTCTTTTTTTTTTTTTTTACGGGATAAAAACTACATTTAAATGCAACAGTATAATTAACATTTAGTTTTTTATGCTCATTTATATGCTAATGAAAGATAATTAAAAAAAATACGCTTATTTATAGGTAACCCGAAATAAAAATAAGACGAAGAAAACAGAAAGAGAATAGGCGAAAAATGAAAAAACTGTCTGCTCTTCTAGGGTCAGAATAGTTAGATTTTTTTTTTTTTCTTTAAATCGATTCGAAAATAACAGATGCAATTATATGGTGAGAGGTAAAAGGACCTGGAAATATTAGTAGATTTTTCTTGAACGGTTATCCCTAATTAATTATTCTATTTTGTAATTTAACAACCGTTTTTATAAAGTTAGATTATAAATATCAGAGGCTAGGAAGTCAACATAGAATGAATGTAGAGGGCACAGTGTCTTCCATATTTCAATAGTTAAAATTAAATTTATATTAAAATTTCATTTTAATATACATAAATAATAGATTGTCCCCTCTCAAATTCTGATTTTTTTTTTTTTCCCTTAAAATTTCGTTAAATTTTAAGACGAATATTTGAAAGTAATGGCTGTTGTTCTTGTTTGTTGTAGAATATTGAAAATTAATTGCAGAAACTTTTCTTCCTTGTGAATTTAATTGTTCGACATTCATTAAAACATAGAGCAGAGTTTTAGAACGATATAATTTTCTGAACTTTTTTTTTTTTTTTTAATCTTTATTCTCTCCGTTTTGAGTTGAAATAAGATATTTATTAATTTAAATAATGATTTTTCACTCCGCCCCCCCCCCTCTCTCTCTCTCTCTATATATATATATATATATATATATATATAAATAAGGTATTTTACATATATATAAAGCATAATGCCTTATGTACTTATACATAAGGTATTAGATTCGTGAAAATTTTCGATCTTTGTTTATCGATGGCTTTACATGTTTTGAGATCACCTGAATACAATTTGACCATTTTTAGAAATTTTCTGTCTCTCTCAGTGCGTGTAGGTGAAAAATTTGTGGACGCTATTTCTTACGAACAAATAGACAGAATTCAATATATTTCGTTAGATCTTGACTTAATTTGGTGCATGTTGCTTAACAGTTGGTGCTGCCATACTTCAGAATTTTAATATGGCAGCATAGGACAAAATTTGTATAAATGTACACGAAGAAAATTATTTTTAACCAAACACTGTGAAATTAAAGATGTATATGTGTATGTATAATAGTAAGAGTGAACCAAGATCAAACTTTATGTATATAGTAGTACTGCTCAATTCTGAGGAGGGGGGAGGAGGAAGATTTTTCCATATGAGAATTTTCCAAAAGAACTCTTTAATATCTTTAAAAAGAATGATTCAGCTATATTGAAAGATTTGTGATTATTCAGAATAAGTTATCATTTGTTTTCTTACATAATATAAAAAAAAAAGCGAAAAAATACCTTGTTTAATATGTTGATTATAGGGCACAAATTTATCTGTCTTTTGACATTTAGTGTTTTACTTTTCTGAGATGAAAATCATCTGTACTCACCATGTAAAATAAATAATTTTTTACATATATGAAATATAAGAGATAAAAAGAAGTAAGAATTAAATTAATATTTTTATATTATAAATTATTATTTTCATATTTTCAGGGTATTCTGTTTATATTTCAAAGTAATATTGCAAAATAAATTAAAGGAGATTTCATATTAGTCTGTAAGATTAAAAGCATAAAAAATAACGAACGGAAATTGCAATCGCGATCATTTGATATAAACAAGTTAATCATTTTAAGTATTTTAATATCTGGAAATATCCTATAAATAATATTTAATAAACAATAGCAGGCGCCGGAAAGATTCAATTTAAAAGAATAAAAGATTTATGATTCTAAATCAAGGGTTGATTACTTAATGTCAAAAAGAGAGCAATAAATAATTGAATTAATGACTTGGCGAATTGGCAACTTTGGCGGGTTAAGGCTCCAGACTGTCTGGGAAAAACGAAAGTACAACCAATAAGACTTGTTATTATTAAAAGGATAGCCAATTAGAGAAAATGGGATGGAATTAGAACTACGCCATATAACACCAAAAATTGCGAGTATAAAACACGAAACTCACAAAAATTAGAGGGAGTTTTTAGAGATATTTGAACTATCATCGGCTATAAAGATTGGAACGTCCGAGTAGGCCGGCCTCATTTTCGGGGTCCGGAAAAGTTTCGGCAAGTTTCAATAATAATGTCCAGCAAAACCCCGAACTCCATTGCCTTCAACCACCTTCAGTCATGCCTTGGAATTAAATAAAGTCAATTAAAACTACCCGCTGAGTAATTATTGTGCCTAGACTGCAATTTAATGACTCTAATTGGGTGTAATACTCCTAAACCACCCGCAGTGCATCCCCAGCGATATTACAATTTGTATTATTTTACATATATATACAAGTATACATATATATACATATATATACATATATATCATGAAAAACGGCAGTTTTTCGAGTGACGCAAGCGGAAGCCCAAACTGAACGCTGCGAACTCATATATACGGCTAGTTTGACATCAGAGAGATTTGTAAAAGCCGACACTTAATATCTCAGCAAATATGCCATATTTTGTTCTGATCTTTTCAAAATAGTCTTTTATCTACGGTCTTAATCTATCCTTAAAATTTTACATTTCTACATGCAGTATGTTTTGAGATCTGAATCTCAATTTAAAGCCAAAAAGGGAAAACGATTGGTGTAATGGACTAAATTCTGAAAAATATCTCTAAAACGGCTCGAAGGATTGTCATATAATTAATATATGCTGTTAATAGGATCTTTCTTAATCTAGTAACGTCTTCGTTTTTTTCAGGAAAACTCTTGTTTTTTATAAAAGTTGTTTTAAAAATAGAACTATATTACTCCGCCAATTGCATGCTTTTCTTCGGCGAAAATGGCCGTAAATCGGTTCTTACTTCTTGCTTGCAAGGCTTTGTTGGTTGGCTGACCAACGTGAATGCAGTCAATAACTTTTTGTTATGAAGAAAATATTTTTAATTTTAAAATTTCCCATTTCGTCAAAAAATTATTTAGATAATATTTAAAGTAAAAGAAGTGTTTTGTAATCATAGATATTCTATTTCATCGTTATTTATAATGAATTAATTTCTTTTTAAAGCGAAAAAGTTTATCACTTATGCACACAAATTTATACCATGGTTCATGATCTTTGGAGCGCTTGCGTACATCCAAAATTTTTGGCGCTCGCTGACTCGCTGTAGACAGGCGCTAATTGTTTACCATCGAGGTTTGCACACTGTATTATTCCGCCCATTCCGCCAATCAAGCTTTCAGTTTCATTACGTTTTTCTCGTTTTTCTATTTTATTGTATACTAATCCGTGATTACTTCGAAGTGCATTATTTAATTAGAAAATATTCTAGTTGAAAACCCTAAATTAATTGATATGGGAAGGTTTAAATAAATGATTTGAGAAAAGCAAAACTTAATATTATGTTTGCATCTAGAGGTACGTGTTTTATTATGGTTACATATTTTTTTTCGATTAGTCAATAAATGTGTTTATATATCTTATCTTTGATCTGTTTGCACTGCCAAGCCTAAACAAATTATTACTCATAATCGCCTGTAATTTTCAAAATATGCCTGTTTTTTAGTTCCATGTTTATGTATTGCTCGGTAACCTATTTCAATATTCAGACATTCCTACCCAAGAAATTTGTTTGAATAATAGAATAATTTCAATAAATAAATAAAATTTCAGAATAAAAATATAACTTTAAAAATAATTAAACATTAAAATTTAAAAACAAAGCAAAATATATATGTTATGTAACCTAAAAGTAAATTTCTTTCTTATTTTCAGCAGAGGTCAATCTAGGTTTTTGAGAATGGTAACCCACTTATAATTTTTACAGTTTGTGAAAATAAAAAATGCTCTGAACAATTACCGACATGTACAAAATAATTTTGAAATACAATTACATATGATAAAAATAGAACAATTGTAAAATAACTATAGATGTGATTGGGTAAATACCAAAATTAAAGATTTTCAAATCACTCTGTAATATGATGATAATAAAATATAAGAAGGAGCTTTCTAGCAGCAAGCGCTGCAGATTATTCCGATAAACTTATTATGGACAGCAGTAAAGTATGCTTTTTGGATTACCAGTTTAATAGTTTAATCACAATTGCTTACATGCTGTTATTTCGCTGCTTATCAATAAAATTTGCACTTTTTTTTTCTTTTTCAAGCTATTCCTGAAATATTTTTTGCTTACATTTCGCCATAATACACAATTATTTTTATTTTTTATCTATAAAGTCTGCGATTTTTTGAAAACTATTTTGAATTGAGCGATAATTTCACAGCTTGTTAATAAAATATGGAATCATATTGCTGCTTATTGAGAAACTTTATTTTTCACAATACAAATAATTACTAAGAATAGAGTATTTTGTTGCAAATTGATAAAATTCTTTTTTTTTTTTTCCAACAAAGCTATTTCTCAAAATCCATGATAATTTTCTGGCCTGTTATTGAAATACAGAATCATTTGTATTTTCTGTATCTATCATCAAATTTTATGTTTAATAATATAAATAATTGCCAAAATTCATCATTATTTTGTTGCCTATCAATAAAATTTTTACTTTTTTTTTTTTTGTTCAGTTCTGTTTACCAAAATATGCAATAATTTTGTAATCTGTTATTAAAATGCACAAGCATTTTGCCGCTAACAGTTCAAGGCAGGCATTATTTATGAAATCAAGCATAACAGAATTTTACCCCAAAATGCAGAACTAAATTTGCTTTTACAAAATAATTAGCTAGTTATTAGGAATGTACTGAATATTCAGTATATATATTCGATATTCGACCGTAATGCTGAATATGAAATTATTTGGCTAGATGAATCTAAAGATTGATTTTGAATTTTATACTATAAAATAAATAATGTAAAAAACTATCATCTATTCAGATACAGTCAACCGTCGAGCAAAAGGTGTGCTTATTTAGTATTTTAAGGACAAAAAAAATGTGAAAAGAGGAGGGGCATTTAACTGAGTAAAGGATTTTATGGTATTTTACGGTATATATAAAAAAGGTAAATACACTAAAACGTTATCTAAAACATATTTGCATAATTAAATCTGCTATTTTGCCAATTATGGCCATTTCTACGATCTGAAGATTAATGTTTGAAATTATAAAATATTTTAATGTTTCCCTTTCATATGTAAATTTCATGTATCTTAAATTAAATCTTAGAGCATAATAACTTTTATATTCTCTAAGAATTATCTGAGGATGATAATTTCGCATCTAAAAAAGATGTTAAGAATAAATTTATCAGTTTTGGTTTTAGTAATTCACTATGCTGTAAGTATCAAAATGTAGCAATGAACCTAATTATGTATATACACTACAAAAGTTCTGCATGAAAGCGTGCTGTTTACCATTTAACTAAATTTTATGTTCAAAAGTTTTTTTTTTTGTAATTTTAAGATGTGCAAATTTTTATATATGCTTCAATTATTCTTTCTTGCAACTACTCGTTATTCGGTGCTTGTCCAAGCACTCAGCAACTACTCGGTCAAAGTGCTATTTGGTGTAGCACTAATATCTAACAAAAGTTGTTTTTGTTAACAACAGTACTTAAATAAAGATTATATCTTTAAAATCGAGTTAACAAGGAGTGCACGTATTTTAGATAATGTTGCCATCTAGGACATTTTAGGAGATCAAACAAATATTATGTCCACCCCCGTTAAAAAAGGTGATACATGATACAAGTAAAAAAATAGTGAATTTGAGTTTATGTCATATGAAAAGCCCAGTGGCAGAAACGCCGCGACACGGCGACATAGTCGCGGACACAGAAAAAAGGCTTGCAGACAGTTTTTGTCTGCACTAATAAAAAAAATTGACCCTAACTTTCAGACACTCTTTGTCTGTACTACTAAAAAAAAAATTTCCCACAACTTTAAGACAGTTTTTGTCTGCAGTCATAAAAAATTGTCTGCAATTTAGATATTTTTGCCCACGACAATGCACTACTGATGTATGACGTCTTAGACGCTCTGTGGTAGGAACTCTAGAGCTCCCTATAGGTGCCTTGGCAGGAACACACAAAACAGTGCTTAACAAGGGCGACCTAGGAGCCTAGATCTCCCTTGATAGGCAGCGTTATGCATTTTTTCTCCTGTTACCTGTTACTGAGATTCTACGGGAATGTAGGAAAGTGCTAATTTCATTTAAAACTGCTCCAAAAATTCTTCTCCACTTCAAAATTCACTTATAAAAATTTCTGTATCAAAACTAAAATTAATACTTTTATTATTTATAATTATTTATATTGTGTTGTGTCAAACATTGCTATGAAATATTTAATTGAATGAGTTAAACTTATTATTTTATAATTGTTTATACTATATTATTTTGTAGTAAAATTGTATTGTGTATTGTTGCACGAGATCACCACGGTTGTTAACACCCCCCCCCCTCCTCCCAGATTGCCGCTTTCAGGCTTTTTGAGTACAGATTACGAAATTTTAAAAACCTGTCGCAGGCAGCTACAAAATTTTATGTCACTGGGATGAAAAGTGTCCCATCTAAGCTATATCATGCAGTTTATCCACCTGAGTGAGAGGCATTTTTGTTAGTTTTATTGTAAGCTAGTCAATGCTTTATTGTTATCTTTAAGTTGATTTTTCTCAAAGATTATTTTTTATTGCTGGGGTGCAACATGATGTTGTCATCTAAGAAAGTTTAAGTATTTATTGAGGAATCTAACAGTTAATAACTTTCTTTGCTGTGAGCTCAGCATCATGCCACTGTGTATTGTAATATTTTCTAGTAATTTTCTACATTTAAATCAGTCACCATTTCTGAAAAGGAATTTTTTATGTTAATTTCTCATAATTAAAAAAGTAAAATATTACTAAATGTAAATGGTACTATTTAAATAGTTCGAAAAAAATTAGGAAGTTGACAGCTGATTGTCAGTAATTAGCTGGCCAAATATTCGGCATTCGGCCAAAATCATTAAATAAACAGATTAACCATGAAAAGTGTCTAAAACTGATTATTTTCGTAAAGTTTTAATTAATACAGACATGGTACAATCTTACAGAAAAAAAGGCTGAACTTTTCCCGATCCCCCCCCCCCTCAAAAGTGGTATCAGGCAACTGACACAATATAAATTTTTCAATAATAAAAATAATAATTAAAACTTTATAAAATATACAACCGCTATATTAATGCTATATTATACAACCGCTATATATCCCTGCTTACTCCCACATCAGATTGCTTCTTCTGCCTGACTCGATTTCATGATAACAGTATGTTATTTAGGACCTTAAACTGCAATGGAATGTTTTCAACTAAAAAATAAAGAACTATAGTTCATTGTTTTTGTGTTTGACAGTAAGGATTTTAAAAAATCCTAATACTATTTAATGTATAATTTATGCACTTTTTTTTGCTTCCATGCTTACAATATCTGTGTTTGAATAATATTTTTTTCATGCATGTCTAAAATATTTTACCATGTCAGCTAGTTCTGGAGGGGGCTTCAGCCCCCTAAGCCCCCTCCGTGGGTGCGCCACTGGCCGGATCTAGGGGGGGGGAGGCTAGGCTAAAAGTACTGACATTCATAATTGAATATTACAATTAGAAATTTTTCATTGATATGGAATAACATCTTGAAAAATCTTAGCCCCCCCCCCCCCCCAAAAAAAAAAAAAAAAAGTTTTAGGTCTGCCACTGGAACATAGTGCATGAATAAGTTGTCTGCATTTTCTTTTTTGTTTAGAAACAGAATTTACTATTAATTAAAGTGAATTAAATTACATTTAGTTTAAATTAATATTTTGTATTTTAGAAGATTAATTTCTCAAGTAAATGTTTGAATATTGAAGTGTGGAACTTTAAAACAGGCATATTCGAAAAATAGAGGTTACAAGTGATTTGTTTATACTTGAAGATATTTTTGTTTTAGCCAACAGATCAACAGACATTTATTTACTTTTCGGAAATATGAATAACTACATTTTAGAAAATAAAACTATAAAACACTTGCCTCTAAATCATAGTAATGGAAGTGTATATTTGTAATTTATTTTCCTTGTAGCTGGAAATCTTATGCATTTCATGAATTGCTAATAGAATAGGGATAATTTTGGATTTGGGTATGAATTATATTTCATGAAATAAAATGAAAACTAATAATTTCATATGCCTACAAGAATTCACATTTATATACATCATCATTACCTATAATTATATACTGAAAATATATTAGCAACATTGAAACTGACACAAAAAATATTTTAGTTTTTGAAGATGGCAATTCAATCAAAACAAGTACTTTCAAACAGTGCTTCTAATTAACATGCTGCTATATATTTTCCAAATTTAGGTATATACTGCACATTATATATGTTTACTTTAACATTTTATCGAATTGAAACATTTGGGGAGCAAATGTTCAAATCAAGTTTTTTCTTAAAAAAGAAAAAAAAAAAAAAAGAGTTATTTTTTTAATTTATTAGTTTTTTTTTTTTTTTTTTTTTTTGGTCTGAAAAATTGTATCTAAAGGTGAAAACATGGTTTGAATGTTTGCTCCTCGTTTATGTTTTAATAGTTTTAATGTAATTAATGATTTTAAAACATGGGGTGCTTTGGGTCAGGGTTGTTCGGTTTTTTCCATAGTGGAAAAAACCTGGTTAAAATCGCCCCGGACAAAATACCGTTTTGTCCACTATTAAATTATTTGCGAGTCCTAAATTAAAAATTACATTTATTCTTTCCATATATATAAAACAATTCTTTATCATTATGTGTATGTGAGAGCTTGTGAAATACGGTCGCCATTGGCGACCAATATTTTTTAAAACTAGTAATAATGTTTTCAACTTTAAGGATTTTTTTTTTTTTTTTTTTAATATATATATTTTGGTGAAAGAATTGGTCCCGAAATCGGGCTCCAATTCTACTTTCGCTGTTTTGCCCTCACCACTTTTTGAGACACTGTGTTGAATTAGGGAATTTACACATCTCCGTGCATGTTTCACAACTCTGTGTTAAATTATTGCACCGTTTTAGGGAATTGGTTTACACTGCTCCTGTCTGTGCATGCTATCGATCTGGTGCTGAATTTTTGTACCTGTGTAATGATGTACCATTGCCGATGGTGTATTAATTTAAAGAAAATAATAAAACCAGTTTCATGATGTTAAATTTAAACAAGTGTTTCCTGATGTAAAAAATAAATCATTCCAGCTTAATAAATAATTGATTTTTAGTTGGTATAATAATTGGTATATATAGAATCTTAATTTCTATATTCCAGGGGTGCAGAAAATGTTCAGACCTCTGAAATTTCCCCAAAAATAACGCATCAACCTATTATCTGAAAGTTTTTTTTTTTTTTTTTTTTTTTTGGGGGGGGGGGGAGGAGGTAACGGGTATTTAAAGGGAATACACTTGTAAAAGAAGAATACAGCTGTTAATTTGTAGTTTAATATTCGAAAATTTGTTTTTTCAGTAATTTTTTCTTACTTCCGTTTTCATTTTTATTTTATTCTAAGATAATAATTATTCAAAATTTCCCCAGACAGCCAGAATTTCCCCCGAACATCGTTCGCACATTCGGACATATTCTGCACCCCTGCTATATTCAAGTAAATTTTGAAACGGAATAAAAAGAAAAAAAAAAAGAAAGAAAGAAAATGTTGGAGAATATTTTTTTATGGGCTACCATAATTTTTTGTTGGCGACCATATTTTTTAATAAATTCCTGAACCCTGTGCAGGGTTTAAACTGCCATAAGTTTTTTTAGCATTTTGCTAAAACATGTTGGTCAGAATTTCACTAAAAAGCTAAAACTGGATAACTATATAAAATATCTCTATATAATAACTCAGATTTTTTTTTGTAATATTTGCAGGCAAAAACTACGAAAGAACTGAAATTTTTGGGAATCATTATTTGTATAGTAATATCTACCACTACACTTTATTTAATTTTTAAATTGCTTTTTCATTTTACATGTATGATATGAGTACCTCTTTTTCTATTGTTGAAATCAAAACATAGTTTTCCTGATTCATATTTTTAAAGTCACAAATATGGATGCTTGGTTAAAATCATCAATGAACAAAAGGAATAGAAAACAAAACTGAGGATAACAAAGCTAACAAGGAACACCGTGTCTGGCTGTGATTTTAATGAAACTTTAATTTCTGATAGAGGGCATGTACCAAATATTTTTTATCACAGAAATTTTTGCTATCATCCATGTTTTCTCTATTTATTGAATTTTTAAAATGTTAAAAACCACATCAGCCACATATCAACAGTAAGCTCCGCCTTTGGGTGTGACTTAAAAATACTAAATGATTTTGCACTTTCATGTTTAAGTTACAAATGAAAATTTATAGTAGTACTGAAAATTATTTCAACTGAATTATTCATTTGAGTATTCACTTGCTGTATAAATACAAATTTTTCGCATATTTTTGAGTAAAATTTGATAGCATATCAAATATGAAAGAAACGCCTCTCTCTCATTGAAATCCGAGCCGGACGCTTGGGTGATGTTCCTTGAAAGTAAAAGAAATCAATGGTATCCAAAGAATTAATTAACTTTCGAAAAAGCTAAAATAGTGCTTGCCTATTTTCGCTAAAATGCTAAAGTAATTTTTTTGCCAGGTTAAACCTGTGTATGTAAATAAAATCAATTTAAATATTTCAAAATAGACATAAATGATTGAAATAGGCATGCAAATTTAACAATATTTAATAAATAAATATATCTATTTCTAAGGGTGAATTGGGTGCAAAAGTATAGTTTATAGTTTCAATTTTAATTCCCCTCCTTCCCCCCCCCCACTGCTTTCAACTATATTATCATCTCCTCCCTCATAGTCGTAAACACCTTTAAAAAATTTGTTAGTAAGCATGATGAAATGAATGATTCACATATATTTCATGGAATTTTTTACTTTCTGAAAATACATAGGTAAGGAAAGTATTGTCATTATAACAAAAATTTGACGTGAAGTTGGTGTATCTACATGTTTGAAGTTCCATGAGTTCATTTTTGCTATTTTACGATAATGTATGTACATATCTGAGTAGAGTGGACACAATATTGTCTAAATGCTTTGTTCAAATGAGCTAAAAGTTGGTGCATATGTTATAGGTTATCGTAGTACAAACTGTATACATCTTGGAGAATCTAGCACAATTTTATTTATTTATTTTAACCAGGACACAAAGATAAATTCTTTATCATTATAGTCTATGGGCTTAAATAATTTAAAGTGTGATAGCATCTGAATTCCTTATTCAATTCAGCTGAAACTTTTATATACATGTTATCAGTCATTGTTGAATGAATCGTATAGATATATTCTGCTGAATCTAGCATTTATAGTTTTTTTTTTACAGGGAAATAACGAAAAATTCTGTAATATTATGGCCTATAGTCTGAATTTATTTAAAATGTGATGGCGTCTGAAGCCTCATTTGATTGAGCTTTGAATTCATATACAAATTATAAGTATATGTCACACAAACTATATACATTTTGGTGAATCTAACACTATTAGTTCTTTTACAGATATACACAAAATAATTTGGATGCATTCCATTCCATTAAACAATATATTATTTGTGAGCAAATAATCAAATAATTTTCTCGATTGTTTATTTAATGACTTCTCTTACGTTATTTTATTTAAACAACAGTGAATTACTTTCATGTTCAGAAAGTCGACTGGAGTCACTCAACATTTTTATTATTTCTCTTTAAGTTTCTGCATATTTATCAAATTGATTATATATATATATATATACAGTTATACACATGTCACATTTATATTATTAAAGACATTACTTTTGTGAAAAATAAATAAATAACTTTTCTATGTGGAAGTAAAATTTAATTTTGTATTTTTTTCATCTGGAATTTCTATTACCAAGTAATAATTTTTTTTTACAAAATTAAAATAAGAAATATATTCAGAAAATTCAAAGTCGTTAAATTAGTACCCATTTTCCAAAAATTTATTTTTTAAATTTTTAGTATTTCATTTTGTGGTTAAAAAAAGCAATTTGTGTGAAAATTTGCATTTTTGAACGAAAAAAATATACAAAAATTTTTAAAAATCAATTTCTTCGAAAATGAGTACCAATTTAATGGTTGTGAATTTTCTGAAAGTGAAAACGGAATTTAAAAACTACATTTGGTAATGAGTAATCTCTATATATAAAAAAAAAAATTACTGTCGCTGGCGTCAAATTTTTTTTGTCTGCGACAGCATCTTCTCGCGGAGGGCAGGGTCCTTCGCATCATGAGAGGTATCAATGTGTTCCGAATACTTCAAGGAAGACATTTCAGCTGCTTAAAAATTTCTATCATTTTAATTAAAGAAGTTATTAGCTATAAAGGACAAATTTATGAAAGTACTCTATTTGCCACCTTGAAAAAAGTTTCTCCCAGTGACGTTGGTCTTCTGTCATGAAGTCATTTTACACGGGAAAAATAAAATACGATCCATGGTTGTAGGTAGGTAGGTTGGATTTAACATCGCCCAAGTACTGCGCTATGGGTAATTGGTGACTGTCTGGGAAGCACTTCTAGGGATGTTCCAGAGACATCACAATTTTGATCCTCCATGGAGGAGATTCCCCAGACGTATATTTTTGATGGGAACATGGAAGACTTTGTGGCCACGACAGATTTTATGTGCACCAGACACCATTAGTGCACACGACGGTCTTTGACCGGCTCAAGTATCGAATCAGCAATCTTCCAATTATGAGCTCGGTGCTTTATGGACTGGCTATACCGCTGCTCGGAACCATGGTTGTAAAAAATAAATTCAGTGTTGCTATTAATACCTTTTTTTCTCTACTTTTAGAAAGTAAATTTTCTTACATGGGAAAATTAAAATATCCATGGTTGTAGGTAGGTAGGTAGTTAGATAGGTTGGATATGACATTGGCCATTACTGCACTATGGATAATTGGCGACGATCTGGGGCATACCCCTAAGTATGTTTCGGAGACATGCCATCACATTTTTTATCCTACACGGAAGAGATGGCTCCCCCGCTTCGGTGACCCAAAAAGGTATAGTTTTGATGGGAATATGGAAGATATTGTCGCCACAACAGATTTTACGTGCACCAGCCACCATTAGTGTGCACAACGGTCTTTGGCCAGCTCGAGTACCGAACCCGCAATCTTCCAATTACGAGGTCGGCGTGCTATCGACTGGGGTGCCGCGGTCCTGATCTATAGTTAAAAAACAAAGGTGATATACTAAAACTATAATAGAAAATAGTCTGGACATTACGGATTTCTTTCTATTAAAAAAAAAAAACTGATTTTAAGCATGATTTTTATAAAAATAAAATAATGTGCTATTAAATATTACATATTTCAATTTGACATTGAATATGGGGATTTATATAATAATTTTCTGCTTTTGTTTTGTGTTATGCACTGTTAACATTCCTATTCAGTGAAAGGAAAGCAGCGGATAGGCGGGCAGAGCTCTGCATGTGTTAACAAGTAAAGTGAGTCGGGGGAAGGCAAAGCCTCCCTCAGGGGTTGGTGAGCGGAGCGAGCAGGGGGCAGAGCCCCCTAGTTATGAAAATAGATCTTCCCATAAGATAGGCCATAGCTGTTGCCAAGATTAGGTATTGTCCTCTCTTAAGAATAACTTCTTCACATTCTACATCATTATCACTTAAATTAGCATCAGACAATTTGTTTTTAATTAGTTAATAGATTGTGAATAACTCCAAAGTCATGATATAATATCAAAGTTCACATACTCATCAAAATTTATATTTAGAATGGTAAAATAATGACCAGTCAAGAAATTTTGTGAATTTTAGAAAAGTTTAAAAGACATAACTAATATTGTGTGACTTATAAACAAAGAAATTTTTCATTCAAATGAATAGGAATGAATCAGGACTTCACTAAAAGGTCGTATAAATGTAAAAAATGTATAAATTGGGTTTTTTTGTAATGGAAATTTTGTGATTACGATAACTTGACATAATACTCAAAATTGAATTGAACCAAAGTTATATAGCAAACTTATCGTACAAATATCTTAGATGAGTTCGTTAACTAAGTTGCTCTGCAGTTTGTTTTCAAGTGGCAGCTACGTGAAAATTTCAAATCCACATTTTGAATTTTGATGTTTACATTGACCACATAAAGGTCTCAACCAAGTATTTATTAATGAATTTTATCTGCCATTTTTAACAAAATGACCGATATCTTTAGTACGGCCATTTCAAATCAGGATACCACTTGTAAATTTATCATCAGAATACCTTTTGAAATACTGAATCAGTTCAAGTTGGACATTGAACTTATCACACCAATATCTTGGATGAATTTTGTACCAATATTTAGTTTCCAAGTTGCAGCCGCTTGAAATCAGGCTGCTACTTGAAAATGCGCCACCATAGTAACTTTTAGAATACTAAACTGGTTCAAATGAAAGTTGGGAAGTGAACTTACAATTCAAATATCTTGGATAAGTTTGCTAGGCAACTTGCTCCACCATTTTGTTTCCAAGTGGCGGCCACTTAAATTTTTTTTTTATTACAATAACTTTTGTAATACTGAATCAGTTCGAATCACGTTTGCACAGTTGACATATCATTCAAGTACCTTTGATAAGTTCACTGGGCATCTCAGTCACTCTGTCCTTTTGTTTCAAAATGGTGGCCACTTGAAAATTATCACAATAACCCTTGAACCGATTTGCTTAAAACTCCATATATACATAGCCCTCATTAATAAATCCATCAAATTCATTAATAAAATGTAGCTGCCATTTTGAAAAAATGGTGGCAACTTCTTAAGAAAAGATAAATCAACCTAACCTTCCTATGAGCCGGAAGGACTTGTTTTAATTTTTTGATCAATAACCTCTAAAAAGTAATGATATCAGTACAAAAACCCTTAACGGGTTAAAAGTTTGTGACGCAGCTACTTTATCGCTATAAAATTTTGAAATATGGGTCTTAAAAATAATGATATAAATTTTAAGTGACGCTTTACTATTAGTTAAAATATACGTAGATTTTCTTATTTGATCATTTGCTTTTTTCTTTTATTTATATTTACAATGCAAACATAATATTTTTAACTTCAAGATAAGACAAATATATTAAATATACTCACTGATACTTTTTCATTTGCACTTCAATTTCAAAATAACAGTTTTAAAAGGAATGATATAAAAATTCCAGTGACTCCTCGGTGTCATTTTAAAAGATTTGTTTTTAGATTCCATTAAAATTACCTTTGTTTTGTCTATTAAAGTATATTTACACATTGAAACAGTGCTTTTAATTTTCAAATATACTGTCAAATAATCACACTTTCACTGAGTTTGCATTATAAATTGAAATTATTTATTTCAATAAATTGATTTGTCTTTTGCGTCACGCTATCCAAAACTGTGAATAAAATTTATGTAAATGTTACTTTGTATCATAGTATACAACTAAGTGAAAATTTGTGCAAAGAGATAGTGTGATGCAAAGAATACATTTGCACAAATTTTGTTTGCAGTTTTGGATAGCGTGACGCAAAAGACAAATCAATTTATTGAAATAAATAATTTCAATTTATAATGCAAACTCAGTGAAAGTGTGATTATTTGACAGTATATTTGAAAATTAAAAGCACTGTTTCAATGTGTAAATATACTTTAATAGACAAAACAAAGGTAATTTTAATGGAATCTAAAAACAAATCTTTTAAAATGACACCGAGGAGTCACTGGAATTTTTATATCATTCCTTTTAAAACTGTTATTTTGAAATTGAAGTGCAAATGAAAAAGTATCAGTGAGTATATTTAATATATTTGTCTTATCTTGAAGTTAAAAATATTATGTTTGCATTGTAAATATAAATAAAAGAAAAAAGCAAATGATCAAATAAGAAAATCTACGTATATTTTAACTAATAGTAAAGCGTCACTTAAAATTTATATCATTATTTTTAAGACCCATATTTCAAAATTTTATAGCGATAAAGTAGCTGCGTCACAAACTTTTAACCCGTTAAGGGTTTTTGTACTGATACACATATACAAGTAAAAAGTGCTGGATTCGTGCAAATTTTCGACCTCTGGTTTTACACACTTTGAGATTACCTGAACACAATTTAACCATTTTTAGAAAATGTTTGTCTATGTACATATATCAGAAATTTTGTAGACAATGTATATCACAAACGAATAAACGAATTTCAGCCAAACTTGGTATTTAGTTGGATTTTGATCTAAACTGATTTTGGTTACATTATGAAGATCAATCGCTTAGCAAGTTGCGTTCATCCTTTTTTTTTTTTTTTTTTTTTTTTAACATGGCAAGTACCGGACAAAATTTAGTTTAAATGTAGATAATGAGGATTAGAATTTTTTTTTAACGAATAATTGTGAAATTAATATGAACTAACAAACCCGTGCGAAATTTAATCAATTTCTTTCTTTCTTTCTTTCTTTCTTTTCTTTTTTTTTTTTTTTTTTTTAATTTACCTTTGAAATTTGAAACTTTTAAGTCTTATAACAATTTCACCACCCAATTTAAATTTTAATTCATCAGAAACCAAATTATTATTAATTTTTGTGGGATGAAAGATGAAACGATAATAATAATTAAAAAATCATTTAAAGAAAAGTTCCAAAATAAAATTCATGTTTGACGATCCAGTTTTCATACTTTCCCAGGCAAGACAGCTTTAGTATAGGATCCCTATACTGACTTTTAAAGTTTTGCTGCCATGTTGGCGGTGCCTTTTAATTAATTTTTTAATTTATTCAGTTTAGCGTAATTTTTTGCTTGAAAAAACTTAGTACCTTATTATTATTATACATATTATTATTATTATTATTATTATTGTGTATTTTAGTCAATTTATGACAAAAGTTTATATTTTGTTTAAATATTTAAAGTATTGCAAAGTTTAAAATGTCATTTGCAAATATTGTAAAGACGCAACTTTTAAATATAGGTTTTTCTATAAAAGGTCTCATCTGATAAATGTCGTCAATTTTTTTATTAAATCACTGAACTGAGTTCGCATGCTTAAATATTGTATATGTATTATTTTTTATCCACACGTATTGTATTATCACTCTCGTATCTCTTCGACAAAATTTAATCGTAACTGGTCTACGTTAGAGAAATATTATATAGACTATCTATAATAGTAATAGAGAAAGAACTAGAAGAAGCAAATTGTGTGTGTGTAGGAGAATCGGTAATAGTATGATTTTCAAAAAAATTTTCGACTTCCAACAAACTCACCTTTTTCTGTTAAAAGATCCTATATATATCCACAACACTTGGGGTATTTATAGTATTTTCTGCCAATGCGGTTTATCAGATATTGGTCAAACTAAACGAAGTCTTAAATTTTGTTTAAAAGAATCTATTTGTTACGCTCTGAAACAAGAAACCAACAAATCGGTATTTCTAAGCATTGCGGGGAGAAAAACCATAATTTTAAGTTTGATACAGTTAAAAATTTGCAAACCCAAATCTACTTTTAACACGATTTCTTTGAAGTTTTCTGCATTTTAAAGAATATTATTTAAGAATAACGATTTTACAGATGACTGTATCTCAGCATCTGTTAAACATTTTAGTGTTTGAATCATGTATTAGCGAGACCTAGTAACACGTTTTTTCTAGTCTTTGCTCTATAATAACATAATTACAAATAAATTTTTTATTTTATTACTATTAGTTATATTATAAAAATTAAGCTTAACTGTTATGAATTTTAATTAAATTTAAAATTTAATAAGTTGAATTCTTTCTACAACATTACCATTTGATTTCGATAAATATAATAAATTAAAAAACTTATTAAATTATATTTCCCTTACAAAAGAATTGTTTAATTAAAAATATGTAGTATAACTGTCGTTGCTAAAGGACGCAGACAATTCAAATGAAAGAATAAATTAAGAAAATGAAAAATGAAATATAAATAAAATAAATAAATAAAGTTGAAAAAAGAAAAATTATATTCGAAAATTGAAAAAAAATTGGGGTAGTGTGCTCCTGCAGGGTTCAAGCTACTCCTTTGCCAAATTTTCTAGAATGCCATTAGTAGCTTATCGGTTGATATATAAAGCATAATTTACTTTTCTGATTTTATGTAAAACTAAATTAAACTATCTGAAACTTACTATACTTCAGACTTAATTCAAAATATAATTGTACTAAAAAGCTTATTTATAAGGATTAATTGATTGTTATCAATTCTTTTTTTTGAGAACTTGATACTAAAATATACTTTTCAACCTTTTTCTAATTCTAACCCATTTGTCCTCTGTCACCAAATGCCTACCAGCTTAGTTGATATCAGCCTGCATCTGACGTATTAATTACTGAGGTCAGAGAAAAAAATACTAAACCTTGCGGAAATGCAAGCTAATTACCGGACCAGATCTCAGTTGAATGTATGTGTACGTACCATAAACAGAATTCGAAACCGGGTACTGAACCCGTGACCGCAGTCAATGCTCGGATAGGGTTTCGTCCTTTTGTTCTTGGAAAAAAAGCTACACACATATCGAGGTTCTTTAGTTGCTGGATTTTTCCCCGTCTAACTTGCATATTTTTTCACGCGCGGTGGCAACACTAATTAGCGTAGCGTAATCTAACACAATGCACAAGTGAATCTGGAATGACACACTAGGAAAGGATTAAAGAAAAAAGATGATGATACACATACTTAAATAAATAAATGATGGTGTATCGAAGAATAATCCATCATTGTTAAGAAGAAGAAGGGAAGGAGAAGAAGTTTCGAGTGTGTAGGATGCAGAATCTGTATTTAACGAGCCTGCTGGGACAAATGATGAGGTTCATTAAATAGGGATTCACCGTGAAATCGGATCTCAGAAACTTTAGGGAAAAATCAAGTGAAAAAAATCTTCTTTTCTTTCTCCGTGCTTTGAAATATAGAAAAATAAAAAGAAACAAGAAGGCGATTTGTTTTGTCAGTTTTGTAACCCCCCCCCCCAAAAAAAAAAAAAAAAAAAAAAAAAGAGAGAGAGAGAGAGAGAGAGAGAAAGAGAGAAGCCTTTTATCACTTACAATATTTTTTATTTAATAAATTTGCCAAACACTTTTATGAGAAATACTCCTCTATTAAATAAACATTTATCTCCAACAAAGTAATGTTTCTTTCTTTGATTAACCATTAAAACAATATTAGACATTTGTATATGTTATGTGTATGAAGTAGGGCCGCGGTAGCCTGGCTGGTAAGAGCAGCGAGTTCGTGATCGAAAGATTGCGGGTTCGGTCCTCGAGCCGGCCGAAGACCGTCGTGTACGCTAATGGCGACTGGTGCACGTTAAATTCCGTCGTGGTCGCAAAGTCCTCCAAGTTCCCATCAAAAATTATACCTCTGGGGGTACCGGAACATGGGTCAAAACTCGCTCTGATCCGGATCAAAATTCGAGTTTGGCTGGTGCTGCCATCTTTCACCAGCTTATGGAACTAGAAGTCGTACTTCCTCCCTATGAGGCGTTCCTAATAACGGAAGACGCAACCCTCTTGCCTTAAAATAAGTCCGGTCGTTCCACTCCCGGGGCTCGGAATTTCCGAGTGGCACACGACAACAACAACATGTGTATGAAGTCATTGCAAATCATTTGTTTTGAAGGTATATTGTATGTTATTGTATGTATTTTGTGTTTGTAAATTTTATGTACTGTAAGTTGTTGTATGTATTTTGTGTATGTGAATTTTATCTACTGTAAGTTGCATGTATTTTTTGTACGTATAATACGTACTGAAGGTTGTATGCGTTTTATATAAGTACAGTCGGGGGAAAAAAACGCAACACCCGCTGTAATTTCGTTATTAATTGACGCAGAAACATCTAATACAAATCATTCAACAGGAAATTCAAAGCACTTTCTGAGTATGTCGTCAAATTTTGAATTAGGGGTCATTAACATATTGAAATGAGCGCCAACTTTGTATTTTTCAATAGCAACACCCAATTTTGACTTCATTTTCGAATTTCTGAGAGTCTGGCAGTGCGGAAAAGTATATTGTTTGTATACTTTATCTTTAGTATTTATAGAGTTATAATGAAAATTGTGTTAGGGGGTTATCTATAAATGTAGAAAAATAAAATTAAGATCCTATAAGAAATAGAGAAAATTTTAATGTTTCACACCGGAAATCTTTAAGGAAAAAAAAAATATTTATATTAATAAAACGTTGCCTCGTTTTCAGTTCCTTAATTATCCTGAATTCAATTTTTTAGATTTATATATACTTCAGTACTTTTTTAGATAATTTTAGGTCTATTTAAATACATTACACTTGCGATTACTCCATACAGTACTCTGTGATAAAAGCGCAATATTTTTCAAGTGTCTATTATGGCTGTACTGATTACCAATAAGGCTTAAATTTTCTTTCGTAGGTGTAACATAATATACGAAATGAAATAATATATATATATATATACAACGCATAAACTAAATCTTTTCGGATAAATTATTGTAAGTGTTCATGAAGTAAATATTAAACAATTTTAATCGCACTTCAGTGGCGGATCCAGAACTTGACTTTTGGGGGGGGGGGGGGGCGCTAAGATTTTTCAAAGTGTTATTCTAGACCAATAAAAAATTTACAACTGCAATATTCAATTGTGAATGTCAGTGTTTTTTTTTTTTTTTTGGGGGGGGGGGGGTGGTTCAGCCCCCTAGCACCCCCTTTAAATCCGCCACTGTCGCACTTACCAGTTTTGGATCAGTTGAAATCTTTGGAACTGTACGATTCGTTTTATAATTTCTGTGAAAATATAATTTCTTCATTAACCCTTTCGCGACCGCTTATGTAGATTCACGCCATTTGAAAATCTGTAACTCTGTCAGTGGGCGTTTCTTACGTAATTTGTGTGTTACATATTTCTTAAGTGTGTACCCAGTGTTCATATTTTTGCAATAACATATACTATGGATAGAAATGTATTGATTAGAAAGAATATAATTATGATGTATATCCATTTGTAATATAATTGTGAATACAGAAAATTTGTTCTAAAATATTTTATTTTGAGAGAATAACCTCTTTAAGCGGATCTTACTGTCAAAATTACAAAATCCTGCGGTCGCAAAAAAGTGTTAAAATATATTTATAAAAGTAAAAGTATATTTTAAAAAATGTATAATGTTCAAATATATGATTAAAATTTTAAATACTAAAGTATCCTTAAAATAATAATCCTTCTCACTACAAAATAAATAAATAAATAAAAATAAAGCAATATATGAAGCAAATAATTAAACCTTTAGCTATGACCGGTAGTTAAGAAACGATTTTACAGGTCTGTCTTGCATTCCAATTCCATTCGTTTTTTATATTTGATAATTTCACATTAAACCTATTTTTCTATTTAAAACAGTAAACCCCGCCTATGTAGTTAATTTTTTTCTTCTAGTGTTTGTTTAAAAAATTCAAAATTAATCACCAATTAATCAATGAAGTAAATACCACTTCTGCATATTTTTGTCAACATAAAATAAGGGGTTTAACACGAATACTCAGTGTCACATTTACTTTTCTTTAATGTATTGTTTTGTTTTGAAGAACGATGAGGGCGGGGCTTGTCTTCTTTTGAAAACAGAAATTCATGATGCTAACACTAATGTCTAAAAATCATCATTTTTGTTTCATTTCTTTGCGTTTGACGCTGCTGTTATATAATTGGACCCGTAAATAAAAAATAAAAGTATTTTGTTTAATTTTCTTTGCTATTTTTTAAGATTTGATTCGTTATCTCATGCAAAACTATATAAGAGACTGCCCCCTAAACCACTCCAAAAGAAAGATTTATTTATATTTCGAAAACTAATAACTGGAATGAGCTGCAAATTTGCACACCAATATTTTTCAGCATTAGGATTCATTTTATGTAAAAATTAATATAGTTCATAATTCATAATTTTTATGAATATGAATTTATTAATATTTTTCAAAATTAAAAAAATTTTCCAGAATCAAAAGTAATGATGGATTATGTTTGGGTTTCTTCACTATATCTCGTAAAAAAAAATTATATCGATCAAGTTATTTTTTATGAAGATATTAATAAAAGTTTGAAATATGAATTTAACATTAGCACCTTCAAACTTTGAACGCTTATAACTCTGTGAAAAAATGAGTAAAATATACAACCAATATACTTTTTCGCGTTGTCGCGACCCCAGGAATTCAAATATAAAATAAAAATAGGGGGTTACCATTGAAAAAAATCAAAGTTGGTGCGCGTTTTAATATGTAGACGACCCCCAATTCAAAATTTCAGTTCATTTTCTAAAACTACTCATAATTCCCCGTCGAATGATACCCATTACATTTTTCTACATTGATTAGCAACGAAGTTACGTTGAGTGTTGCGTTTTTTTTCCCCGACTGTACATTGTATATGTACTAAAATATATACGAATTTTGTGTATTATATCGTATGTACTATAAGTTATTGTTAAGTATAATTAATGCGTGTATTGTAACATGAATGTATGTATGAGTGTATAAATTGTTAGCTAGAGTATGAGTACAGTCTGCAATATGTTCAAGTGAATCTGGAATGATATAGTAGGAAAAGGTTAGATTAAAATAGAAGTTGATGATTAAACATTTAAGTAAATGGTATTGACGAAACATATCCACCATTGTTAAGGAGATAAAGAGGAAAATTTTATTTTATTTTATTTTAGTGTATAGAATGCAAAATCCGAATTAAACATGCTTGGCTCAAGAGTCCTTCATCGAGTCGGGTACCCGTGGGTTACCCGCATTGCATGTCTGGTGCGTGTCGAGTTTGCATTAATTTTTGATTCAGGTAAAAACGCAGGTCCACACGCATTTTTTTTTTTTTTTTTTTAATGAACATAAACTTTTGAATGCCGATATTAGATGACACTTCTAAGAAACATGACTCATAACACGAGTTTACAGGCAATTGTAAAAATATTAATATTTAACATTTTAAACTTTACATAACAAAATTATATGTCTTTTAATGTGCATTTGCTTTCTTATTTTACTATATATATATATAATTGAAAACGTCTTATAGCATTATGAGTTTTTAAGCACAAATTCAGTTTTGTTCTGTTTTGGTCCGACCTTCTTTTCCTTATCTCAAAATTAATAAGTTCATTTGATAGCAATGTTCTCTTTTTTCCCCTTAAATATTACCCTAGTGCCAACTTTCTTTTCTTCAGAATATTATTACACGGTCCTAGTTAATTTTTATCAGGTATTGTAATCTTAAAAATTAAAGTAAGTACTATTAATAATCTTAAAAATTACTATATAAAAAAGTAGAGTTAATACTGTTTTGTTAAATAAATCCTTGTCGAATCATGCTCTTAGTAACACGATTCGACAAGGATTTATTTAACAAAACAGTATTAACTCTACTTTTTTTACATAGGAATTTTTGCTAGTGTTCGGATACTTTTGTTACCGACATATATGTCAAAATATTTGGGATAGTGGGTTTTTAAATTTTAATATATAAGAAATTTTGTTATATTATACACTGAAGCTTATATTGAAATGTTTAATATAATTATAATTTTACAATTATAATAAAAATTACTAACCTAATTATAAACAAAACTTCAGTAATATTAAATTATATCATATTTATGTTTTTGAAAGATTTGTTCAATATTATAACTGTATTTTGAGAACTAGAATTTTAATTCAGTTTCTTATATAACAAAATTTAACAATGCGGGTCGTGGATCGAGTTACGGGTCTGAAGATCGGGGTCGAAAGTTATTCTCTGCGTTGGGTGCAGACCAAGTTTACCCCACCCGCGCAGGACTTTACTTGGCTCCTTAGCTGAGACAAATAGTGGGAGTCATAATATAGAGATCACCATGAAACCGGATCTTTGAAATTTTAGGAAAATCAAGTAAAAATACATTGACTACTTAAGGTACATTTTCATTTTTATTTTAAAGCTATTTATGAAAGGGAAAAAAAAAAGTTCGTTACCCATATCTGTATTAATTTTTTCAAGTGTACTTTTTTAATAGGAAAGACCTCAATTTAAATATATCTTATGTTCAACAGAAAACTTTTTCTTTAAACAAACCGTTAAAGCACAGTGCTGTTCTTATGTATATATTACCAACGAGATATATAAAGTAGAATGATAAATGGTAACCCTGACGTGGTCCAACATGAGTGATGTGACATGAACCCTCTATGCGTTGGTTCCCTTGGTAAAAGCTTATTTTGAATAAATTCTTATGGCAACAGTTTGGAAGTTGTTCTTGGCAAAAGTCATAACCGCCAATGTTTTTGTTTACTTTTATAGTTTAATATTCTTTTGTTCTAAATCATTTTGATTTTGATTTTTCTTCTTTTTTATTTCGTGTAGTCGAAATTTATCCGACAAAATGCTTAAAAATAGTTGAAAAAATATTATTTGTTGTTAAATTTAGCTCTTTAAAAGTTTAACTTTTCTTTTATAAACACTTTTAAACTTTGTTGGGAAACGATGAAAAAAAAAAAAAAAAAAAAAAAGATATTTTATTATTTATTAAAATGTGAAATATGTGAAAAATTATTTTAAAAACAATTTATTTCGGTCATAGGACTGTCATGTTACATAATAATAATAATAATTTGCCGAACTGAAATTTTAAATGCCAAAATAGCGATAAAGGGCCAAACGTAGCAACCTATTGGTTCATGTCACGTGATTCCTCTTGGTTCCATGGTTCATGTCACGTGAACCAGGGAAAGCTAATCCTTCATCCATTAAATCAGCACTCTAATTTATTTATCTCGTTGTATATTACTGGTGTATTTTAAATCATTTGTTTTGGGTGTATATTGTGCTATTGTATATACTGTAAGTTGTTGTAAACATGCAATTTGTTGTTCCTATTTAGAGGAATAAATATAGCGACATTGACGAATAATTCATTATTGTTATCGAGAAGAATAAGTTTCTAGTGAGCAGGATGCAGAATCTGCATTTAACGAGCCCGCTGCTGGGACATAAAATCGGAACAGGATTCGACCGAAAAATAATCTATATTTTTTCATAAAACATAATATAGGAAATAAAGATATAATATATCGGGATTTTAAAAAATGGATAGAAAAAAATGAAAGTTTTAAAGAACTTTTGCAAAAGAAAAATAATTCCCATATATATGCCTATATATTTAGTGAATTTGTCATTGTTTCATAAAACATAATATAGGAAATAAAGGTATAATATATCGGGATTTAAAAAATGGATAGAAAAAATGAAAGTGTGATTTTCGTACTCTGTATATTTCATTCAAATTTTTACAATTGTTTACATATATATATATATAATTTTTGGTATTTTTATACATTTATCTATAATTTTTCTGTTTTATATGTAAAACATATTTTGTTTATGACAACCCTGAGCAAAACCTTTTATTTTTTCAGACGAAGGGGAGAAATATGTGATATCGAAAATCACATTTCTAAATTATATATTAGAGTTCAAAATTTAATTCTTTTCCAATTCATTTTATATCTTTATTAAAAGCGAGCTAATATGTGCGGTTTCACTTCTTGCAAAGGATCCAAGTCAGTCTCTCTCTATTTCTTTCAATAAATAAAAAATAAAAGCAAGAGATGTGGTTTCAATCGTACAGTGTTCTGTGGAGGGTGAATCTTTTCATCTCAGTAAAATAAAGTAGAATAAAATATTTCCTGATGTGTCATTTTTGAACATAGAACAGAACTTGCATCCGCTCTTTAAATAGAAATAATGTATTACTTTTTATCGGCTAAACACCAAAAATAAAGATTTAACCGTAAATTTTTGTGGTTGAGTTTTAATGTACTTTTTCAATCTTCTAACGAATTGATAACGGTTTTTTGGCTAAGAAAAGAATCGCCAATATATCTTTAAAAGATATACTGATTTATCTGCAACTGAAAAAAGTGGGTGTTGTTCTTTTTCTCTGTCAGAATGAAGTTGGCGACATATCTTGTGGTTTTGATGTGAAGTTAAGGAGCTAAACTTTTATCACTTTTGCAGCTGCTCTTGGATAAGAAGGACTGTGCTTTTCTCTAATACTCCCAGTGTACATCCCTTCATTCATCCATCTATTTGTCCTGCCATCCATTTATTCGTAATAATAAACCTTTTTCTTGATGTTTTCGAGAAAGTATTTGTACTGTGAATTAATTCAGAATTTCTTTGTTATTGAATTTGCAAGAAAAACGATGATATTGGACTCCAATAAATAATTCAACGAAAGATTTCGCACTCCTGAATTATCTGCATGTCATAACGAATAAGCAGGCTATGGAAGAAGCAAAAAAATGTTGTGCACTGAGGAAGGCTTGTGTAGTCTGAGATACACTTGCCTGGGCATTATCCTGCTGAAATACAGCACCCGGAATGCGTCGAAGAATGGGAAGGACCTCTGGCTCCGAAACTTTCCTTATGTAGCTATCACTATTGAGAATGCGCAATGTGCACTGGATGGGGTTGACAATTACACCCAATAGCTCTCCATACCATGATGCTTGGCGTTTAGGCAGTATGACGCTGGATAACACATTGTGGGAGCAGACGTTCTTCTCTGTAACATCTGACACATACTATTCCATCATTTTACTTCAGATTGAAGCGAGATTCGTCGGAGAAAACAATTTATTGCCACTGGGCACGCTACGTGCTGTGTTGCTGTGCCCATTGAAGTCGGAGGCGTCTGTGATTCAGCTAGAGGGAGGAATCCTGAGTAGAGGAACCCTTGCACGCAGTTCATGCTGCAGCAAACGGCGACGAACCGTGGAGCTAAACAATAAAGCACCTGTAGCCGTGCTCCAACGTTGTGCTAACACACGAGAGGACGTGTACGGTCCGTCACAGCCATGTGAATGAGATATCTGTCGTCTCGTGCCGTTGTTCTATTACATGCCCCACTACCAGGTTTTCGGCTTATTTGATTCTCCTTTGTCCATTTCTTCCAAACACGCATCACTGCTGTGGCATTACATTGCGTGTGGGCTTCGATTTCCGAATGCAAAAATCCACCCTCTCGCATACCAAAGATGCGGCCTCGTACTAAATCCGTTAGTTGTTGGTATGGCACCCTCCACTTTTCGCGAGGCATATTGACCACCAAAGAAACGTTTATCGCACACAGAAGACGGTAAACAGATTTCTTTTGTAAACAGAATGAGCCTATACATTCCTTTATATACCTGGAATAAGCGACTGATAAGGAGTCTGTTCTCGTTCCACGCATGCGCAATCGCTTTGTAATTCTAATCATTTCCATGCCTTATCTCACTTTACATTTTCTGTAAGTTTGGTTCAATTTCATAATCCCTTCATGGTGTTGCAATTTTTACAAACATGAGTGTATACTATTTCATGTTACCTCTTATCTCATTATACAACTATATATAAATTTTTTCATCAATGCAATGCGAAGAAACCTAGAAACAGATCATGATTAAAATAGTTATGAATTTAAAATGCAACCCTAACCGTATTGGAAAAATCTATAATTTAACTAAAATAGTATAAAGTAATAAAATTCATAAAATAACTCTGAAAAAACATTTAAAAACGCCCGAAAATAGTTATAAAGTCATTAGGATTACTTATTACAGTTACAGTGAAAAAAAAAAAAAAAGAAAAGTTAAGTAAAAAAAAAAAAAAAAAACATTTTTTAACGGTAGAAGCTTTTATTGTGGTGCCCTGAAAAGCATAAAATACAAATTTATTCTTGCAAAGACATGCTATAAAAAAAATGAAAGTTTCAACACTAAGAAAATTTTAGAGAAAAATATAGATATATCACTTTTGCCAGCAATGAAAATTTTTAAATATTCAACATATTTTAAAAAGCTTTCAAGACCTTTCAAATTTATGACAACTGACAAAATGGATTTATAACAACAGACAAAATGGACCATTGTATCCCACGATCGGGGTACAATGGTCCATTTTGTCAGTTATTATTAAAAAAATTATATTAAAAAAAAAGTAAACATAATTATTGCTTTTGATTGAGAACAGTCGGTAATAAAAGTCTCCGAACACTAGCAAAAATTCCTATATAAAAAAAGTACACTTAATACAGTTTTGTTAAACAAATCCTTGTCGAATGCTGTTTTTAGACTGATTAAGAACAGGATTTGACAAGGATTTATTTAATAAAACTGTATTAAGTGTACTTTTTTTATATAGGAATTTTTGATAGTGCGTTCGGAGACTTTTGTTACCGACTGTACCACGTAAGACCCAATATATAGGTAATATGCACTCATATTTTCAACAGCGAGAAATTATTGCTTTGTGAGTACATATCTAAAATTTTCAAAATTGGTCCATTATACCCCCACTCTGCTCTATCATGAATCCTTTGTTTTGCGAGAAATTCTCGCTTGATTTTCTAGAATTGGTCTTAAATCAAGATTATAGTTACTAAAGCTCGCCTCTTGTGTTCGCATTTATTTGCAGATACTCTTAAATAACAAGAAATTAAAACTTCTTCACACACCATGAATTTTAAATCAGCACAACCGGTTTCGAAAGGACGTAGCCTTTCTTCATCAGGTGCAAACACGTGCAACTGCCTTGGAGGCAAAAGCAAGAACCGGTTGTGCTGATTTAAAATTCATGGTGTGTGAAGAAGTTTTAATTTCTTGCTATTGTCTGTACGCCAGTTTTTGAATTTATTTTTGGTGACTCTTAAATAACTTTGACCCCTCGATAATATACACAAACATTCTAGAATTCTAATAAGGGTTTCTAGAACTCACTTTCAAAGGGGACTAGAATTTATAAGGATGACACGGAGCTATTTTTACTAGAGCCACATTTAAGATTCTAGATGTCAGTTGCAGAATTTTTTCTCAGTGTACAATTTTCTTTCTCTGTTTTCTCTGCCGCTATTTGCTTAAATTATTAAAATTCAATTGTATCCCTTTTATCCCGTGTGCAGAAACATACGTAATTCGGAAATGCAATCTTGGAAAATATCAGAAAAGATTTTGCTCCAATAATGCTTTATTTATTTTGCATGTATTGTATATTACTGACGCCTACTGCAAATTCGTCCAAAGAAAATTTATTCAGCACATCAAATTTTATTATATTTTCAAGTTCAGATGCGGAAAAAAAAAATAAAGAAAGAATAATAAAAATAAAGAATAAGTGGATCACGAATCAGGAAGCACTTTTATGGATTCGGCCTCACAGTTGAGTATATATTTTATCGATTCATCGCAGCTTCGAACGCCCCGATCCCACCCTTGTTCCTGAATTCCTTTCGAAAAGATTCTTTGTATTAAAGGAAAATATCTTTGAATGCAATTTAATTATAATCAAGGATGCATTTGTTCCTTTTGATAAGCAAAAGATAAAGTAAAAGAAAAACCCAGAGTTGTGATATTGGACCCCGATTCCGTAAATTCCTGAGAAATTATCTTTCAATTTGCCTTCCCTTTTGTTTCCTGATACAGTTCTTGCTGATCAAAGAATTCCACTTGTTTCGAAGGGAAGGAGATAAAAATAAACGTTTTATGATAATAATGCAAGAATAAAATTTCTTTTGTCATCATAGTGGCGTTATAATCTGATACATTAATTAAAAGCAGAAAATAATATCAATGAAATATAGAATATTAAAATCAGTATGGTTTTTTTTTTTTTTTCTTTTTTTTTTGTTAAGTCAATTAATTTTATTTCAATTTATTTTTTCTTATCCATAATATATTTCCTTTTTATTTATTTTGTATGAAATATTGACCAAAAGTTATTATAAGTCGATATATACAGTCGGTAACAAAAGTGTCCGAACACTAGCAAAAATTCCTATGTAAAAAAGGTGCACTTCATACGGTTTTATTAAATAAATCCTTATCGAATCATGTTCTTAGGCTGACTAAGAAGAGGATTCGACAAGGATTTATTTAACAAAACCGTATGAAGTGTGCTTTTTTTACATAGGAATTTTTGCTAGTGTTCGGACACTTTTGTTACCAACTGTACTTCACTACAAATTTCACACATTGGCAAAACATTTTAAAGCGAAATTGACTTATGTGAGAACTTAAAATTATTTTATAGTGTAACTACAAACGATAGAAATAGTCGTGTAACAATTTTATGAATAATAATGAGTCATATGTGTTATGAAATGAACAATAACAGATCAGTTTTCACCATAGGATAATATGGTGTTTGGTTACCGTTGATGATTCTGATAGTAAGTGCAATGAAACAGTTATTAAGAAATAATAAAAAGTACATATTTCATTCTGGATATTCTTTTATTGATGCATTTCTAGAGCAGAGTTAAGGAAAATACTCAGAGGAAAATAAATTAAGGAAAATACTCAGAAAATGATGATCTTACATAACCTTAAAAAGGAAAGATTGAAAATGTAAAAAAAAAAAAAAAAAAAAAAACTGAGCCAGCAGATATAGAATAATTTATATTTTCGATAAGTTGATTTATTATATAAATATAATTATTTGATTTAAAATTAACCCTAAAAAATTTATTTTATACAATTTTAATCAATACTATTTTTTTTTTAGGTAAATAAAAGACAAAGATTTCCAACTTTAGCAGTCTTAAAGTTTGACCAAAAAAATACCAAAAGAAAACAAAAAAGAAAAGGGTTATGAATTTGATTTGGGTGAATCAATTTGATACTGAAAGTATTATTGAATTTCATTTCTGCACAACGAACATTTAACGAAATATCAAAGATATGAAAATAATGTAAACAAAATCCACAATTTCTCATTTCTGCGATAGATAAAAAAAAAAAAAAAGAACTAAGCTTATTTTTGTCTTTTAAGTAATAGATATATTTAGAATTCTGCACAAAGGACTTTTTTAATATATTCTTCATATAAAGGCGTATGGTAATTGTGTTTCATACCCTATCATGGGGTACTATGTTCATTTCTTAAAATGTCCTTGGTATAGATATAGCATAGGAGCCCCTTGGTGGCTTTTAAATTTTTGTTGACATTTTGGCGATGAATTAAAATGGCTATCGCAATTGCGTAAGTAAAGATCTTGGCGAGAAATATCCGAGCAATTTCGATGAAAATTTTCAAATTCCACTGAAGGGCTCTATACTGAAGTTGTTCCATTTCTTCAGCATGATTTTTTTTTTCAATTTTATTTTAATTACTTTCAGAAAATGTTTGCATGTTCTTTTTTTTTTTTTTTTTTTTTCCACATAAAAAGAAATATTTACTTATTTATTTATCTATTTTTGGCTTATGTTTCATAGATTCTTTTATATATAGTTTTAATAAATTTTTAGTAGTCAAATTTATGTCACAAAATTTGTTTACTTTCAGAAATGTAAATTTCTTTTACTAAATTAAGCCTTTCTCATTTATTTTAATTTATTAGAAATTGTGTTCATTATTTTAGAAATTTTAATTTTATTTTAAGCAATTTAAAAAATATTAATAATAAATATTTTCAGATTAATCTCTTAGTTAATTAATGATATTATACTCTTCTGAAATTATAATAAATATATGCATGTTTACTTTACATGTTTATAATAAATATATGCATGTTTTTTTCAACATGTATAAATGATAATGATAATAATAATAATATATAATATGGATAGGTCTTTCTATACTGAAGCTGTTCCACTTCTTTAGCACGATTTTCCTCAAAAAGATTTTAATTGTTTTAAAAAAATGTTTGTACGTTAATATATATATATATATATTCTGTTATAAAAAGAAATACTTTTATTTATTTATTTTTGGCATCAATTTATTTATTTATTTATTTATTTTACCAATTTTGAAATTAAAATGGGGTTTTTATTTGATATTTTTTGAATGAATTATCCGATAGAAGTAAAAAATACGGCTGTAGCTAGATTTTATATTGATTAGTAAGTGTACCAATTTTTGATAAAATCTAATAATCTGGACAGATACATTACAAGTTTTCCTCTTTATATATTTAGATAAAAACAAAAATGTTTGCACGTCTATTCAAGGAGATAGAAATTTTAAGGTTTAATACGATAAATGGCGACAACGCAAAATCGCTGTCTGAAAAAATAGTCCTGTCGTACAAAAAAAAAAAAAAAAAAAAAAAAAAGATTTATTACATATATTTTACGTTACATATATATATACACACAAATATTCGTCCGTTCTGAGTAAGTAGGTAAATCATTGTTTTAAAAATGTTTTAAAAAATTTTTTGTTTGGAAAAAGGTAAGTTTTTATAAAATTTTGATTAACTTAAATTCAGTTCATGCTTTCGAGGTTTAAGTTATCTTCTTTCTTTTTTCCTTTTTCTTTTGAAAGAAAGAGAAGAAGAGATTTCTTTTGAAAATAAGACTATTCATTAGTCTTTCTTTTCTCTCTCTCTTTCTTTTTTTCTTTTTTTTTTTTTTTTTTTTTTTTTCTTTTTGAGAGAGAGACAGGGGTGGGGGGTGGGAGGAGAAATTTTCTCAGAAAATAACACGTATCGATTACTGAATTAAAAGTCTAATTCAACTATCATATTATATTGAAAATGCTCTATATTATTATAAGTAGTAAAATATATTTACCAAAATAATTCTCTTCAGTTGAAAAAAACACGGATAAGTAATTTTGAAATTAGCACTGAATGATGTGAATGTACAATTAGATTATTTTTTCTTATTGCGAAGTGCATTTGTGTTTAATGGAGTCTCTTTAATATTCAGATCAACTACAGGTGGTTCACATTTTAGTTTTTTTCCCTTACTTTTATTCAGCATTACAATACTCTAATCTTAAAAACACGTATACTCAAACAGCAAGCAAGCATAGTTATTGCAATATATCTGATAATATATACTAAAAGCAAAGACACGCAAAATATCCATTAAACATCTGATAATATTATTTTCTATGGACTGTTTTTTTTTCCCTTCTTTGTTATTGGACTGAACAGTAATATCAGTAATTTTTCGCCCTTAAAAGGGAATAAACAATAAATAAAATGCAACTAGCACTTAAAAGTATAGTCGTATCCTGTTATTTATTATTTTGGAAATGTGATAACCTAACATGCAATAATGAAATTTTCGCTGAAAAAAGAAAATATCTGACATTTTTTTACTTGGTTTAGTAATAATTTATTTGAAGATATATTTAATATTCTAAAATGAGTTGTAACGAAAGAAAAAAAAAGAAAAGAAAGAAAAAATAAACACTACGTTTTGAAAATAGCTTTTTTTTTTTTTTTTTTTTTTTTTTTTTTAATTCTTCTACAGCGAGCGCTAAACATTTAAAGTCGACATTTTTGTGCATACTGTGGTGTTTTAGTGAATATTTTTGCTTTCTGGTCCATTTAAAATTCTAAAACTTACAGAACACATTTTTATGCTTAGAAAAGAGGTTCGAGGAGGGTAGTGAGAATTTTTTCTGGACCAATCCTAATTTTATTCCTGCATACATAAATAAAAGTTTCAGAAATTCTAAAACAGAATGCAATGAACTTTGTTTTCGTTATTTTTTATAAGAAATTGTTATGTATTTTTTTTTTCTACAAAAAATCTACCAAAATTTAAAATGTAAGTTAGTTTTAGATTTTACCATATAAATGCAATAGACTATCAGCTGTATAATAATAAACAATAATCAATTTCGTAGGAAATTAATGCACCACTAATTTCCAAAGCAATTATTTGAAAATTATTTATATAACTGACACTTACATTTACGGATAAATGAAAATCGAGTATGTACAATTATAATTATGCAAATTTATATATGTTTTAGAGTTATTAATTTAACTTTAACGGATGGATTCAGCAATATTAGCAATTAAATATATTTATAAAATTATAAATGAAATACTCGCGAAAAATAGTACATTCTGCAAAATCATTAACCAATCCTGCAAAATATGTAAAATTAAAGCCCTCTAGGATGATATTAAAATAAGTTCTGTATGTACCAGTACATATTTTCCAATACATTTTACGTATTTCACACAAGATTTTATTTTCAAATATCTCAAAATTATGTTCATGGCTGAATGAAAAAGTAATTATGATGGAACGTGTAATTATAAATACGTTATGAGGTATTTGATTTACGAGCAGATTTAACAGATGAGTTTAGAAATGTTTCGATAAATACATTTATAACAATCTGCGCAGTTTGTGAAAAATTTCGACATAGCAAAATTATTGTGCAATCTTCCATGATATTTAAAATTACATGTCTCCAATTTCACACGAAAGAAATAATGGTGTAAAATCAAATAAGATAGATTTTGCTTGTAGTAATAAATATTTTGTTATATACACAAGTTACATTTTCCTGTTTACATAGTAAAATATCAATCTAACAAGTTCACTAAAATATGTCTAAAACAGCAAATTTTCTAGTTCATGTCATCAATTTTCATAAAGGAAGAGTTCTATCGTGCTGCGTCAGGCGATAAAATTGTATAGATTAACACAATTATCACTGCAACCGGCTCAAATTTTCCCTGATATCAGAAAATTACTATCTGAATTTAATGATGGAGTTAGTAATTGAAATACAAGAGCGTGCGTAAAATTGATCAACATTACATGTTTAAAGCATTGTTAAACGTTATATTTTGCTGATAGCTTTTACAATAACGAAAGATGTTTTCAGTGTTATTAATTTTGCGTCAGTTCAGCAGTTAAAAGAGTTAGTTACACTAAATGATAAATCATTAAAATTTTATAATATTATATTATTTTAAATTTATAGAATAATTTATTAAAAACGGGGATAAAATCTCGTCGACATAAATGAATGGAAAACAAAATAATGTGAGTGATGATTGTGTTTGATAGAGATAAAATGACACATTTTACATTTTATTTGAATGAGTTGGTAATTACTAGTAATCTTATAAAAAAATTCATGATTATGAAATTCAACATGCTATTTACCTTTACACTGACGTACAGACAAACCCATCACAAAAATTGTAATGAATTTTGCTTAAAAGAGTTTAAAGATTATGTTTATTAATTCTTGTGAAGATTAGTCTTAATGAATTTAATCGTGCTTATTAATTAAATTTTATAATTTTTAATTAAAGTTTCTGAACAGTGTTCAGCTTTGATGTCAGCAGTGATGTACAATATTTTTTAAATTCATTTTGAATGGTGAAAATCAAATGATAACTTAAAATTAAATATATAGGTAAAATAATGAAATTCCACTCTATGATATATATATTTATATTTATAAGGCTCAGCGTGGTCCCCTCCAGAGATCATACATGAAATAGATCATTTTTTTTTTTTTTTAATCGATGCGATATTTTGTCCGGATCCCATTTAAAAAAAAAAAAAAAAAAAAAAAAATGTTGCTTTTCTGGAACAGAGAGTATTCACACATTTTTAATAATTCGTACTTTGTATTTATTAGCATTGAAAACTACAAGTATAACAGAATAAAACTTTTCTGATATAATAGATTGAATTTAAAATCAACAGCACTGATCTTTAAACAGAAAATTATCCAAGAATTAAAGCTTAAACTGCAAATTAGATATGTTCTTGTTCTTAAAACAATGAGTTTAATGAAACCGTCAGTGGTATAGATAAAAGAAATCTCAAAAGAAAATAACTATTATATAAACATGGAATGTCAAAAAATATATATAAATAAATAAATAAGTGATAGTAAATTATAAATAAAAACAATTCAAAACTCTGAACTGTTCTGTTATTAAAAGTGTTCTCTTTTTCCCTCAAAAAAAGAAAAAGTTGTCGCAACATATTACCCCTCGAATTAATTCTGCAAAATATTTTTTGATGAATATTTCAATTCTAAATTAATTTAGACAACTGACAGTAAAATATATTAAATTTAAACAATTCTTCTGATAGTTTTAAATTTAAAGTCTGTCCTCATTTGAGGTGTTCTAGCAAAAAAAAATTCTAGATAGAAAAACTTCGAGATAACAAATTAATTTCCTATTATACTCTGAAAAAGACCTCGAAAGTAAAATATTATAATATATATTATTATTCAACTTGACTTAAGTTGGTATATCTACGCTAAAAACAAAATTATATGTGAAGGGTGAAAAATCATAATATAACTATTAAAATTATGTAATTATAATTAATAGCAGGCACATAAAACTTTAAGGGATCATTTAGAGTGATTCTATAAACTGCCATTAAAAGACAGAAATCATTCTAACAAACCACAAAAAATATGCATGCTATGCTATTTTAATAGCTGTCCTCCAATGAGGACGCTGGGCGTTAATTGGTTAATATCTGAAACGTAAAGGTATCTCAAAAAAATTTTCGATTCTGTGCGATTTCAAGGATGAGAGTTTTCCGCTTTATTTGCTACCACTACTTCTAGACAGAAATATTTATCTATATTTAAGCAATTTGTTGTACTAAATAGAATAGAGATTATTGTATAAAAATAGTGTTAGGAAAAATAAAAAAGACGGAAACTTCCCATCCCTAGATTTACGGGATAATTCTTTCTTGATTATTATTTCTGCTTTTTACAAAGAAATATGCATTCAGTAAATTATTGATAAATTCGGTGTGGCAACCACACTACATTTCCTTACACTACACTACTAAAAGAATGTTATTACATTACAATTTAAGAAGTACAGTCGGCAGCAAAAGTATCCGAGCACTAGCCAATAATTCAGATATCAAAAAAGTACACTTAAAACTGTTTTGTTAAATAAATCCTTGTCGAATCATGTTCTTAGACTGACTAAGAACATGATTCGACAAGGATTTATTTGATAAAGTAGTATTACGTGTACTTTTTTTAGACAGGGGTTACTGCTAGTGCTCGGATACTTTTGCTGCCTACTGTACTGTACTTAAATATTTCCAACATTCTTTAAAAACAGTTCAAAACAGTTTTAAAAATAGTTTTATTTCGCAAACATTTCAGAGGGGTGAGGGCTGCTTCCTCAACTTTTCATTCATTTGATCATCATTGAAACTTACTCGTATTCTAATAACGGTAAGTGACCGTATGTTATCTATAAATTGCATACACACCAAACAGTACACTTACATTTACTACAGTAAATGAATTTAAGGAAATTTTTAACCATAGTCCCTGATATATTCTAATTATTTTGTGTGGACCTGTAAACGAATGACGAATGATTTTCATACCCTGTTCTGTACTTGTTTCATACCCTAAACAAGCGTTTGTGCGTATAAAATTTATATTTTAATTTCCTTATAGTTAGTGCAGTCTAAAAACTTAAAATATACCGACGAAAATTTTCGCCTATAAGTGTACGTCTTTCAATTTATTTAGACGCTCCTGTACAGGAAAAACTTATCCTTTCTGAATATTAAATTTCAAAGAATATCTCAATATGGGTACAGATTTTGAGTGCTGAATGTAGACTTTTTTTTATTATTTTATTTATTTATTTATTATTATTTGTCAGTGGAAACATAAAAATGCTTAATACTAGCAAAAACTCAGTTTCGAAAATTCGAACTCAAAATAATACTTCCTCTACCATATATATGCAAGGAAAAATAAAAAAGGGTGTGCTAAGACACATGTTTAATAATAATAATAATAATAATAATGAATGTATAACAACATTAAAGAAAGAAAAATCTACTTATACATTTGACTAAGGTAAAGCGTATAAAATGTAAAACTCAACATAGCTACATAATATTAAAAGGTTCATTGTAGGGTTTTTAAGAAAGACTGACTACGCTAGAGTCCTAGGCCTGTGGGTGGAATGCCCTCCGTGGGGCTCTTTCTAAGGGGTCCTAGACAGTATTTACAGAATTTTCGGAGAAAACCACGGAAAACTCCGAACGACTAGGTCGATGAGCGTGACCTGGGATCGAAACCGGCATTTCTCACCAGCTTTGAGCGCTGAATCGCTCGGCCGTCGCATCGGTGGGCCCATAATATTAAAATGAGACTTGGCATGGTGCTATATAAAGCAACAGAAAAAAAAGTCTTTAAAACATAGAACGCCAAAGGGAATAATGAACAATGCAGCTCAACACCGCTCCTCGAGCGGTGAGCCGGGGCTGCGCCCCTGTTCAATGAAGAATGCAGACAGCTGTTTCGGTAACATTGGGTGTACCGTCATCAGTGTATAAAGAAATAAAAAGAAATTCTTCTTATATATATAAATATAAGAAGAGAACAAAATTCTATGGACTGTTAACCAACTAAAAGATTTAAACGGAATATGATGGATTAGACAATACGAAACTAAGAAATGGTTGTTGTGAAAAATGTAGAAAAAAATTATGAAAGTGTGGATTGCATGTAAAATTTCAACTATCAAACAAAGGGGGTTCAGTGAAATCACAATTAACCATGTTTTTAAGATTTTCGTAATGTAAATCGAATTCAAGTGTATAAATCGCCTGCAAATTATTTTAGTTATTTCAATTTTTTTCCCCCAGCAATACTTAGAAATGGGCACTATCTTGGCTACTTGTTAATGAATTAGTTTTCCTGAAATTTTGGTTTTCTTTTGGAAGTTTGGACTGAAATGTTAGGCCAATTATAAAGTTTTTCTTGAAGACAGATATTAACATACACATGCATCTCTAGCTCTCTGACAACTTAAAAAATTGCAATATTGTAATATTGTTTTCACAATCCTGTTTATACAAAATCGCTGAATCATAATGGATAGAAGTTTGGAATTCACTATAGCAAAAAGAGCTACCAAAAGTGAAATTCTAAAATTTTTTGAATCATAATACAGTATAGGTGACTGATTTATTAGATTTTTTTTAAAAACATTTTTTCTATTTTTTAAGGAAATACTGAGATCTTAGAATGATAATTAGCTTTAAACTGCTGACATGTAAAGAACATTCATAAACTCACATTTTCCAGTAACGATTTTGTCACGAGTTCAATTAGGGAACCAACCATAAATTATGGAAAAACAAAAATACTTTGGATTACCCTGTTTCATAAAAAGCTACAAATGTCTTGTAACTTTAACATGCGATTTCGCTTACTATGTATAATATTTGCATTTTTTTTTTTTTTTCTTCATGACTACCACGAATATTTGGACAGATACCTTTTTTTCCTAAAATCATTATCTTTTTAGGAAGTTTTTTGTTTATAACAAGATTGGACTTCAACAAAATTTTACCAAGCGTGTAGTAAAATTGACCAAACATTAGTGAAACATTATTGTGAAACAAAAACCTGCATACATTTAATTTTCGATGAAATGAGAGCATTTTTTTTCTTTCTAATTATTACGTAGGTTGAAAGCTAAATATATACAGAAACTTATGTCAAAAGTTTGTTTGAATCGAATACAAATTAAGAAAGTTATCAGGAAAAGAATAAGCTGAATTTCATGTTTTCCTAAGCATTTTGAGCTCATAAGGAATATTTCGTAAAAAGAATTTTTTAAAGTGTGACTGAAATGATTGGATCTCCAAATTAAATACTTGACATGATGAAGACAGCTAATAAAATTGTAACTCTATAAAATATTTAAAATTCAGCTCTTTATTTTGACGATAATTTGCTTAAAATTTACTGTATTCAAATAAACTTTTGACATTAGCTGCCTTATATATCTATTTTTTAATTTATTTAATAAAAACTGTGCAATCTTTCGCGCATGGGCTGTAAAAAGCTATTTACTATAAATGCTCATGTATCATCAAAAATTAAACGTATACATTTTATATATCAAAATAACATTTCTCTAACGTTTGATCAATTTTTCTGATACTTTAGCAAAATTTGGTTGAAATCCATTCTTGTTATAAGTAGGCTGACCAGATCAAAGTATCTTTATAATAGAGAAGCGTTAAAAATTGCAACAATTATCCAATTATGGATGTATTTTTCCATTCCTAATAAATAAGGACTAAAAATAAAGTGTTATTGATTAATAATTTATGTTCTACAATTTTTTAAAACTTAGCAAAATGCTTAAAAAAAAACGGAGGAAAGTCTACATTTGTCCCCAGAAAATGGGGACGCTTTGTGATGTCGATAATCACATATTCTAAAAAAATATATTATTATATTAAAAATTAAATTAAATTAAACTAACGAACACATGTTTATGACCTCTAAATTGCAACTTAAATTCTCATACAGTATGTTCTTTAAATTTTTACATTCTCCCTCTTCCCACATATGTATCTTTTGCTTATTGCAACTCTGTCGAAACCTTTGATCATATATTATTCATTCTTTAACGTTAATGCAGATCTACAATAGCTTGTTTTGACTTTCCTAATTCGGTTTCTTTTCATCTTTCAAATAAATGCAGTTTTGTCGCCATAAGTGGATTCCTGGTCTCATAACATGGTACGTTAATTTTTGCTTAAAAGTTCCGGTTCTCATGGCGTGTTTTGGTGTTTAGTGAGGACCGTTTGAATTATAATCATGTGGTAACCTTTTCAAAAATTGTATGTGTTTACACGGAACACAATTACAACCATTTCTTCTCTACTAATTTGAATTTGGCTTCGACTTGTGCTCTGGCGACAGTGTTGCCAGACTTGGGGACTTTTTTATTCAACTACCACCAATAACTTTGAGAAGTAAAATTTGACATACATAATAGACGATTAATCTTCGATGTGATTAGGCAACTGTTGCTATAAAAATTTGATGGTGGATGTTGAACAAAAAAGTCCCCAAATCTGGCAACACTGGCTGGCGAAATTAATCAAGAAATCGAAGCGTCACTTCATCATCATGACTCGACCAGTGAAGTCGTCGTTTTGGGCTCCCACTCCAAATTATTTAATTACCCCAGTTATATCTACCCTTTTTATAGTAATACGCTTATCAGGTCACCTATAGCTGTGTTAAATAAGTCAACAATTCGTAAATAATAAATTCATCATAATATCTATTTGAAAATGCCTGTATAATTGGATCTTTCCTGTGTTATTAGCGTTTCATATCGCAAGAATTATAAAGCTATTTTTCTAATTCAAGTTCAATAATCGACGGCCATCTAAATAAACGTCACACGCTTGGTCAGTATAGTTATAAGTTAAAAATTTGTTCAAAAAATAATAAATTTAGAAAAATAATTTATGTTTGTTGAAATATTCCTTGTATGCCTTGAAAAATGCATGCATGTGAATAATGAGTAAAATAAAATGTTAAAGTTACAAGTTTTGTAGATTCCTATTTTCGTTTTCCTTCAATTTGTGGTTGGTCCTCTAATTGCACTTGTGGGTAAATAGATACTGGAAAGTGTATGTAAGTACTGGAAAGAATGTTCTTTGAGTGTTTGAAATTCAAGGCTGTTTCGTTTAGCATTTCTTTAGAAAATTGAAAAAAAGATTTCGAAAAAAAAAAAAAAAAATCTGATAATATGATCGACTATTGTGTGCTTGAAGCCCTAAAAATGTTGCATTTATGTGTCTGAACATTTTTTTTTAATACAAATTGTAATCCAATTCACATCTGGTGATTGTTTGACAGTAAGAGTTTAAAACTTCTCTTGTAACAGCAGTAATGTCCCCAATCAAATGAGGCATCTGCATATTAATTTCGGACATCAAGATAAAGTTTACGATTGGTCCAACATATGTGTGCAAATTAGAATCAAAATTTGAGCAATCTTTAAATTTAAGAATATTGTAAAATAAAGATAATAATTTATGTTCACTCTGCATATATACTAAAAAGTAATGTCTTAGATAATAATATTTTTACTTTCCGAACACTATAGCGAGGAAAGTATTGTAATCATGTCAAAAATCCGAATTTGACATTTTGATGTTTCTATACGTTTCGAGGTCCCCTGAGTCCGTTTCCCCTATTTTTACGATGATGTATGTATGTGTGTGTGTATGTATATGTGTATGTATGTATATGTGTGTATGTGTGTGTGTATGTAGGTGTGTGTGTGTATGTATGTGTGTATGTGTGTGAGTGAACACGCTAGCGTCTAAACGCTTTGCTCGAATGAGCTGTAAGTTTGTACGTATGTTGCAAGTCGCCATAGTACGAACCCTATAGATTTTGGTGAATCTAGCACTTATAGTTTTTTTACAGGGACACCAGGAAAAATTCTTTATCATTATGACCTATGGGGCCAAATTTTTAAAAGTGCGATAGCGTCTAAACGCCTTATTAATCTGAGCAAAAAATTTGTACACATGTTATAAATGTCACAGTTGCACCAACTGTATACATTTTGGTGAATTTAGCACTTACAGTTTTTTACAGGGACACAAAAAAAAATTCTTTATTATTATGGCCTATGGGACCAAATTTGTAAAAGTGGGATAGCATCTAAACACCTTATTCAATTGAGCTGAAAATTTATATAAATATTATAAATCACTGTTGCAGTAACCATAAGCATTTTGTTGCATCTAGCATTTGTAGGTTTTGACAGGGTCACAACGAAAAATTCTTCATCATTATGATCTATGGGCGCTGAGTTCCGCAGCGTTAAATAAAACATCGTGTAATATATGGAGAAAAATACTCAAACACTCTATTATGGTTTTCTCTCTTTTGTTTCTTTAACAACTCCTCTTTCTTTACTTTTATCTACAAAACTGTTAATTACTCAATGTTCGCAAAGTCGAGTGAAGTCACTCCAGATTTCTTTTTTTATGTATTATTATATTATTATCACTGTTTATATTTATATTTATATATTTGTACGCTTACGTGACTCTTTTTAAGCGTTCTTCAAGTAAAAGGTCTTTATTATTGCCACATAGATATTTTTTAAATAATAATAACAATAATAAAAAGTTTACTTCATATATTAATAAATAATTACAACAAATCATGTATTAATCAACAATTAACCTTAATAGAAAATCATCAAGCTATATTGTTTGACCCAGTGAGAAAATCTTTCTTCATTATTTTGCGTTGCACGTTTTTTGTTTTCTCATTTCCCTTTTAGAACTTATTTCTTCACAATTTTCTTTACGATGCTACCTAAAAAAAGAAAAGAAAAGAAAAGAATGAAAAATAATAACGTTATCTATTTAAAGACAAGAATAATTGCTTAATATCTGCAACAATTTGTCATGCATACAGAAAGTTTAGAAACATTTTATATTTTTCCAGTTCATGGCTGTTTGCAGCCTTAACCCTTTCATTCCCAACTTTTTCCCTCCATAAAACAATAAATCTTATATTAAGTCATAATTTTTTTTTAAACGTAATGTATATAAGTATTTTTTTTTAAATAGGAGTTATAGCAGATTACGAATTAATATAGCTAACTAAGCAACTGATAGATGTTTTTTTTATGTTTAATATAACCACTGATGCCATTAAAAATCATAACTTTTCAATAAATAAAAATATCAAAATTTTGGAGAAATACATATTGCAATTAATTAAAATACGTATTATAAACATTAAAGAATAAAATAAAAAATATTTCAAACAGTTAATTTACTTAAATTATCCGAAACAGGAAACTGATTCCGATATTATTATCAGAACAGCTTAAAATATACTTCCAATTATCAACAAAGATAGTGAAGTCATCTAAAATTGGTATTTTTCGGTGGGAAAATGTATATGGATTTTATTATTGTTCATTTTGAATCAGCGCGAGTGGTAAGAAGAAAGAAATGGTAAGAAAGAAAATCTGAAATGTTATGATTCCAATTGGAATCACGGGGAAGGAAAGGGTTAATTACGCCTTACTGAATTTTGCAACAACTTATAAACTTTTGTTCTACTTAATCTCATTTTTACTTTCTTCTGTATACATAAGGGAAAAAATATTGGATTCATGAGAACTTTCAACTGAACACTATCTGGTCATTTAAAAAAAAAAAAAAAAAAAAAAAAAAAAAAAAATCACTCTCGCTTGTGTGTTACCAAAAGTTTGTAGGCAGAGTTGCTATCTAAAATTTTTCCATGTTCCTAAGGATAACACAAAATGTCCCTGCACTGATGATAAAAGTCCCTACTTTCGTGCTGAGGATGTCTTTAGAAAGCATTTTTAACCTTAGGATATCATGAGGATGTTTTACGGAGTAAGGTTACCTCCAAAAAGTGCGTATACCGTTTTTAAGTATTGAAGGAAACTCCTGGAAGTCCCTACGCGTAGGGACAAATACCTTCAGTTGACACCACTGTGGGGTCTGTGTCTTACAAAACAGTGGACGGAATTTACAAAATTTTATATTCGTTTGGACCTTGACATTTAATAAAAGATTATTTCAAGTATTATTTACAGTTTTTTTTTTTTTTTTTTTTCAGTTCTCAGAAATTAATAATTCATAGTTTATAGTATATTTTCTGACTTAGCGATTTTTTATATATTAAGCTACGCTATGTTTAATGAAGTAAGCTTATACTCGTTAAGAATCTTTAACATTTTTCTGAAATTCCGGTTTTCAGCCAAGAAATATTAAATAAATATATATATATATATATATTAATCATCATCATAATAATGTTTTAAGCGGAATTTTTCGAACAAATTATCATTCATAGAAATGCAGATGAATACATTAAATAGAATAGACCAATTACAGTTTTAGACTTTCCTTTTTTTTTTTTTTTTTTTGGATTTTTTTCTTTCACGTTATTTAATTAAGGCGATAATTTTTTTAATTTTCTTCGAAAAAGAAAAAATAAAATAAAATAAAATAAATAAATAAATAAGTATTTTGCAGTGCAACTTATCTCTTATAATCATCTTCTATGTACTTTTTAGATATGATGAGATGTGATTAGAAAGAAGCTTGTGTTAGAAAAACTAAACAAGAATTGAATACGATTTTATTACCTACGTTATAAAGAAGTGATTTTAAGTCAGATGACTTCAGACTGATTTGTTACATCTGCTTCGATTTAATTAAATAATGCATGATGACAGTCACGTGTTCAAAAATAAATCATAAGTCGCTGTCAAAAGAAATTTCCGCATTACCGGAATTCTGAATTATATATTATTATAATCAAAATTAAATTTGGGTCGAAACATGCCAGAAATAATCTTATAATTATCTGGACCATATTAAGGCGACAGTAGTCTTAAAAAAAAAAAAAAAAAAAAAAAAAATCTTATTATAAATCTACTACTGCAAAAAATTGCAGTTTCATGTACTATAAATTATAAACGTAATACAAAAATAACATTCACATTATAATTAGTTTAAAAATAATTAAAATTATTGAGTAATTGTTAAATACCAAAATGCTCCTTGCACATTACTGACTTTGAATTATTTTTCTTTTATTTATTTTTTTTGAAAATTTTCATTAATTATTATCCTTTAAACATTTTTAAGATTTAAAAAACAAAGGTATTAGGATTAAGGCTTATTGACCCAACTAAAATCCTAGGCCTGAGGGGAGTTTCCTACAGGGGGGGGGGCTTTCTAAGGAGTCCTAGCCCGTATTTACGAAAGTTTCGGAGAAAAACACGGAAAACTCAAAATGACTAGGCCGACGGGATAGATCTGGAATCGAACCTGATATCTCACCCTTACCAACTTAGAACCTCTCATCCGTTGGTGGGCCTTTAAAAATACAAAGAGCGGAAAATCGTAAATAATCTAAGTTTGGTGTTAAGATATACAAAAGCCATTATTCTTCGATCACTTTTCATGAAACCATGGAAGCATCTGCGCAAGTGCTAACTCAACGAGTCCAATGCTAAAATAGGGGTGACAGCCATCTGACTCAGAGAAAATGAGCAATAACAGAACGCGGAATTACTGGATGATTTCCAAATTTAAAACTGTCGGTCACGCTGGCATCCCTCCAACATTTTGGACACGTCCTCACTGCTAGTTTTGAGATATGTGGCCGCACTGTAAATGAAGTTTCATGAAGATTCAAGAAAAAATAAGACATTTACATGACGTAACTAAGTAAAAAATGACTTTGAGAAAATTATGTTTAGGCTTAAAGTTTTCATTTTACAATAGATTCAATATTTGTTTACAAATATAAACACTTATAACTTAGTTTAGAATTATGCAGATTGAAAAATTTGTTTTGCCGTAGTTTCATATTTTAGTAAAATAGAAATATTGAATTTTTAGACCAATTTTTCCATTTTGAAAATCACTGTCGTTTTAAATGCATACGAACTCATAGATAAGAAATCATGAAAATAATAACTTCTAGTAACTGACAGTAGTGATAATCATAAAAATATTCATGGAAATAGTAATATAATTATAATAATAACTTTTTTTAAGAAACGTAATGATTGTTTGTATAAACAGTTCGAATTATCTAAGTGTTTAAAATCTCATTAAATTTTCAAATTTTAGTGAAGTATATTTAATTGATATTAAACGTGTCAAAAGATATTCGGGAAATATTTCTGCTTATTCACTTGAAATGTTTATAAAATATTCGGCATTTACTACAACAGATTGAGTAAATTGAATTTTATGCTTAAACTTATAACAATTTAACTTTAAACTAATATTTATGTTTCTACCTATTTCTGTGCTTTTACAATGACTTATCTATCTAGTAAAGGGGCTTACTTAAACTGCACTAGAATTGTAATGTTAAATTTTGATGTAACTTCAGTAAATTCTGCATGCGCGATGTCCCAATTAAATCCTAATACAGAAATTTTCAATTGAGTTTTTATTGTTTTCGCCTTTCTGGAAGATTTAAAAGATACAATATAAAATGTGCATCTTGTGTAATTTCATAAGCAATTAATAAAATTTTATTAATAATATATTTCAGATAGCAAATATGTTTTTGTTTCTCTTTCTGTAGCCATTATTAATGTACGGAAAATTTTTAATTCACACAATTAATTTTAAAGCTGAATCCTGTTCGAATTGTTATTATTTTAAATACTGAATAATAATAATAATAATAATAATAATAACGATGTTAAAAAATATATATATTCTATGTAATTTATTTTTTTGTAAGAAAGTAATTCTAGTTTTCCAATAATAATATACACCATCAAGACAACTGGGCTTCGTCTAAGAATCAAACTATTCATTATACTAATATTTCAGTTAGTAATTAATAAACAGCTTATAGAATTGTATCCTATATTCTCGGTTCCTGAATTTACATGATGCTTAATGAGATCTTTTTAATTATCGAAGAAGTATATTTAGAGATTTCTTTTAATCCTTTCTTAACGGATATTTTCACATTCTCCGCCCGTAACATGATTTCCGAATCTAGTTCAACACTTCTAAAAACAGAGTGCATTAAAATATTATGAAAAGAAAATTGAGCACATATCCTTATTTATTTTGAAAAGAAGTCAGTGACTTAAATAGCTCAGATGATTTTCTTTTATTCAGACGTAACATTCAATGTGTTTTATTTCCCTAATTTTATTATATCATCGGGTAAAACAGATATTCAGTAGTGAATAATGTGAATGAACACTAATATCTACTGGGTGTGTTCCTATGTTAAATTGTGAATATTTTTTTTTCCAAAATATATATTGTTCGAGAAAGGAAGAATGTTTGAGTCGTACTTTTAAATTTTCGTTTAAAATTTTCTCAAAACAGTCTCAACATAAAAATAAAAATAAAAAATAAAAATAAAATGTAATTATATAAAAATATAAAATTGATCATGGTAAAAAAATTCTGGTTTCCATTGGCCAAGAGCCGAGTTCCAGTCCTGGTGCAAGAATGGAGGTTTGTAATGATTCAGAATTTAATTTCAGTCGTCGCGTCGTCCCTTGACTAATGAGTGTTCTGTCATTTTTCGCCAAATTTGATTGTCAAGACTCCATGTTTGTCGCCAAGGTGGACCTCAGTAGAAGTAAATGGAAATTCCATTTATTTTCACTTTGACTGTAATACTACTTTCACTGCAGTAGCATAATTGATGAAGGGGAAAAGGCTTAAACTGTTGCAACAATGTGTTAATTATTTCTTCTAATTTGTTTGATTCTAAAACTTAAATTTCATCACAAATTTTCGTATGTTAAAAAAGTTAAGCTTGTAGATAATTTCATTTTTTTTTTTTTTTTTTTTTTTTTTTTAATTATTATTAATACTTAAGACCTAATTTATTCAGTGAAAAAAAAATAAAGTATTTCTATTATTTTGTAAATCACCACGATAAATTACTATACCTTTTTATTAGGAGGTAAAATATGGCACTTAACATTTTTAGGGGAAACTTGAGTCTGTGTAATAACGGACAAACACCAAATCTTTTCTTACAAATTTTAATTAATATAACGTATTTATTACAATATATATATATATATATTTAATTTTTTTTTTTTTTTTTAAGAAATTTTGGTATACTTTGAATTTTACAATTACTTTCCCTGAAAGATTTGCACATCATATTTTCACAGAGGTCAGATTAAAACTTTTTTGTAATTACGTAAATATCTTTTCCATAACCTAATATATATATATAGGTAGACAGATATATTAAAATAGAGATATTAGAATCTAATTTTTTAGTTTATAATTTTATTATTAATCTTTTGAAAGGGGCTGTGACAGCATCTGTCACGCTTCACCATAGGATTTCGTATTCAAAAGGATAAGAATATTTGCGTACAACATATGAATACAAATAGAAACTAATGCTGGTTTACAGTTAACATTTAAACTTAAAAAAAAAAAAAAAAAAAAAAAAAAAAAAGGTATTACATAGAGTGAATATAGATTAATTTATTTTTACTGTTTTACACTGAAATATAATTTAACCTTAAAAATATGATAATAATAAAAAAATAAAAAAAAAAAATAAAAAGAAAAAAAAGAAAGAAAGAAAAAAGTAATTGTGCATTTAACATTATTTAATAAAATAAAATTATTTTACCTAAATAAAATTATATGAATGGATTTAATAAAGTAAATAATTGTGGTACTGCCGTCTAGGATATGAATGTATAATGTATATAGTGTGTTTGTGTGTGGTTTTAAAAAGTTATAAGAAAACACCACAGAGCTGACGTTTTAAAGCATTAAAGGCGTTTAAAAGGCGTTTTTAAATATAAAACTTTTAAACATTATAAAAGGCAAGAAATCGCAACAATTGTTTCGGGTCTACAAATTTTCGACCCTTCATCGGGCGAACAAAGTAGGCACAATTGCTGCAATGCAAACAAAATTGCTTATTAGGTTTTAAAAAGACCTGAATCCTTATTATCATCATAAGGTATCATGGATTCTTTCTCAACTGTTAGTTACATACATATACTTCCAAATACAAAAATATTCTACGTTTTAATTTTTTTAGAATCTGTTTAGATAATAGAATAGTGTAAGTCAAAAAGTTCTTTACTGAAAATAAATACGAAATTTATCTATATAAGCAATAAATATTATTAGTATCTAACTCTGTATCTTTCCAGAAAAATATCGTTTGAATACACTAATGGTAGTATGAATTAAAGATATTTATTAATGTAAAGAAGACTTGTATAAAAATGTTAAAAGAAAATCGAATTATTATTATTATTATTATTATTATTATTATTATTATTATTATTATTTAATGAAAGAAATAAATTTACCTTGTTACATTTAGGACTTTTCTTTGAAGATATCGTATTTTCCTGTGAATAATCAGTAAAACAGATAAATCGTTTTTAAACCAGAAATTTTATCAAGGAAACAAAAGCTATGATTTACGAGGTTATTTAAAATTTCTGGTATAAAATTGATTTGTCTTACTTGTAGATTATCATATCTGGGGTATATACACTGTATTGTCTGGAGAAGGGAATTTCTTCCACAGAATATATCTTGAGTTCGTCAGTGGAAATACCCATTAATGTAATATATATTAATAAAAGTTTAAGAAAAAATTGATTTATTATTTAATGCCTACAAATACATATTTGCATGTTTAAATCTAGTCTTTTTCCTTAAAGATATCTATAAATTTTGGAAGGGTCATGGCATTATTTCTAGGTATAGGCACATTCTAATTTTCAAACCATGGAAAAAAAAAAAAAAAAGAATTCATTTGTAATATACTGTCAATCCCTGGGGAAAGGGATTTTTTCCGGGAATCACCTTCTGATTATAAAAGCACACAATAAAAGAGATCGAAACATAAAGAAAAAAATTCGCCTGTTGAAATCTACATGTTTTCTAAATCTAGAATCTAGAGTTATTCTAAATGTCTAGGGTGGTGGACGTAGTACAGTTTCTAGGATGGCATATTTAAATTTCAGATCATAGAATGATGAAAAAAAAAAAAAAAAAATGAATTCTTCTAGAATATACTGTCAATCCCTGGAGAAAGGGATTTTTTGCAGGAATTAAGTTTTGAATTTGTTAATAGAAGCATGCAATAAAAGAGGTCTAAAACATAAAAGGTAAAAGAAAACTTAATCATTTTTCAATGTGTAAAGAAAATATATTCGGCTGCTGAAATCTAGAGGTTTTCTAAATCTAGAATCTAGAGATGGATCTCATAGAATCTTGAGTCTTTCTAAATGTCTTGGGTGGTGCGACATGTTTCAGTTTCTAGAATGGCATATTTACATTTTAAATCATTGAATGTAAAAAAAAAAAAAAAAAAAAAAAAAAAAGTGTGATACATGTAAGGGATTGGCGAAGAAATTGCCTTCCAGAATATATCTCTCTTGACTTTATCAATGGAAATGCGCATTAGAAAGAGCTGTCTTAATAAAAGTTAAAAGAAAACTGAATACATATCCTTATTTGAACTTAAAAATGGCTTAAGCGATTCATTTGGAATAAATACAGAGAGATGTCTTTCATTCATTTAGATTTACTTAACTGATGTACTATGACACGCTGCTATTCAGAAAGGAAGAAGAAAAAAAAGTGTCACAAGAAATTTCCGCGTCATGTGCTTCGGCGTTAAACTTTGACTGAATTACTCTTTATTCGAATCAAAAATAGATTTCAATTGACAAAAGAAACATTCATTATTTGAATGATATGAGTTCTCTTCTTAACAAGAATATAATGAATGGCAGATTGAAATGAATACATTGCAAATACTGAAATGTTTATTCATTTAGATTTGTATAAACAAATACTTCTACAGTTTGCTGAATGAATAAAAAAAATATACTTGTCCGTCTGCAAATTTTCAATATGAGACCTTCATCATATCGTTGATTTGTAACTAATTGACCTCAATCTCGCTAGTCAATTTGTCTCTTTCACTATTGTAAATTTAAGTAAAAGTGGACGAATTATATTTCTAAGATATCTATGGCATTCCAGTCAGAGATGTGTAAGTAGTTTTTTATTTGTAAGAAAAGTAAAATTATTTACAACGTTAACGTATTTATTAAGTGTGGTAGAATCTGAAATTTTCATTTTGATAGGGAAAACTAATACTTTGCTTTGCATTGTGACATAATATACTGGAGTGTGGCCCAAGATAAGCTAAAAAATGATATGATAAAAAATTTTATTCAATTTTATTAAACAGAGTAATAATAGAATAAATAATAGAATAAATAACCCATAAAAATAAAAATTTGATTTTTACAAATAATTGGAAATATCCTTATTTACCTGAATTTCGAGTTAGATAAAATCTTTAAAACCTTTTTTCAGGTATGAACAGATAGTGGAATATCATATCTATCAAATCAATATAAGTTTAAAAATATAGAGAATTTAAAATATTTCAGTTTCTTTCTATTAGTTTATCTGTTTCAAATTAAAAGGTGTTACACTTGGAAGTTTCACAGAATAAAGGATTAAAAATGTTATATATATCTTTGAAATATACAAACTTAAATTTTTTGTTAAATACGAAATAAAATAATAATTATTCTATTATAGCTAGTCGGCCTTCACATATGTAGCGGTCAATGCTTCCAGTTATTATTATTATTATTATTATTATTATTATTTTATTGTTTATTATAATCATTTTAACACTTTATTTAGACCCCCCTCCCTATAGCGTAAAGTTTCAATCCCATTATTAATCACGTTATTAAGAAGGTTATTTATTTATTTATTTTTTTATAGATTATTAGAAACACATGAAATTCTTATCATTTGCAGGAAGTTTGAGATATAAAAGTCGTTAAGATTCATTTCTGCAAGTAAAAAAAGACAATAAATAAAACCATATTTATTACATTAGTGTCTAAAAAAAGATAACTTAAAATTTTATTACTTTCTTCAATCAGATTCATCATTCAAATTTAAGGGTAAAACTTATTTTAAGTTTAAACCTTTAATATTTAATTTATTCCGCTACAGACAAAAATTAATTTTCATTACTAATAACTATTTCCTTAATTTAAAACGCCCGGAATCGTTTATTATTATGTACATTAAATATGAACTCGAATCCGGACGTAATATCGCAGGACAAAATATCGCGTCGACTAATATATATATATATATATACACATATATATGGTCTATTTAATGTGTGATCTCTGGCAGGGGCAATAGGGCCTTATAAATATAAATATATATATATATATATATATATATATATATCATAGAGTGGAATTTCATTATTTTATCATTTGCTTTTCACCATTAAAAATAGATTTTTGAAATATTGTACTTCTTTGCTGATATCAAAGCTGAACACAGTTCACAAACCTGAATTAAAAATTATAAAATTAATAAGCTCGGTTGAATTCATTATGACTAATCTTGACAAAAGTTAATAAACATAGTTTTTACACTTTTAAGCAAAATTCATAACATTTTTTATGATGAGTTTGTCTGTATGTCAGTGCTCGGACTAAGGTAAATATGCATGTCTTGTCATGAAATTTTGTACAACATTACTAATAATTACTAACTCCTTCAAATAAAATGTTGTAAAATGTGTCATTTTATTTGTATCAAAAACAACCATCACTCACATTATTTTGCTTACCATTCATTTACTTGGGCGAGATTTTGTCCACAACCCACAAACAAAAATTAATTTTCATTACTAATAAGTATTTCATTAATTTAAAACGTCTGGAATCGTTTATTATTATGTACACTAAATTTAAACTATAATATCTCTAAAATTATTTTCTAATCCTAAAGAGACAAAGGAGCATCTAATTCATTAATTAATATTGCTTCGAGAGAATAAATAATAAAAATTTTATTATAGTTTCTTTCGGTCAGTTTTCTTGTTTAAACTTAAAAAGTGCTACACTTCCGTTTCCGTCTCTACTACCACGAAACATTACTAATAACATTTCATTAATTTAAAATGTCTGGAATCGTTTATTATTATGTACACTAAACCTAATAACATTTTATTAATTTAAAACGTCTGGAATCGTTTATTATTATGTACACTAAACCTAATAACATTTCATTAATTTAAAACGTCTGGAATCGTTTATTATTACGTATACTAAATTTAAACTATAATATCTCTAAAATTATTTTCTAATCCTAAAGAGAAAAAGGAACATCTTATTCATTAATTAATATTACTTCGAGAGAATAGATAATACAAAATGTTATTATAGTTTCTTTCGGTCAGTTTTCTAGTTCAAACTTAAAAAGTGCTACACTTCCGTTTCCGTCTCTACTACCACGAAACATTACTAATAACATTTCATTAATTTAAAACGTCTGGAATCATTTATTATTATGTACACTAAACCTAAAATAATTTCATTAATTTAAAACGTCTGGAATTGTTTATTATTATGTACACTAAACCTAATAACATTTCATTAATTTAAAACGTCTGGAATCGCTTATTATTATGTACACTAAATTTAAACAATAATATCTCTAAAATTATTTTCTAATCCTAAAGAGACAAAGGAACAGCTTATTCATTAATTAATATTACTTCTAGAAAATAGATAATACAAAATTTTATTATAGTTTCTTTCGGTCAGTTTTCTAGTTCAAACTTAAAAAGTGCTACACTTCCGTTTCCGTCTCTACTACCACGAAACAATTTGTTCTTTAACACTTTGTAACAAAATTAAAGAAAATAAGGAAGCAAATGAAGCAAAAAAAAATTTGAAGGAAATCTTGACCAATTATGGTAAGCTACTACCTACTCTAGTTTTCTTGGTTCACATTGGCAAAATAGTGGAATGTTTGAGGAAAACTTTTCGTTTATCGTCTATTTTCCGGAAGTTGTAATTTTCAATCAAGAAAGTGGGAAGAAAATCTTTTAAGTGTTCGATTATGCTGCAGTTTCTATAAGCTTGAATTTTATATTTCAGTGATAGTCTGATGTCGATTTGATATTTTCTGTATGCAAGGAGTGATTTATCAAATTTAAAATATCGAGAAGTAGAAAATTGAGATTAATTTTGCGATAGTAAATTGTGTCTTGGTATACTCTGTAAGCAAAATATAATTAAATGTCATTATAAGTAATTTCTTTTGCAGGAAAAGAAATAAACAAACAAATTAAAGGAAGATAATTTTGTTTATACAATTTTATGTTATAGTCAAAGATACATATGTATTTTTTTTTTCAGTTATTACAAAAGTATGAATAAATTAGAAGGGAAAAAAGTGATAAATAAAAAAGAAGAAGAAAATATGCCCACGATGATTATGTAGAATAAAAGCAGATATATAAGAAACTTTTACCTTGCACTGGTAGAGGTTTTGTGCATTTCTTCTTCTATCTTGTCTCTGTGCATATATAGTCCGGTAACAAAAGTGTCCGAACACTATCAAAAATTCCTATGTAAAAATAGTACACTTCATACGGTTTTGTTAAATAAATCCTTGTCGAATTCTGTTCTTAGTGAGTCTAAGAACATAATTCGATAAGGATTTATCTAACAAAACCGTATGAAGTGCACATTTTTTACATAGGAATTTTTGCTAGTGTTCGGACACTTTTGTTACCGACTGTACACACACACACACACACACACACACACACACACATATATATATATATATATATGTTACCGTTAAAACGCGAAATCCGTTAATCTGCAGATTACCTAGCTAATCTGCAGATTAACTAAAATAACCCGTTAAAGTGTGGAATAAAGTGATTTCCGCAATTTAACTAGGTAATCTGCAGATTAACGGTTTCAGTATCGTTAAAGTTCAAATGTTTGTTTCGAGCCTTAGTTTTTTTACATTCACTATGACGTCAAACAGCCATGTGATACAGATACGCGAATGACCTTCAAACATAACTGAAACTTTTACCCCTTCCCTTCCGCACTTCCGCTACGCTATGATGATAAACCGATAAACGGCAAACGCAAAATGTGCCCATGGAAATGTGGATGGAAGCCATGATTAGGTTTATTATTATGACTAACACAAAATTTAAAGTAACAAGTAAGTTATAATTGTTTTAATTTTGATTTTATTTCTATCTTTTTTAATTCTGTCAATATAAGTTTGATAAGGGTCTGCATTTTATTGATGAAAGGAAATCTTAATTAAAAGCTGTCTCTCGTGAAACTCCATCTTGAATTATGAATATTAGATTTACATTACAGTAATTATTTCCTTCCGAACTAAAACTATTAAACCATAACTTTTTAAAATTGATTTAAATTACTATTACTTACTGAAAAAAAAAAAAAAAAAAAAAAAAAAAAAAGATATATTAATTATTAACTTTGAAAAATATTATGGCATTTAATAAATACTTAATATGAAATTTTTGTACATTTTTTAGCATTTCATTACATTTTTTTTTCTTTCAGTTTCAAGTTTCCTGTACATATTTTATATATCATGATTATATTTTTATTTATTTATTTTAAATTTTGTTCGCTTTTTCAGATAATTTCGTTGTAGTTTATCACATAAAAAGTGTTAATAAAGTTTTTTTTTTTTTTTTTTTTTTTTTGTAAAATTAATATATTTGCTAAACTTGTGCAGATATATGTATGCTGCAAAATATGGTTTAATAAAGCATTGAAAACTGTCATTTTAATTTTCATGCATCCTAAAAAATAATAAAGCAGTTTTAATTATTTGAAGTACTTCTTAAATAATGCTTCTGATTTGTCTAATTTAATATTTCTAGTATTTAAATAGTAATAGCAATATAAGTTGTTAATAAAAGTTTTTTTTTTTTTTTTTTTTTTAATTTTAAATTGTTAAATATTTTTATTTTGAAAAGAAATCGTTACTGTATTACAATTCTAACATTCATTTATAAAATAGAATTTATTGAAAGCTATTAAAGCTATTATATTTCATATTAAAAATGCATAACATCTTCAAACTTATATTGACAGAATAAAAAAGATGAAATAAATAAAAAATAAAACAAATATAACTTTAAAAGATATAAAAATTAAAACACATGCAGATTAAAATAAGTAAAGAAAGAAATAAAAAAGAAAATAAAACTTTTTTTTTTTTTCCCGAATGAAAAAACAAATACAACACAGCGTGCTGTAAAATTACAACACCAGATATCTTATTTTCACTTTAACTAGTACCTAGTAGGTAATGTGCAGATTATCTAGGTAATTCGCAGATTACCTAGGTAATTAGAGAAATAAAACAATTTTCCTCACTTTAACGGATCACCCTAGTTAATGTGCAGATTACTTAGCTAATCTGCAGATTAACTGATTTCTTCACTTTAGCGGTAACATATATATACATATTTCTGATGATGTGTCATTTTTAATTATTTCATCTTGAAACAATTGTTTCGAGTTTTATAATTTATAGTGTTCGCTTACAAAGATTTTATAAATTGTCATTATAAATGTAATATTACAGCATAAATTTTTTAGTTTCTCCAAAGTTATATAAACAAAAGCAGGTGCATAGTTCACGAATCTCCTTTTATTTTTACATTCTGAACATTCAACTGTTGTATTCATGCTAAAAATAGATTTTGAGATTTTGATGCATCTATATGTTTTGAGGTTCATTTTTGCTGTATTTACGGTGATGTATGCATGTGTGAGTTTGAGAGTAAATACTATAGCGTATAAACGCTTGTTCGAATGAAAGTTGGTACATAAGTTGCAGATCATTGTAGCACGACCCTATTGATTTTGCTGCATTTATAATTTTTTTACAGGAATACAAAGAAAAATTCTATATTATTATGGCTTGAGGGCTCAAATTATTTTAAATGCGTTAGCGTCTAAATTCGACTGGGCTGATTATTCATATGCATGTTCTAAGTCACCATCGCACTAACTGTATAGATTTTGGTAAATCTAACACTAATACTTTTTTTTTAAGTTTTAAAGGGACAAAAAGAAAAATTTTCTATCATTATGGCCTTATTGGCTCAAATTATTTAATGCTCGATAACTTTTTCGAATGAACTGAAAATTTATATACACATTATAGACCAGCATCACACGAATTATATAAACTTTCGAGAAACTAGCATTTATAATTTTTTTTTACAGGTACACAACGAAAAATTCTTTAACATTATGGCTCGTGGGCTCATTTTATGTAAAGTGCGATAGCGTCTAAATGCCTTATCCAGTTGAGTTGAAACTTTATATACATGTTGTAATTTACCATTGCACGAGATGTATAGATTTTGGTGAATATAGCAATTATAGACTTTTACAGGTACCCACTGAAATATTAAAATTTATGGGCTCAAATTATTTGGAGTGCAGTAGCATTAAATTAAACAACATACTATATGAAGAAAAGTACTCAAACACCCTTTTATAATTTTCTCTTTTGTTTATTTAACGACTTCTTTTATTTTTATTTATTTATACAACCGTTATTTACTTAATGTTCGGAAAGTCGAGTGGAGCCACCCCAGATGTTTCTTCTATTTCAATTTACATCTAAGAAGCTTTTTCTTTTAAGTTGTGTACAATATGTATGTCTTTTTGAATCAAGTGTGTTCTTTTATCTCTGATAAAATGTTATGGACTAGATTTTCACTACATAATTCACCGTGGAACTGTTTTTATAACGTAACAAATTTATTTGTTTATTTTTAGCTAACACATTTTTAGGTTCAAAATTTCTCTCTGTCAAAGAATCTCTAAGACGCCTCTGCTAAATTTAAAGTTGCATCATTTACAAATAAAATCTAAATAAATAATCTGGTGTGTCACTCACACGACTTTCTCTTACCCTGAAATTTAATACTATAAATACAGGATGAAGATTAAGAAGTAAGATAACGAGTACTGTTATGTAAACCTATGTTAAACAATCCAAATTAGACTTCGTGACGAGTTTTATATGATAATTATATCTGTGTGAGGGGGAGGGGCTACCGCGCCCCTCAACCCCCCCGTTTCATTAATGTACCTACATTTATATAGAATTTAAATCTGTTAGTAAAATTAAAAGTTCACTTAAAATTATTCAGACAATTTTCACACGCAACATTTCTGGAAACTTATCAATCTTGATCAAACTTTTCCGGCGGCAAACTTATATTAACTTCAAAATACAACATTTGGATCTCCTAAAATTATTCATTTTTAAGTCACTCTAAGAGACACGGACAAAGATCAAAGTTTAAAAAACTTGACTACGGTAATCAGGAAGCCTCAAAACGTGTAAATATACAAAAAACAAGCGATGAATATTTAGCTTAAAAACATACATTATTTACCATATCTCTATGGGGCATTCATTTCACTTCCCGGACAGCTTTCCAGGAAATGGCCAAATATTATTAATAAAGAACATCCACTAGCAACAAAAAAGAAGGTTATCGCTTAAATATTTGCAGTCCTGTATATCTTTCGGAGATTATATACAAACCACATGGTGCACCTAAATATAATCCTATAGTAATAATACATAGCACAGCCTGAAATACACTTCCATCAACTTTTAACTATTGTCGCACTTTTATCTAGTTTTTTTGTGTAGCCCTGCAAACAAACAGTGAATGATTTCCCAACCATATTCTACATGAGACATGTTTTTACGCATATAAAAAATATATATTCGTATCATTTGGTTTAGTGTAGTGTATAGAAGTTAAACTGTACTTACCAGCACTTTCCCCCATAGACGTAATGTATTTGAATTCTCTTGGGCGTCCCTGTACACGGACCATTTGCTTCATCTCAACGAAAAGCTTAGTGTTTCATCCCTATATCATACACATTTAGAATACCAAGTTTGGACTTTCTGCTACTATTTGTTCTTGAGCTATGCTGATAACACACAGACAGACAGACACACAGACCATTCGCAAAAAACATGATTTTCGGATTCAGGGGACCTAAAACGTGTAAATATAACAAAAACTCAAGTTCGAAAAGTTGACCCTAAAACAATTTTTTCTCTACCTTATGGGTAAGAGAAAGTAAAAAACAAAAACAATAAGTTTTAATATTAGCGCTGGAACAAAAATGTATGCTGTGTTAAACTAAATTATTTTTTTTCATACAAAAAGGTGGAAGTTGAAAAAAATAAAAAATAAATAAAAGAGAAAACACCATTCATATTCATTTATTTTTACAATAGTTGTGATAAAAGCGAGCTTCTTATTAACAAAAGCACTAATTGAGCAGGAGAAGGGGCGAGAGCCAAAATTTATTTTTAAATGTTTAAAAAAGTTGTTTTAGTCCATCCCCAGGCCCTCTGGCACTCTTAAAAGCATATTTTTCGTTGACTTGGCACTGTAAGTTGACTTGGCACTTTTGATGTCACGACTAAAGTAGGTTTATAAAAGCTTATATTATCATTCAGTATTTATAAACTGAACTAGATTAGGTGTGTTCAATAAAACATATGTTCAGGCAACAATTGTTATGGTTTTGTATATATTTTTTACTAATTTGAAATCTTTAAATTGTATTTGCTCAGTCTGCATTTTTTTCATGAATTCATGATCTATAAAATTCTTAAACTTCTACAGATATTTAAGAAAAGACACAATATTTTTTGGGGTATTTAATGGAACCTACTTTAAAGAATTAGGGATGGGTTAGGTGGGTTTTATTAAACATCCAAAAAAGTCATTTCTTAAATATCTGTTGAAGTTTAAGCATTCTGAAGGTCATGAATTCGTGAAAAAATGTAAATTGAGAAAACGCAGATTTCAAATCTGTAAAAAATATATCAAAAACCATACGAATTGTTGCCTGAATACATATTTTATTGAACAAACCTAATCTAATTCAGTTTAATAATTATTAGATGGAAATATAAACTTTTATATAAACCTACTTCAGTCGTGCTGTCAAGGGTGCAAAGCACCCTTAAAAACGTGCAAAGCAATCGTCTAAAGAAAATATGTAGTGAACGTTAAAAGGTGAACAAAAACAGATTTTTAAGAAATTTTGTAGAAATACAGTTTTGCTTGCTAATAAAAATTTCGGGTGCAGAACTCATATATCTGACTTGAGTATTATATGCAAAAAAAATCCGTAATTTAATAATTCTCAAATAACTCTAACTTTCTCAGAATCAATTTCATAAAGGCCATAGCAACAACGAAAAATGTATTGTTTTTTCACTATGACTATTTTAAAACAGAAACTTTGACAATACGTTTCCATAGGTCGAACGAACATGAAACAAGCTATTATTAAATACAAGACCGGATGGTCCTTTTCATTATTAATGAATTCATTTACATTGGCGATTTCTAAGAATTACAATCTTCCACTGCACAAATGAATTGCATTTTAATAATAAATTCACGTACTGCATCTATTCACTCTTCATCAAACCGGAATGAATGCGACGAGAGCAGATTCACATTCTGGAAAGAATAGAAAAATGTCTTTTCGATATGAATCTCATGAAAGAGGTCTTCATGGCCTATGCCCCCATTCTTCTTCTTCCTGTCTCGAAAGAACTTTCTATCAAGCGAATTAACAGCTTTCGCGAATTCGTTCTTTTTGGAACGTGCATTTATCTAAATTCTAAATCATTAATTTCACATGATATTCACTAGATTAGATTATTATAGGATTTCAAATTTATTGCCGAAATATCAGTGAAATATCCCTTTTTATATTATTGTATTCACAAAAAATATATAATTGACTTCAAAGTTGTTGCAAATGTTAATGAATTTCTTGGAATTAGCTGTATATATTTCTAGTGTAGAGTTTGTAGCTGGTGTATAGGGAAACAAACAACAATAACAACAAAGAAAATATAATAAAACATTACAACAAATGGAAGAAGTATGCTATAACAGCGTTACCTAGCATTTAACAAAAAGAAATTAACATACTTATTAAGATGATTAAAAATAGGTTTCTGTAGAAAATTAAGCACATAGAATTCATATCTGACTTACAGGGCTATACAAATACAAAAGAATTGTGATGTGTTATGCATAGAAACTACTAGATGTCATTTTTTAAATTTCTTTTCCGGCAGTGTCATATTCAGTAAAAAAAAAAAAAAAAAGTAAATACTGAAAGAGGGTTAAGAGGATGGGAGCCCTTCTTATATAGAAATATATATACATATAGTGTTATATTAAAACACACAAAAACTACTTTGCATTACTACAAATTGAATGTTTGAAAAAAGGCGACATATGTTAATTTTAGAAAATAAAACAATCAATAATTATGAATAAAACAAATAACTAATTATTATAAGTATGAATAATACAAATTGATGCGTCAGACAGATTAAAAAAAATAATCAAACCATCCACGATAATTCAGATCATAATTTTAAGGGGACAGCCTATTTTTAAAAATGGGAAAATGAAGAAGATTTCGATCAACTTTCAGAATTTTTTTTTTAAGTGAATGGGTGTACAGTCGGGGAAAAAAAAAAAAACCGCAGCACTCGCTGTAATTTTGTTATTAACTGACGCAGGAACATCTATAATAGACATAATTAAACAGGAAATTAAACACACTTTCTGAAACTGTTGTCGAATTTGGAATTAGGGGTTATCTACATATTAAAATGAGCGCCAACTTTTATATTTTCAGTAGCAACACCCAATTTTGACTTTATATTCGAATATCTGAGAGTCTCGCAGTGCGGAAAAGTGTACTATTTGTATACTTTATCTTTAGTATTCATAGAGTTATAATAAAAAATGTTTAAAGGCATAAGTGCCAAGTCTCCCGTTTTTTAAAGGAGATTTGAAACCGGAAATTTTTTACAGCTGTCTTCCGTAATAATAATCGTCGAAAATATATATAACGTATTCCATTTAAAAATACTGGTGTCAATTCTGATTTAAAAGTTAAATATGTTGGCAGCTCTGTAAGGGTGTTGTTACCTGTAAATGTAGAAAAATAAAATTAAGATCCTACAAGAAGTAGACAAAATTTTGCTGTTTCACACCGGAAATATTTAAAAAAGAGAGAGAGAGAGAGAGAGAGAGAGAGAGTTATAAAAATTAAGAAAAATGTTAACACATTTGCAGTGCCTAATTATCAAAAGTGCAATATTTTTTAATTAAAAAGTGTCTATCATGGATACACTGATCACCCATAAAGCTTTAATTTTCTTTCGTAGGTGTGACATAATATACGAACTGAAATAATATAGCTATATATATATATATATACAACAACGCATAAACTAAATCTTTTCGGATAAATTATTGCAAGGGTTCATGAAGTAAATATTAAACAATTTTAATCCACTTAAATCAGTTGAGCTCTTTGGAACTGCACGATTTGTTTTATAATTTCTATGAAAATATAATTTCTTAATTAACGCTTTCGCGACTGCTAACGTAGATTCACGACATTTGAAAATCTGCAACTCTGTCAGTGGGCGTTTCTTTCGTAATTCGTGTGTTGCTTGTTTCTTAAGTATGTATCCAGTGTTCATATTTTTTGCAATAACATATACTATGGATAGAAATATATTGATTAGAAAGAATATAATTATAATGTATATTCATTTGTAATATAATTGTGAATACAAAAATTTGTTCTGAAACATTTCATTTTGAGAGAATAACGCTTGTATGCGGACTTTATTGTCAAAAAGACAAATATATTTATAAAATTTTAAAGACTAAAGTATCCATAAAATAATAATCCTCCCCCTAAAAAATAAATAAATAAATAAATAAATAAAGCAATATATGAAGTAAAAGATTAAGCCTTTAACAATGTCGGCAGTTAAAAAACGATTTTACAAGCCTGTCTTGCACACTGAGCTGAAGAACAACTGGAGGAAATGCTAGACCGGTTTTCGCGTGCCGTTTTTTGAAGGTTTGTCTTCGGAGCGTTGCATGGCAAAAAGCATTTGATATCTTTATATTTCAAAGTAAAATTGTGTAAAGGTTGTCTGTTCGAACAACCATATGCTAAACATGACATTACAATTTTAAATTTTAATTCTTTAAAGATTATAATAGTAATAGACGACCCGACAAATGTTGCTTGCCATGCAAAGCAGGCGAACGATTCAAGAAAAACTGGCACGCACGAGCACTGTGTAAAAGTATTGGAAGCATTTGCTCCAGTTGTTCTTCAGCTCAGTGGTCTTGCATTCCAATTCCATTCTTTTTTCTTTTTCTTTTCTTTTTTTTTTTTTTTTTTTTTTTTTTTTTGGATAATTTTTACATTCAACCAATTTTTCTATTTTAAACAGTAAACCCCGCCTATTTAGATATATATATATATATATATATATATTTTCAGGAAAAAAAATTGAGGGAGGGGTGGTGTTTCTAGAAAACGGGGGCTGACTGGACAAAATGGGAGTCATTTTCGGTTTCAGGAGGTCATTTTAAATAAGAATCAGCAAGAATGGTATCAGAACTCGATTTTTATTTTTATTTTTATTTTGCAGTGCAGTGCACTGCAGTGTTATGAAATAATGAAAATTTCAGGGGTCTATCTACAGAAAAAATTCGGGTCTGAGATCAGACCATCTAAAGAAATGGACGATTTTAAACGAGCTGTATAACTCAGCTAACTTAAAACAGGCTTTAAAAAAATCTGGCAAAAAGAGGACTTATTTTGGTAATCATTGAAAAAATTAAAAAAAAAAAAAAAAAATAAAAAAAACGACGAGTAAACTAAAATGATCAACCAGCTACTAGTGAGTAACTTAAAAATCTAATTTACAGGTTTATATTCAAATACAGTATTCTCTTAAAATCATTTGATTTATAGAAAAAATTCGTGAAGCGGAAGCCTTTGCTAAAATATCCCTGAATTTGGAATGGCTAATTTTTGTGTAAATTGCTTCCCTTAAAATGGACTTTGCTTTAACGGCCCTCTTCACTTGGAAAAAATTCCGAAGTCGGCTGAAAACAGATAAAAAGTGTCCCACGTGGTTTTGACAGGAGGTGTTAACTAATTTGAGAAGATTGACTGACTCACTGACGAATCGTTGACTTTTTGGATGAATAAATCAAAAATCAGCTACCTCCTTACTTGCGGTTTCGCTCAAGCTTTGTTTTGTTTTGACTATTTCTTTCTTTTCTTATTTTTGTGTTACTTTTTTTTTTCTTTGTCATTTTCACCTGACATCAAACAACTTTCTACATTTATTCTTATCTATTTATATGTATTTTAATAACGTAGCCCGACCCGACGAAGTATTTTATTCTATATTCAGCCCGTTTTAGGCTTTCAGTAGTTGTATCGGCGAATTCTGTAACAATGAAATTTAAAAAAAGTAAATATTCTTTATAATTAAACTTGCAGTTTGATATAATTAATTTAACTAAAATATAACAAAGATATATAACATTATAACATTACTGATGTATAGTCCAGGCAACGAAGGCCAAAATTTGACGAATAGAGGAAAAAAATCGTGTAGTTTTGAAATTTTACATACTCATAGCCGAGAGGGTCCTGAACAACATACTAAAAGTCCCCGCTCGTGGGGGGGGGGGTGAGCGGGGGGCATTTAAGGGGGCAATTTTCAGTTTTTATTAAATATCGTAAAAACTATCGCATTTAGAGAAAAAAATGTCAATTACAAAATTAATCTACGTAAAATTTCCTACAAAAATGTATATTACATTTTGTTTGTACGGTCATTAGTTTAGAAGATATAGGGAGCTGAAATAACACATTTTCTTGAAAATTCTTTTTTGCACTAGTAAAATCAACTAAAGTGTGCAATTAAAAGGGTTCTTGTCAACTATTTTCTAATGTAAAAAACAAATATATACATAGGGAATATGCAAGGATAATACAGCATGTTTTGTAAGTTTTAAATAATTTTAAGGCTAGTAGGCGCAAGTGGCGGTTTGAGTAAAAATCTGGATAAGTCCAGTCAAAATAGGAAAAATAGAAAAAAAAAAATCGTGTAGTTTTGAAGTTTTGCACACTCATAGCCGAGAGGGTCCTGAACAACATACTAAAAGTCCCCGCCCGTGCGGGGTGAGCGGGTGGCAGGGGGGCATTTAAGGGGGGTAATTTTCAGTTTTTATTACATATCTTAAAAGCTATCGCATTTACAGAAAAAAATGTCAATTACAAAATTAATCTACGTAAAATGTCCTACAAAAATGTATATTACATTTTGTTTGTACGATCATTAGTTTAGAAGATATAGGGAGATGATATAACACATTTTCTTGAAAAATTCTTTTTTGCGATAGTAAAATCAACTAAAGTGTGCAATGAAAAGGGTTCTTGTCAAATATTTTCCAATGTAAAAAACAAATATATACATAGGGAATATGCAAGAATAATACAGCATGTTTTGTAAGTTTTAAATAATTTTAAGACTAGTATGCGCAAGTGGTGGTTTGAGTAAAAATCTGGATAAGTCCAGTCAAAATAGGAAAAATAGAGAAAAAAAATCGTGTAGTTTAGAAATTGAGCACAGTTATAAAGTTAAGTGCCCTGAATAACATACTGAAAATCCCTAACCATGGGGGGAGGGGCATTTAAAGGGGGCACATTTCAGTTTTTATTAAGTATCTTGAAAACTATCGCATTTAGAGAAAAAAAATCTCAAAGCTGTAAGATTTTTTTAAATGTTGATCGGTTTTGGGTCTTCGTTATCTGGAATTTTACCTAAACACCACTTGCGCCTACTAACCTTTAAATTATTTAAAACGTATAAAACATGCTGTATTATCCTTACATATTCCCTATGCATATATTTGTTTTGTACATTAGAAAATATTTTATCAGAACCCTTTTAATTCCACAATTTAGTTGACTTTACTATTGCAAAAAAAAAAAAAAAAAAAAAAAAAAAAGAATTTTTCAAGAAAATGTTATTTCGTTCCCCTATATCTTCTAAACTATTGATCATACAAACAAAATAGAATATACAATTTTTTTAGGAAATTTCACGTAGATTAATTTTGCAATTGAGATTTTTTTTTCTCTAAATGCGATAGTTTTCAAGATACTTAATAAAAACTGAAATGTGCCCCCTTTAAATGCCCCCCTCATGGCTAGGGACTTTTAGTATGTTATTCAGGGCACTTAACTTTATAACTGTGCTCAATTTCTAAGCTACCCGATTTTTTTTTTTTTTTATGTTGATCAGTTTTGGGTCTTCGTTATCTAAATTTTTACTCAAACCGCCACTTGCGCCTGCTAGCCTTAAAATTATTTAAAACTTACAAAACATGCTATATTATCCTTGCATATTCCCTATGTATATATTTGTTTTTTACATTAGAAAATATTTGACAAGAACCCTTTTAATTGCACACTTTAGTTGATTTTACTATTGCAAAAAAGAATTTTTCAAGAAAATGTGTTATTTCATCCCTATATCTTCTAAACTAATGATCGTACAAACAAAATGTAATATACATTTTTGTAGGAAATTTTACGTAGATTAATTTTGTAATTGACATTTTTTCTCTAAATGCGATAGTTTTTAAGATATTTAATAAAAACTGAAAATTGCCCCCCCTTAAATGCCCCCCTGCCCCCCGCTCACCCCCACGGCGGGGACTTTTAGTATGTTGTTCAGGACCCCCCTCGGCTATGAGTATGCAAAATTTCAAAATTACACGATTTTTTTCTTCTATTTTTCCTATTTTGACTGGACTAATATAGAGATGGGTTATCTGCACTCTGGAGCTCAGACTACTGAAGGCAGAGCTGGACAGGGTCAGAGTGTGCGACAGGTCGTGACCTTCGGGATCGTATTTCGAAGATCACGGACAGGTGCGGTCGCACAAGTCCTCGTGCTCTGTTTTCTAAAGAAAGTGTACTTGTGTTGTTATTTATATACGTGTTTCTTTATACAAGTCAAATTTTTTATAAGTAGTATAATATATAAATAGCGTTAAATTATAGTGCCTACATTTATTTAAAAATCTGGTGTGAAACCACACGACTTCCATTACCCACTGTTACACGTATTATATGCATTTTTGAAGATAATGGTATCAGAAGACATGATATTGTCCTAATGAAATAGACACCTAAAAATTTTCCGGTAAGGGAAAATTAATACACGTGTAAAAACATAAAACAGAGTTTGCACAGCGATTTTTTTTTTTTTTTTTTTTTAAGAAAAAGAAAGGGGAAGAAAATTGGTAGAGTTTATTTATTTGAAACACCAAGTTTCGAGATGTAAAACTGATCTGTCTGATCAGGATGACTATTAATTTTCCTGTGGTAACCAAGTAAAGCATGAGAAAGGATATCTAAAGTGGGTTTATGTAACAATTTTCAAGAAAATCGTTAGAGCCGTTTTTGAGATACCGATTTTTACCAAAACTTGACAAAATTAATTGTTGGCCAGAAAACAACAATTATATGTAAAAGGATATTTAAAAGAGGGTCAATATGGCAAGTTTGAAAAAAAAAATAATACAGCCGTTTTGACAGGAAGCATTTGCAGGACCTGAAATTCAGCTATTTGTACAGGACGCCTATCAATTTTCCTGAACTAACCAACTATATCCTTCGAAAGGATATCTAATAGAGTGTTTATACAGCAATTTTAAAGAAAATCGTTAGAGCTTTTTTGAGATATGGACTTATGGCCTCACTTCCGGTTTCAGATGTCCCACTTCCGATTTTCCAATTTTATTCACTATTAATTATTTGCGAGTAGTAAATTAAAAATTATCTTTATTCTTTCAATTTATAAAAAAAAAAAAAAAAAAAAAAAAAACATTTTTTACTTCCATTACCCTACTACAGTATGTAATGGAAGTATTTGTATTCGGTCTGAAAATTCGATATCGAGATTTCACCTGATTTACACGTTTTAAGGTCCTCTGAGTCCAAAAAAGTGGTTTTTGGCAATTGGTCAGTGTGTGTGTGTGGGGGGGGGGATCTTCTGGCTATTATGTATCGGAGACTAATAAAGATAGAACTAGGAAACTTTAGAATTGAAACAAGTTTGGTGTTCAGATGAATTTTCCATATTTTGGAGAAAATTGAAAAACCGGAAGTGGGACATCGGAAACCGTAAGTGGGACCATAAGTCCGTATCTCAAAAACGGCTCGAACGATTTTCTTCAAATTTGTTACATTAACACTCTATTAGATGTCCTTTCGAATAATATCGCTGGTTAGTTCAGAAAAATTCATACGCGTTCTGTATAAATAGCTCAATTTCAGGTTTCGGATGCGCGTTCCTTAAAAACCAGCTGTACGGATTTTTTTTCAAACTCGCCATATTAACTCACTTTTAAATATGCTTTTGTATGTAATTATTGTTTTCCTGTCAATGATTGAGTTTTGGTAAAAGTTGGTTTCTCAAAAACTGCTCTATCGATTTTCTTGAAAATTGTTATATAAATCCATTTCTTTCTTGTGTATCACGTAATTATTAGAGGAAAATTAACAGCTACCCTGTTTAGTGTTGGGCGGATATTAACCAAAATCAGACTACCCTCCTTTTCGTGGCTCTAAAGTGACAGCTTCATGGTCGTACACTTTGAATATCAATTCGATATTCGGGCATGCGTTGTGAAATGCCCTAAAATTAATCCTAATTAAAAAAAGCAAACATTAATCTGAAAAATAATATGGTTATTAATAAATAAATTTACTCTCAAATAATACTAGATTCATATAATTTTAATTAATTTCTTTATTAAATATCCAAATTTTGAATACTAATTAAATTGATTATTCTATGATTTTACAATACAATATAAATGATATAACAATGATCTTTGATTTTGCATCAATGGTGCTAAAGATGAGTACTTAGAAAACATGTATCTAGAAATGCGTTTTTTGTAAAATAAAATGAATGTTTACTGACCAAGTAACAAGAAAACTTCTCACCAGATTTACCAGATGATATGGCACAGTCAAGGCACAAATTTCTGTCTTAGCCTTTTAAAAGACAATAAAACAGCTTTGTAGTCTTCAGTAAAACAGCTTTTGTATTTTTATATTCTTTTTCCTTTTAAATAATGCCCTTTTGTATCTTTATTATTTTGTTTTGAACAAAATGGCTGATTTTGCCCATCATTTAGGTAGGTCAGAAGCTTAGGTAGATCTCGAAAATTGGTGTTTCAAAAAATAACTCTACTACATATATATATACATATATATATATATATATATATTTCTAATTTTTTACCTCGCTTTATGTAAGCTTCGTTTTATATGTCTCTACATGTGTATAAAGTTTATCTTACCAGAAAAATGTTAGGTTTCTACTTCTTTAGGTCACTTTTATATCTTGTGATCATATTATCTCCAAAAAATGCATATAATATGTGTAATAGTTTGTAATGGAAGTCGTGTGGTTGTTTCACACCAGATATTTTGTTAATATGTTTGTATAATCAATTTGAATTTTTCAAAATAGACATGGAATAAGCAAAATTTACAATATTTAATAAATGAAATATTTGTATTTTTCTAAGGGTGGATGTAAAGGTATATTTTATATCTTGAATTTCAATCCTCCACTTTTTCCCTCCATTGTTTACAACTACATTGTCATTTCCTCTCTCATAGACACATATATCTTTTAAAAATTAGTTATTAAGCATGATGAAATTAAATGATTCACGTACCTTTCATGCAATTTTTTGCTTTCCGAAAATACATACGTAAGGAAATCATTGTAATCGTGACAAAATTCTGACTTTGCGATGTTGGCGTATCTACATGTTTTGAGGTCCCAGTTAATTTTTACTATTTTCATGATGATGATGGTGATGATGTATGTGTATGTATGTGAGTGATCACAATATCATCTAAATGCTTTTTTTCGAAGGGTAGGCAAAAAACCAGGGTTTTTTTTAGGGAAAAAAAAACTTTTTAGGTTGATTTTTTTTAGAAATCGACCTATTGCAACCACTTCGTTTATCTATATATTTATCTGTCTATCTATAATGAAATTTGTCATTACGATAACTCTCGAAATAATACTCCAAATCGAACCAAATTTGCATTGCTAACTGATCTTATAAATATCTTGGATGAGTACGGTAACCAAATTGCTCTGACATTTTGTTTTCAAGTGGCGGCCACTTGAGAATTTCAAACCCACATTGTGAAAAGTGTATTTAAAGCCAGATTTTTTGTATTTTAATGTAAATATACATAACATAAGGGTTTCGATGAACTTTATTAATGAACTTTATCCGCCCTTTTTATTAAAATGGCGGGTATCTTAAGTTAAGCGGGGCCACTTGAAATCAAGATACCACTTGAAAATTTAAAATCATGATAACTTCCAAATAATACTCCAAATCGAACCAAACATGGACAGTGAACTTATCTGATAAATAACTTGTGTGAGTTTGTTCAAGTTGCTCCGTCATTTTGTTTTCAAGCGAAGTCCACTTGAAAATTTCAAATTTAAATTGTAAAAAGCGTATTCAGAATTTGTTTCTATTTGGATGTATACATAGACCATAAAAGTGTCTCAATGAAGTTTATTAATGAACTTTATCTGCCATTTTTAATAAAGTGTGGATATCTTAAGTTAAGCAGGGCCATTTGAAATCAGGCTACCATCACATGAAAATTTAAAATCACGATAACTTCCGAAATAATACTCCAAATCGAACCAAATTTGGACAGTTTCTTAACTTATTTTATGAAGATCTTGGATGAGTTTCTTAACCTATTTGCAGCGACATTCTGCTTTCAAAAAATTTTCAAATTCGAATTGTAAAAAGCATATTCCGAATTTGTTTGAATTTTAATGTATACATAAACCAAAAAATGTCTCAATAAAATTTATTAATGAACTTCATTCGCTATTTTCACCAAAGTGGCAGATATCCATATTATCGTAAGGGAAAAACATAGATATAAAATACGAAAAAAAAATCTTCTGTCATCGGTAGAGTAATCAATCCGGGTCCCCACTGACTGCGACAGCGTACAAACCTGCACACAACGCGCATATTCGCCCACCGTTCCCGAGCCTCTTAATTGTTTTACACTTTCAAAAATATCCACAATCGTTTTATCAGGCTTTTAAACCTAATAATACTAAATCCAAACGTTCTATCTAATTTCTTATTTTTGCCCCTGCGCTGGTCCTTCCCGCCCCTCATAATAATTTTACACTTTCGTAAATATCCGCAATCGATATATCGAACCTTAAAACCTAATAATACTATTTTTGTACGTTTAAACTCTAATTTCTATATTTTTGCTCCTTCGCCCCCACCCCCTCCCTCCTTTCCGTCTATCCTAATACTTTTTCTATTCTCTTCAGGAAATGTAATCGATTTGTAGGTCCCCAAAACCAACACGTACCAATTTTGTACGGTTTAAATCTATTTCTATTGTTTTGCCCTTCGCCCTTCCCTTCCCGGCTCTCCTAAAAAGTTTACAGATTTGAAAATCGACTTGTAAGTATCAAAAACCTCTATGTACCAATTTTGAACGATATCTAACTCTATTTTTTCCCCTCCGTCACCCCCTTCCCGCCTCTCCTAATAGCTTATTTACACTTTCGAAAATATCCTCATTCGACTTGCAGGCCTCTAAAATCTATCTATACACTTTCAAAAATATCCGCAATCGTTTTCTCAGGCTTTTAACCTAATAATACAAAATTCCAACATTCTACCTAGTTTCTTTATTTTTGCCCCTGCGCTCACCCTTTCCGCAACTCGTAATAATTCTACACTTTTGTAAATATCCGCAATCGATTTATAGGGCCTTAAAACCTAATAATACTAATTTTCAACGCTCTAAATCTTATTTCTATATTTTTACCCCTCTATCCTAATAATTCTACAAATTCGAAACTATCCGCAATCGATTTGTAGTTATCAAAAACCTCTATGTACCGATTTTGAACAATCTAACTCCTTTTTTTTTTTTGTCCCTCCGCCTCCCCGCCCCCTTCCCGGCCCACCTAGGACGAATTTTTAAAATTCTAGAAATTAGTTTTAGGCATTTGTGTGAGCTATATTTTAGAGCAAAAGTCTCATATATATATATATATATATATATATATATATATATATATATATATACATATATAAAGGATTCTTTGAAATTACGTTATGACCCCCCTCCTCCCCCCAGTGCGGCTGAATTCTTAAAATTCCAGAAGTTTCCAGTTTTTAAGTATTTGTATTAGCTATATTTCAAAGCAAAAATTTTACGGATATCTCTTTTTACTTCCATTACTCTACTACCGTAGGTAATTTGTATTCTGTATTGTATTCTGTCCAAAAATTCGATATCGAGTTTTCACCTGGTTTACACGTTTTAAGTCCTCCTGTGTCCAAAAATGTAGTTTTGGGCAATTGGCCAGTGTGTATGTATATGTGGAATCTTCTGGCTATCATATCTCCAAAATTAATAAAGATAGAACTACGAAACTTCACAGCCGGAACAGGTCTGGTGTACAGATAAAATTTACAAATTTTAGTAAACATTTTAAAAACAGAAGTGGGCCATCGTAAAATGGAAATGGGAGCGTAAGTCCGCTTCTCAAAAACAGCTCTAACGATTTACTTCAAAATTGCTATATAAACACTCTACTAGATGTTCTTTCGACAGATATAGTTGGTTAGGTTTGGAAAATTGATAGGCGTCTTGTATAAATAGCTCAATTTAAAGTCTCGCAAGTGCGTTCCTTTAAAAACGGCTGTACGGATTTTTTTCAAACTCGCCATATTAACTCGCTTTTAAATATCCTTTTGTATGTAATTATTGTTTCCCAGTCAATAATCTAGAATATCAAGTTTTGGTAAAAGTTGGTTCTCAAAAACGGCTCTAACGATTTTCTGGAAAATTGTTTCATTGATCCATTTTAAATACTCTTTCTCATAACTCGCTATGTAAACTCTATTTTATATGTCTTTATACGTGTATCAAATTTCTCTTACTGGAAAATTCCAAAGAATGCATGTAATATGTGTAATTGTGGGTAATGGAAGTCGTGTAGTTGTTTCGCACAAGTTTCCCCCCCCCCCCCCCCAAGATAATTTAAAGCGAATTCAAAAGGAAACAAGACCTTCCGGCTTTTTCGGAAGGGTAGGTTGATTTCTTTTTCCTTATCAAGTAGCCGTCATTTTGTTTCAAAATGGCGGCTACAAATTATTAATGCACTTGGTAGAAATATTGATGTAGGCTATGCACATATGGAGTTTTAAGCAAATCGGTTCATAAATACACTTTTATGTGAATTTAAAATTTTCACGTGGCCGCCGCTAGGAAAAAAAATGGTGGGTTAAATTGACAAATATATGAAATGCGTTTGTGAGATAAGTCTACTGTACACACATAGTTCGAATTAATTCAAAATCTCAAAAGTCATTGTGTTGAAAAATTAAGGGGCTCCCACTTCGATAAAAATGACAGAGAAAGTTGCTCATCTAAAATATCGTTGCAAATTTGAAAATATTTTTTTTTTTTGTAGAAATTCTTTCAAAGAGGCTTAGTAAGTTGATAAAATGTTAGTTTCCTACATTTCTAGTTTGTTTTGGCATTAAAATAGTCTAATTTTACCTTAAAAACGGATTAAAAAGATCCAGTAACGCATGTAATGGATTTGGCGCCAAATTTGGCGACTTTCCCCTATGGCGACTTTTTTGGCGACTTTTGGCGAGAAAATACTTATTATCGATATACCAAAGATGGACGCAATAACGTGATTGGTTCATGAGTTACGTGAATTTTCTAAATTTTTGTTGTTTGAATGATAAATCCATTTTTCAACTTTGATTTGAATTGATTAAGTATTTCTAAAGTTCCAGCAAACACATCGAAGATATTTGAAACATAGGTTACTGTCCAACTGTGGTTTAAATCAGTGCCGTGTTTCAAAAGTTATTATTATGGCAAATTTTCAAGTGGCAGTCTAAGTGGCTGCGACTTGTAAAACAAAATAGCAAAACAACTTGCCCATCGAAATCATCCAGTACATTTGTACGATAAGTTCATTGTCCAGTTCTAGTTTAAATTAAATCAGAATTTCAAAAATTATAATCATAAGAAATTTTCAGGTGGCACCACTTGTAAAAAGAAGTGGAGTGAGATGCCTAGCGAACTTATCTGAGATATATGAATGATAAATCCACTACCCAAACTTGAAGCGAATTGATTCTGTCTTACTAAAGTTACCATAATGACAAATTTTCAAGTGGCCGCCACTTGAAAATAAAATTGCGGATCAAGTCATCAAGAGAACTTATCCTAGATATTTGAACCAAATGTTCACTAACCAGCTTTTATTTGAATCAGTTTAGTATTTTAAAAGTTATCGTGATGGCATATTTTCAAGTGGAAGTGTGATTTCAAGTGACTGGAACTTAGACACAAGATGTCGGGACAAGTTGCTTAGTCAAAACATTCAAGATAATTATATGATAATATCACTGTCAAAATTTGGTTCGATTTGAAGTATTATTTCAAAAGTTATCGTGATTTTAAATTTTCAAGTATGAGCCTGATTTCAAGTGACCGCGCTTAACTTAAGATATCTGCCACTTTATTAAAAGTGGCGGATATAGTTTATTAATAAACTTCATTGAGATCCTTATGTGGTCTGTATTTACATCACAATCCAAACAATTTCGGAATACGCTTTTTACAATTTAAATTTGAAATTTTCAAGTTGTCTCCACTTGAAAACAAAATGGCGGTGCAACTTGGTTAACAAACTCATCTAAGATATTTATAAGATAAGTTAAGACACTGTTCAAATTTGGTTCCATTTGGAGTATTATTTCGGAAGTTATCATGGTTTTAAATTTTCAAGTGGTGACCTGATTTCAAGTGGTCCCGCTTAACATAAGATATCCACCACTTTATTAAAAATGGCGGATAAAGATCATTAATAAAGTTATTTGAGACACTTGTGTAATCTATGTATACATCAAAATTAAAAGAAATTCGCAATAAGCTTTTTACAATTTGAATTTGAAAATTTCAAGTGGTCTCCACTTGAAAACAAAATGACGGAGCAACTTGGTTAACAAACTCATCCAAGATATTTATAAGATAAGTTAACACACTATTCAAATTTGGTTCGATTTGGAGTATTCTTTCGGAAGTTATAGGGATTTAAAATTTTCAAGTGGTAGCCTGATTTCAAGTGGTCCCGCTTAACTTAAGATATCTGCCACTTTATTAAAAATGGTGGATATAGTTTATTAATAAACTTCATTGAGATCCTTATGTGGTCTGTATTTACATCAAAATTCAAACAATTTCGGAATACGCTTTTTACAATTTAAATTTCAAATTTTCAAGTGGTCGCCACTTGAAAAAAAATGGCGGAGCAACTTGGTTAACAAACTCATCTAAGATATTTATAACATAAGTTAAGACACTGTTCAAATGTGGTTCCATTTGGAGTATTATTTCGGAAGTTATCATGGTTTTAAATTTTCAAGTGGTGGACTAATTTCAAGTGGTCCCGCTTAACTTAAGATATCCGCCACTTTATTAAAAATGGCAGATAAAGTTCATTAATAAAGTTATTTGAGACACTTGTGTAATCTATGTATACATCAAAATTTAAAAAAATTCGGAATACGCTTTTTACAATTTGAATTTGAAATTTTCAAGTGGTCTCCACTTGAAAACAAAATGGCGGAGCAACTTGGTTAACAAACTCATCTAAGATATTTATAACATAAGTTAAGACACTGTTCAAATGTGGTTCCATTTGGAGTATTATTTCGGAAGTTATCATGGTTTTAAATTTTCAAGTGGTGGACTAATTTCAAGTGGTCCCGCTTAACTTAAGATATCCGCCACTTTATTAAAAATGGCAGATAAAGTTCATTAATAAAGTTATTTGAGACACTTGTGTAATCTATGTATACATCAAAATTAAAAAAAATTCGGAATACGCTTTTTACAATTTGAATTTGAAATTTTCAAGTGGTCTCCACTTGAAAACAAAATGGCGGAGCAACTTGGTTAACAAACTCATCTAAGATATTTATACGATAAGTTAAGACACTGTTCAAATTTGGTTCGATTTGGAGTATTATTTCGGAAGTTATAAGGATTTTAAATTTTCAAGTGGTAGCCTGATTTCAAGTGGTCCCGCTTAACTTAAGATATCTGCCACTTTATTAAAAATGGCGGATATAGTTTATTAATAAACTTCATTGAGATCCTTATGTGGTCTGTATTTACATCAAATTTCAAACAATTTCGGAATACGCTTTTTACAATTTAAATTTCAAATTTTCAAGTGGTCTCCACTTGAAAACAAAATGGCGGAGCAACTTGGTTAAGAAACTCATCTAAGATATTTATAACATAAGTTAAGACACTGTTCAAATTTGGTTCCATTTGGAGTATTATTTCGGAAGTTATCATGGTTTTAAATTTTCAAGTGGTGGAATAATTTCAAGTGGTCCCGTTTAACTTAAGATATCGCCACTTTATTAAAAATGGCAGATAAAGTTCATTAATAAAGTTATTTGAGACACTTGTGTAATCTATGTATACATCAAAATTTAAAAAAATTCGGAATACGCTTTTTACAATTTGAATTTGAAATTTTCAAGTGGTCTCCACTTGAAAACAAAATGGCGGAGCAACTTGGTTAACAAACTCATCTAAGATATTTATAAGATAAGTTAAGACACTGTTCAAATTTGGTTCGATTTGGAGTATTATTTCGGAAGTTATAGGGATTTTAAATTTTCAAGTGGTAGCCTGATTTCAAGTGCTCCCGTTTAACTTAAAATATCTGCCACTTTATTGAAAATGGCGGATAAACTTCATTAATAAACATCATTGAGACCCTCATGTGACCTGTATTTACAACAAAATTCAAGCAAATCTTGCTTTAAATATGCTTTTTACAATGTCGGTTTGAAATTTTCAAGTGGCTGCCACTTGAAAACAAAACGTCGGAGCAACTTGGTTAATGAACTCATTCAAGATATTTATAAGATTAGTTCACTGTCCAAATTTGGTTCGATTTCGAGTATTATTTCGGGAGTTATCGTGATGACAAAATTTTCATTATAGATAGATAGATAGATAGATAGATATATATATATATATATAGATAAACGAAGTGATTGCAATAGGTCGATTTCTAAAGAAATCAACCTAAAACGAGATTTCACACGTGTTTTTTGTCCCCCCCCCCCCGAGTGGTAGGGTAAAGGTGGAATTTTGTAAAATCCCGTTACAATAATGTCGGATACATATAAAAAATTTACGCGCCAAATTTAGCGACCATTAATCCCGTGGATTTCCCAAGACAAATTTAGCGCTAAAAGGGAGGGTCTCGAATTAGCTCCGTCGTAACGCCCCCCCCACCCACCCCCCCCCAAAAAAAATCGAAAATCTCACACACACACACACAAAAGAAAGAAAGACAATGTTTTTGGAAATATCCTAAATAAGACAGATAGCTTTTTTCAATACATTTGTACCATTTTAGTAGAGCTCTACTAAAAAGTCCGGGATTTCTGAAATTTCCCCCCAAAAAACGATTTCTTTCCTCCCTCCTGTCAAGAATTCCAAAATCGCACATAATGTTTTATTTATACTCAAATCTAGTTTTCTCATGCGCAATTTCTTCAGCGTGAAGTAATTTGGGGCCGAGTTATGCTTACCAACTTTTTTTTTTTTTTTTTGCTTCCTACCCCCCCAGGGTGAAAGGGGGGATATTTCGATATATTCCGTTACTTTAGGGGTCGGATACATATATAAGCAATCCAAGCATGAAACTTTCTGACCCTGACCACAGCTCTCATAAATTTCTCAGGACAAATTTAGCGCTAAAAGTGGTGCCTCGAATTTGCCCTTTGTAACACATACCTATCCCCCCCCCCCCCCCTAAAAATAAAAAAGAAAGGCAAATCACAAAAAAAGCGTGTTTTGAAAATGTCCTAAAGAAGACCCATGGCTGCTTTCAACATCTTTTTTCCATTTTTGTTAAAATTTTACTAAAAATCTGGAATTTGCACAATTTCTCGCCAAAAATTGATTTCCCTCTTCCCTCCCCTTAAAAATCGAAATTTCCTAAATCGCAATGTTTTATTTATTCAATTACTTTAGGTGTCGGATACATACATATAATCCCAGCACCGAAATTCGTGACCGCAGCTTCCATAGATTTCTCAGGGGGAATTTAGCGCTAAAAGGGTTGTCTCGATTTTGACCCTTCGTAACCCCTCCTCACCAAAATATCGGAAATTAGGGGGGAAAAATGTGTTTTTGGAAATTTTCTAAGGAAGTCTCGTAGCTTTTTTTAACATCTTTGTTCCATTTTTTGTAGAGTTCTTTAAAAAATTCGGAAATTGCGAAATTTCTCGCCACCGGAATTTACGAACAAAATTTAAATAAAAGAAATTTTAAATTTTCAGGTAAAAAAAAAGGGCCTTTTCTAATATGTTATAAACGTAAATTTTTGCTAAAAAGTTTCCGGGATGAGTTTTTGCACTTGAGAATTAAAATAAGGTGTTCCATCAGCGGGAACACTGCGACTGAAAGGGTTAATAATCTAAAATTCCTAAATTGCAGATAACGTTTTTTTTATACTCATGACTATTGCTTATATGTGCAATTTCTTTACAGTGAAGTAATTTGGAGCGGTGTTATGCTTACAAATATGTTTTGACTTTTGTTCCCCCCATCCCGGCGAGAACTGGGTAGGGAATTTCGAAAAAGTTGGCAGATTTTAGTTGGGTAAAAGCCTAAATTTCTGCCAAGCGCCGTTGAATTCCGTCCAGCCATTCTCACGTGATACCCGGACAATAATAGCGTTACAGACATACAGACACGATGACACACACACAGACAAAATTTTCTGAAGTAATTTTCGACTTTTGTGGTGTGTGGAACGTGAAGATATCGCATTTTTTTTAAAATTCTGATAAATTTAGACAAAATTCTGATTTTATTAATATCGATACACAGCTTGATATCCAGTTACTGTAATTCTAAAAGAACGCATAGAAACAGTGTTCATGTTCAGGTACCATACTTTCAGCTGCGCTTTTATGTTAGGCGCGAAAATAAGGGCGCAAAATCTTTGAAAATAATAGTGTGATTTCGTCGTGTATAAATAATTTCATAAACATTTGACTCCCATTTCTTGCAAACTTTAAATTGTTCTAGTTTCTTCAGTTATAAAATCAACTTGCTTATGTCGTTAAAAATATTTGTTTCATTCAATTCCTAGACTTCAATATTAATACAACTTATTTTGCTCAGGAATGTAAATTAATTCTCCATACCTAAAGAGTAAATAAAATATTTAGTTTAATTTGAAGTCTTTTTTTTTTTTTTTTTTTAATAACTACGTATTTTGCGGTTCCGTGAATAATTAAACAATTTTTAACAGTTGTTCTTTGTGAGTCTGTTATCAGTGTAACTTTAAAAACTAAATACCGGCAGGGAACTCAAGTGTTATATTTTAAAGTTCATATAAAATTCATACTTGAACAGTTTGATCAATATTGATAAGTTTCAACGAGTGATACGGGTTAAAGTTGTCAATAAATGTGATTGAAAGTTATTGTTGAACATAATTTTAAATTTAATATTAGTCGTGAATTCTATAGAAATGTAGATATTAGTTTCAAATGTGGGTTGAGAAAGGTGGTACTCCCCATCCGCCCTTCCCACAGAAAATTATTTGTCAAATTAAATAATTCGTAAAGCTAGCTTAAATTCTTTTTACTATAGAATTTTATACAGTACTTGATATTTTATTCCTCAATCTGAATCTGTCTGTATAAAATTTAAATCTAGGGTAAGAAAAAGTCGTGTGGGTGCCACACCAGATTATATACTTTAAAATAAAATTTATTATTGAAAATCTGTTTAATTTAGTAAAAAGTTTTATATAACTTGTTAAAAAAATGTTTGTATATTGTCAATCGTGGCATTATCAGTAAAATATCAGATTTATGTACAAAGTATTCATATAATAATAGTATTACGCGCAATGAAAAACTATTGAAAATAAAATGTGATCGTATATTTCCTATAAATAAGTCTCTGAACGATTGTCTTCTAAATTGTTATGTTACTCACATCCGTAATACAGGTGAAATCTATAATAATAAATGGAAAGGTTTGTCTGTCTGTCTGTCTGTCTGTCTGTCTGTCTATCTGTCTGTCTGTTCTTTTATACGTTCAGCCCCTACAGGACCGGCTCTAACGTTTTTGCCGCCGTAGGCAAACCTCAAAAGTGCCGCCCCCCTCCCCCAAGCTTTAAAAACTTAAACATGTATATATATATATATATATATTAAAAAATATATATCACATAAATGGTCTAATAGAATTGAGCTAAGTAAATAATACTCATATAATATTTACTACTATTTCTTTTTTCTTTCTTTTTTTTTTTTTTTTTTTTTTTTTTAAGTTAAAAACGCAAAATCTTTGGAAGTAATACTAGTACAGTACAGACAATATTTTCTAAACAGCGAAGAATAAAGAATGCTAGTACAGTATACAAAATTGAAACATAAATAAATCTCTTTCAAACCTTTTTTTTTTTTTTTGGAAATCTCGAATAACTTCTTATCTAATTTGTTACTCAATTCATATTCAATGTCCAACATTGTTAACCCATTGAGTCGATTTTGACTAGATATGGTTTTAAAATATTTTTTTATCATTTTTACTTTCTCTTACCCGTAAGGTAGAGAAAGTATTGTTTTAGGGTCAAATTTTCGAATGTGAGTTTTTGTTATATTTACACGTTTTAAGGTCCCCTAAATCCGAAAATCATGCTTTTAGCGGTTGGTCTGTGTGTCTATCTGTGTGTGTGTCTGTCTGCCTGTTATCGGCATATCTGAAGAATAAATTGTAGCAGAAAGTCCAAACTTGGTATTCTAAATGTGTATGGTATGGGGATGCTACACTAAGCTTTTTGTTGAGATGACGCATATAGTTCGTGTACAGGGACACCCAAGAGAATTCAAACACATTACGTCTATGGGGGAAATTGCAGGGAAGTAGAGTTTAACATCTATAGACTGCACTAAACCAAAATGAAATGAATATATATTTTTTATATGCATAAAATCATGCCTCATGTAGAATGTGGTAAGGAAATCCTTCACTGTTCATTTACAGGGCTACACAAAAGAACTTGATTATAGTGCGACAATAGCTGAAAATTGATGGAACTGTATTTCAGGTTGTGCCGTGTATCACTGCTATAGGATTATATTTAGGTGCACCATGTGGTCTGTACATAATCTTTAAATGATATACAGTGCTGCAAATATTATGCGATAACATTCTTTTTTATTGTTAGTGGAAGTTCTTTACTGTAATATTTTACCATTTCCACCAAAGCTGCTCAGAAATTGAAATGAATTCCTCACAGATATGATAAATAATGTATGTTTTTAAGCTAAATATTCATCTCTTGTTTTTTTGTATATTTACACGTTTTAAGGCTTCTTGATTGCCAAAGTAAAGTTTTTTAACGTTCGATTTTTGTCTGTCTCTCTTAGAGTAACTTACAAACGAATATTTTCAGGAGATCCAAAAGTTGTATTTCCAAGTTAATATAAGTTTGTTGCTGGAAAAGTTTCAAGGAATGTTACGCGTGAAAATTATCTGTATAATTTTAAGCGAACTTTTAATTTTAATAACAGATTTCAATTCTATATAAATGTAGGTGCAGTAATGAAATAAGGGGTTGAAGGGGGCAGTAGCCCCCCTCACATAGAACTAATTGTCACATAAAACTTTTCTGAAGCCAAATTTGAGTTGTTTTAACATAAGTTTACATAACACTACTCGTTGTCTTACCTCTTAATCTCCAACCTGTATTTATGGTATTAAATTTCAGGGTAGAAGAAAGTTGTGTAAGTGACACACCAGATTATTAGTTTAGAAAAAGATCTTTCTCCGTTAGCAAAAGTTATGGGCAAGGTTAACAAAATTTTTAAAACAGTGCTTAAATTCGGCCCAATGTTAAGGAAGGTAATGAATTTAAAGACGTAAAAACTGGACATTCTTTTTTTTCAAAAGTGGAGAAAATGAAGTATATTTTATCAGCCAATTTTAAAATGTTGAGATTTAAATGACCTAACAGAGGAATCACCATCTGTTAAGTCGTTTCCCAGATCTTTACAGTGTGTCAGTCTCAGTAATTCCTTTTTGCACGTGTCTTTAAGTTTGTGGACATTTGATAAAAATTCAAAAGAATGATTATGATTATTCAATAAATTTAATATCAGCTTCAGTACACTGATCGCTGAAAAGAAAAAAGAATCTATTTTATATTTCTCTTTTGAATTTTCGATAGATTCGTCTACACTTTCATAAGAAAAATTTCATTTTTAAGATTGAACATGATAGCGTGGTGTAGTCAATTCAAAGTTTTTTCTACGTCTATTACATTAGCTAATTTTTCAGCTTATAGGATAAAGTTTTCAAAGGATTCAACTGATCATAATTCTTAAAAAAATAATAATAATAATAATAATGAGCTATTTATTAAATTAATGGCTTGGTATAAATCAAAAACTTTTGTTTCACATAGCTTACTTAATCGGATTAATATAATTAAAAAATCTGTGTCAAATGACGATCAAACATAAAAAAACTTTAATTGTTTTATTGTACTGTCAGCAGAAAAATTACTGAAGCACGCATCCACATTTTTTATGTATATATATGTATTTTTTTACTTTGGTCGCTTCTTTTTATCATCAACTTACTTTTTTATAAACAATATAAGACTAAGATCATGACTCGACAAATATTTACTTAACAAAACAGTATAAGGTGCCCATCTTTTAAGAAGGAATTATTTCTAGTGCTTCAATAATTTTGCTGTAATCAATAAAAAACTGAATCATTTTGAATCATATTATCTATCTCTACATTTTTGTAATTGCTTAATAAAGCATCATGAATATTTTCTAATTTAAGAAATAAAGATATTAGGGAATCTATACATTTTTTTCAACTTCGCAGTAATTCATTAACTACTAAATTTAATACATGGCTGCTGCAATGTACGTGAAATGATCTGGAATTTAAAATTATAATCCGAATTTGTCACCTCTCATATTTTAGCAATTTTCAAAACCTTGACCTCTCATATTTCCTAATTTTAACCCTTTTTTTTTTCAACTCCTAAGAAAACTTTAGGCAGTTCCTTACCACTGGATCTTTCAACAGGAAGAAAACCTTAAAAATGTTCATTGAATTTGCATTGAAATGCTGATTGGCCAATGGAAACATACCTTCATCAAAAATTTATCCCCCCCCCCCTCCAATCCACTGAATCTGATGGACATTATTGCATAAATAAAGCATTGTTTTAAATCTGACATCACTGTTGCCAGTTCAAACTCAAATTTTGCCGTGTTTTTACGGACAACTCAAATGTTCCTATCTTATGGCTGAGGATGTCCTAGGACGTTCTTTCATACTTAGGATATACTGATAATGTCCTGTTGAGAAAGGGTGCCTCCAAATAATTCCTACATGCTGAAGATCACTGCTGAAAGTCCGTACAGTTGCCAAACTCTTGACTTTCTTTAATTAGAGGAAAAAAAGAGCTTGGTAAAATCAGCGGCGAGTGTGCATTTCTCCCTCCGCGTCGCGGCTGCGCATACAATACATACTGTACAGAACTTACAAGTTTGTCTATTCTTGTCTGCATTTCAAATTATAGGAATGGGCAGAGAAGCCTGTAAATTCTTGTTATGATTATTTACTTATTTTTTTACTTTTTACTTTCTCTTACCCATAAGGTAGAAAAAGTATTGTTCTTGGGTCAAATTTGCGAACGCGAGATTTTTGTTATATTTACACGTTTTGAGGTCCCCTTAATACGAAAATCATGTTTTTAGCAAATGGTCTGTGTGTCTGTGTGTGTGTCTATCTTTTATCAGCATATCTCAAAAACAAATTATGGCAAAAAGTTCAAACTTGGTATTCTAAATGTGTATCATATAGGGATGCTACAGTAAGCTTTTCGTTAAGATCAAGCAAATGGTTCGTGTACAGGGACAATCAAGAGAATTCTAATACATTACGTCTATGGGGGAAATTGCAGGAAAGTAGAGTTTAACGTCTATAGACTGCACTAAACCAAATGAAACGAATATATGTTCTTTGTAATAGAGATAGTTAACTGGGGGAAAAAATTGTGTATGTAGGAGCCTCGCCTCCCCCCCCTGTGGGGGAAGTCCCCCCTCGAGAGGAGTAAATTTTCATGATGGGTATCTTTCAAAAGAGCTCTCCAATACCTTTAAAACGAATGGTTGAACCACCGATCTGCGATAATTTAAAACAAAGTTATCGATTTTTTTTTACTTTTAACAAAAAAAAAAAAAACTTAGAAAAAAAATCGTACTTTTTTTTTTTTTTTTTTTTTTTTTTTCTTTTTTTTAATATTGAGAATAAAATGGACTTTTTTTTGGATATTTGGTGTTATACTACTTCTCTAATATGGAAATCGTCTGCCTTATCATAAAAGATAATTTTTTTAAATAATAATTTTTATAAATAATTTTTTTAAAAGATAATTGTTTTTTAATAACCGAATTAAATTCTATATAAATGTAGGTGCATTAATGAAACGGCGGGTTGAAGGGGGCGGTAGTCCCCCCTCACACAGAACTAATTATTATATAAAACTCTTCAGAAGCCTAATATGAATTGTTTAACATAGGTTTACATAACAGTACACGTTATCTTACATATTAATCTGCAACCTGTATTTATAATATTAAATTTCTGGGTAAGAGAAAGTCGTGTGAGTGACACACCAGATTATTTATTTTTCTATATATTTATTTTCTACATTCAATAATCGAATTATTTTATTTATTTATTTTTTGGAGTTCAACTGAATTTGCCGCCCCTAAATTTTGCCGCCGTAGGCAGTTGCCTACCTTGCCTACTGCCTAGAGCCGGCCCTGGCCCCTATTGAGCGCAGAAGTACAAGAATTGACATACGGATGCTCTGGAGCCTTTCCGATGTTTTCCTCGAAACAGAATTTAAAAATCTTAATTAGTTTCGGAGATATTAATTAAAATGCTGACCCATATCGATCGCGAATCTATAATAATAAATGGAAAGGTTTGTCTGTCTGTCTGTCTGTCTGTCTATCTGTCTGTCTGTCTGTCTGTCTGTCTGTCTGTCTGTCTGTTCTTTTATACGTTCAGCCCCTATTGAACGCAGAAGTACAAGAATTGACATACGGATGCTCTGGAGCCTTTCCGATGTTTTCCTCGAAACAGAATTTAAAAATCTTAATTAGTTTCGGAGATATTAATTAAAATGCTGACCCATATCGATCGCGAAAATGACCAAAAATCCTTATTGCTTAAAAAGAAGCATTCTATCAGCATTCAGCAGACGATTTTAACGGCTGTCTCTAACCGAAAAAAAACATGTGCAAGTCATTAATGTCACGTGATCTTTAACTGGGGTTAAAAATTGCAAATTTCAAAGTGCTTCAAATTTTCTTTTTCGTACACAACACTTAATATACAACCTATTCAGCACAAAACCAACCTGCAGTTAAAATTTCATCAAATTTCATTAATAAACAAAGCAGTTACATTTTAATTGCTAATTAAATTTTATTCTAACACGTAATCTATCTTTCAATAGACGATAGGGGTTTCCATAGCAACAAAATACATTTGAAGGAACTAAAAAATACTTTTTCTTTTTCTTTTTACTTCCATTACCCGACTACCGTGGTATATATATATATAGGTTTTGGCGAAATAAAAAATATTTATTTTTCTTTTTACTTCCATTAATAAAACTACCGTAGATAATGGAATTAGAGATTTCACGTGATTTACATGTTTTAGAATGTCCTGATTAGGTTTTCTTTTGTATCACAGCTACTAATTAAAATAATTTCATAAGTAACACATTATTTGAAAGCTTTGTTGATTTGGAATTGAACAGTAGATTACAGAAATTTCTACGGCCAGATATTTTTAAATTTCGATATTTCAAATCCCAATTAAATTATTTTTGATACATCATTCGAAAGATATTTTAAAGTTCTTTTAAATTATCGAAAGTTTTCACCAGATTTACACGCTTTGAGGTCTCCTGAATTAGTTTTCTTTTGTATCTCAGCTACTAATTAAAATAATTTCATGAGTAATGCATCATTAGAAAGCTTTTTAAGATTTGGAATCGAACAGCGGAATACAGAAATTTGTACCGCCAGATGGCGCTGTAATATTTTAAAATTTCAAAATTTCAATTTCTAATTATGATTAAATTATTTTTAATACACCATTCGAAAGATATTTTAAAGTTCTTTTAAATTATCGAAAGTTTTCACCAGATTTACACGATTTGAGGTGTCCTGAATCAGTTTTCTTTTATATCTCAGTTATTAATTAAAAAAATTTCACAAGTAATACATCATTTGAAAGCTGTGTTGACTTGATACACATTTTAAAGTACTTTTACATTATCGAAAATGGAATTCGAGATTTCACCCGATTTACACGTTTTGAGGTGTCCTGATTAGGTTTTCTTTTGTATCTCAGCTACTAATTAAAATAATTTTATAAGTAATACATCATTAGAAAGCTTTTTTGATTTGGAATCGAACAGTGGATTACAGAAATTTCTACCGCCAGATGGCGCTGTAATATTTTCAAATTTCAATATTTCAAATTCTAATTACGATTAAATTATTTTTAATGTATCATTCGAAAGATATTTTAAAGTTCTTTTATATTATCAACAGTTTTCACCAGATTTACACGTTTTGAGGTCTCCTGAATTAGTTTTCTTTTGTATCTCAGCTACTAATTAAAATAATTTCGTAAGTAGTACATCATTAGAAAGCTTTTTTGATTTGCAATCGAACAGTGGAATACAGAAATTTGTACCGCCAGATGGCGCTGTAATATTTCAAAATTTCAATATTTCAATTTTTAATTATGATTAAATTATTTGTAATACATCATTCGAAAGATATTTTAAAGTTCTTTTAAATTATCGAAAGTTTTCACCAGATTTACACGTTTTGAGGTGTCCTGAATCAGTTTTCTTTTGTATCTCAGCTACTAATTAAAATAATTTCGTAAGTAGTACATCATTAGAAAGCTTTTTTGATTTGGAATCCAACAGTGGAATACAGAAATTTGTACCGCCAGATGGCACTGTAATATTTTAAAATTTCAATATTTCAATTTTTAATTATGATTAAATTATTTGTAATACATCATTCGAAAGATATTTTAAAGTTCTTTTAAATTATCGAAAGTTTTCACCAGATTTACACGTTTTGAGGTGTCCTGAATCAGTTTTTTTTTTTTTTTTTTTTTTTGTATCTCCGTTATTAATTAAAAAAAGTTCATAAGTAATACATCATTTGAAAGCTTATTTTAGTTGATACACATTTTAAAGAACTTTTACATTATCGAAAAATGGAATTCGAGATTTCACCCGATTTACACGTTTTGAGGTGTCCTGATTAGGTTTTCTTTTGTATCTCATCTACTAATTAAAATAATTTCATGAGTAATACATCATTTGAAAGCTTTATTAATCTGGAATGGAACAATAGATTACAGAAATTTTTACCGCCAGATGGCGCTGTAATATTTTTAAATTTCAATATTTCATATTCTAATTATGATTAAATTATTTCTAATACATCATTCGAAAGATATTTTAAAGTTCTTTTACATTATCGAAAGTGGAATTCGAGATTTCACCTGATTTACAATTAAAGTGTCCTGATCAGGTTTTCTTTTGCATCTCAGCTAATTGAGTAAGACCGTTTAAAATTGGTATATGCAAGTTAATTAGGAGGGGCTGGAACGGTGGGGAAGGAATAGGCGCGCAGCGCGCATGGGTTTGGGACCCGGTGAGAGTTTTTACCCGATGATAAAAGATTTTTTTTTTATATTTTCTTAATAATAAAAGTTTGAGTTGAGAAGCAATATGCGTGTACAACGCACGTATATCCTCAAGCGTGCGCGCGCAGCGCGCATGGGTCTGCGCTGCCGAAGGCAGTGGCGTCCCGGTGTGAGTTTTTACCCGATGCTAAATGATATATTTTTTAATTCCTTTTCTTGAGAATGAAAGCTTATGAGTAATAACATTGAATTTTGAGAAGTCATAAGGATAGTGAAGGAATACGTGCGCGCAGCGCACGGTTCTACGCTGCCGAAGGCAGTGGGGACCCGGTGCGACATTTTTCCCCGATCAGAATTTTTTTTCTCTTTTTTTATCACATGATAAAAATTAATGCAATTTTGAGAATTCATTAATTATTGTGATTCATTTAAAAATAGTGACCAGCGAAGCGGGCGTAGCCTGCTCGTCTATAATAAAAATAAAAACTGAATAAAAAACCACAACGCCTAGACGTAGCTTCACCACAGAAATGTAAACATCTTTCCATCGAAACCACGAACGAGAGGCGTAGCCGAATAAAGGGTGTGTCAAAGAGAAAAATCGGCACAAATTTGTAAAATTTTTGGACTTTCTTTGCAAATTTAATTGATTTAAAATTTCATTAAAATACAGGATTTTTTTCCGCATTGAAATAAACTCTTTGAGATTGACGCAGCTTTTTAAATTCTGTTTTAAAAAATTGAAAGAGTTTTTTATAAGCCATTTAATGCATCAACCCAAATATTGCAATAAAACAGCTTTTTTAAAAAACAACTGTTATTCTTTCATAAAATCTACAAAAGCTGCGTCAGTTTACGAAATGAGAGTAATCCAATAAAAAAAAACCGCGTCTCAATCAATTAATATGCCACTGTTTTAAGTGCAAAGAAAGTTTCCCATAGGATAACATTGGCTTTTAGAAAAGGAAATGCTGAGTGAAGAGGGCCCTTAATGCCTGGGAAATAGCCTGGAAGAAACAATATTCTAGGAAATTCTGGCAACAATATCTTCTTACGCATCAGTGATTGATTGTTCTTCTGATTGTCTAGACATTATATAGACTGAAGAACAAACAAAGGCTTTAAATGAAGCATCTTAAACTCGGAAGAGATTTCATTGTTATAGATTATTTTGGGGGTTTTATAAAAGCAAAAAAATTCTTATCATCCAGTTTCGATTCATTTGGTTAGAAACAATGTTATTTGCTAGTTTCAAGGTCATTTCACAGTTCGAGGATTGTTCAAACAATGTAAAATAAGATTATTTATTTCACAATGCTGGAAGCTCAAGAATATTTTCTCCTTTAATCGTATAAGTAATTTTCTTATTACTGAATTCCTAATAGTTAAATCTAAAATCAAACTCCGTATCTATGTGTTACCAAGCAGTATTTAACCAATTATTTATTAGTTGCATTGCTGATAAGTTGAATCTTGTAAAAAAGGGTTTCCTATACAAATACATGCACTGAAAACTACTTACTAAAATCTTTATTTGTCAAAAATGTTTCCATTATATATAAATTCCATTGGAAATAAATAAATAAATTTAACTCAGAAACATATAATCCTAGTGTCTAAAGAGTGTCAATTTTGCATGCTATAATAAATATATATAATACATATATTTTTTCGGGGGGGGGGGGGTAAAAACTGTATAGCTTCGTAAAACCTGTATAGCTGTTCGTAGCTTTGTTTAAAAATTATCATTTATTTGTTGTTCATTATCATTTATATGTTTTTAAAGGCATTAATGAGTTATTTTCAAAAATACTCATACTAGAAATTTACTCCGAAAAGGCGGGAGAAATAATGAACCTACGTATATAGAAATTTTCTTGGTTGTAAAATAATTCATCATATAATGATCGAACTCCAGTAAGGAAGACTTGCATTAATCAATGAAAAATTGCATATGGAAGTGCAGTTTTATACAAAGCAAAACGTATTGAATAGGTTAATACGAGGTTTTATTTATTTATTTTTTTCTGAGACAATTCTAGATGAGATCAGACGTAATAAAAATGAATGCAGTATAACAGCAAATAGATAAATAATAATAATGATAATAATAGTAGCTATAAGAAGAAAGAGCAAAGACCACAACAACTGAAAATGGGTGGACTGGGTTAAGGGCCCTCTTCACTCACCGCCGCCGGAAACCGAAACTAATGTTATTCTATGGCAAATTTTTCTTTACAAATAACTTATTAACTAATACATATTTTTAAATTCTGTTTTCACATTCTGAAAATTCCCAGCTGTCAAATTGACGCACCTTTTCTAAAAAATTATTTTCTTAATTTTTTATATTTTATTTTGAAGCTGCAAAATACGAATTTTCAATATGTGAATTTTTTTTTCATTTTTCAATTTCAAAATAAAATATTAAAAATTAAAAAAATAAATTTTTAAAAAAGGTCCGTCAATTTGACAGTTGGGAATTTTCTGAATGTGAAAACAGAATTTAAAAATATGAATTAGTTAATAAGTTATTTGCAAAGAAAATTTCCCCATAGAATAACATTGGCTCGGGCTTCCGGCGACGGTGAGTGAAGAGAGACGTATTCGTATTTTGAAGCTTCAAAATAAAATAAAAAAAAATTGAAAAAATAATTTTTTAAAAAAGGTACGTCAATTTAACAGCTGGAAATTTTCAGAATGTGAAAACAGAATTTAAAAATATGTATTAGTTAATAAGTTATTTGTAAAGAAAAAATTACCATAGAATAACATTAGCTTCGGCTTCCGGCGGCGGTGAGTGAAGAGGGCCCTTAAATCAGTTTGGTGAGCGCCCAACTTCCTCCAAATCCTATGCAACATTATATGATATAGACCTGCTAACTATGTTAGTTTATCCGTAATGTTATTAGACCCCGCCTTTTCCCCCACCAGAATAGTTGTAGAGTAAATATTCAGCAAAAAATAGACGGGTCTTAATACCATTACGGATAAACTAGCATAGTTAGCAGGTCTACATGATAACAAGGAAAAAAAGTTAAAATAAAGATAACAATCACTGAAAAAAAAAATTAAATTAATTAAATTAAAAATATTAAAAATAAATTAAAAATATTCAGGTAAGCAAAAAATAAAACTTAATAAAAAGTAATTGTGAAAAATTTGATTAACTTAGTAGTTATATGACCAAAATGTAGAAAGCATTATTATTTTGGTTTAAGTGGGAATGAAAACAATTTTAATAAGGAACATTTCCAAATGCTGTCTCTCTTATATTTTCACTCCGATTGACTAGTCACTTTGAAAAAATATTGTAGACATATTGTATTTAAAAAAAAAAAAAAAAAAAAAAAGAGAAAAAAGAAAGACAAAAAGAAAGAAAAAAAGAAAGATTTTTTGAAATTTTAAACCCTGTGTAACCTCTTAAAATAAGATTCCAGACTATCTACGAATTGAGTAATTTTGAAGATATTAATCTCTTAGGTAATATTTTATGTTTTTTAATAATACCAATTAAAATTAATTTTAATTTGATACGATGATTAATTAAATCTTAAAGTCCTTCATAAATAACATCACTTTTTAAAATACGCAATGACTGTGATGTTATTTAAAACTTATGTTTTTATGAATTACATTTATAGCCCTCCATTTTAAAGTTGAAATATATTTTTAAACCCATAAATATATACAAAGGAGTGTTAATTATAAATATAATTTTTTTTATTTTTTTTTAATAATATAATACGACAATTTCTTCTCTGCATTGTATTTCAGTTAGTTTTAAAGATAATGTTATGTTTATTTATTTATTATTATTATTATTATTATTATTATTATTTTCTAAATTTATTATTGTATGGAAAATAAAAACTTTCTGATTGACCAAATTTGTCTAGAGGGGGCGTATAAAAATTCAAAAGATATATTTTTTGAGAATCAAAATATAACTTTTTTTTTTTTTTTAATGCAGTCTTCTTTCTGATCTTATTTTAAACATCTTTTTCAATTTGCTTTTTTTACTTATCTGTAACAGATAAAGAATTAAACCATGAAACTGCTATTCAATATTTTTCGGACTCTCTTTATGAATACAGGAAAAATAAAAATGTCCTGTTCAAGAATGATCGTACAAATATGGCATTAAGGCCGTGATTTGCAGATTAATTATTATTAGGGTTTTCTTTTCTTTCTTTCTTTTTTTTTTTTTTTTTCGTTTTTTAATAATAATAACATAATCTAATAATATATGTTCGGCTTTAAAGTTGATTATTTGAATTTACGACAATTCTCCATTAACTAATTTATAATTTTTATGAATGACTTTATAAACTGAGACGGGAATCATAATAATAATACAATACACTTATTATTTCGAAAAATTGACTAATAAGTGTTTCTAAAATTATATAAGTTTTTAATGTTAAACGCTTAAAATTTAATATATATATATATATATATATATATATATATATATATATTAAGCTTTTAAATCTTTAAAAAAAATTTCCACTGTAATACAAAAATATGTGATAGTCTCCACCCAAAATATTCGGCTTTTACGTCTAACTCCATTCCATATTTATCTCTTTTATTAAACAGAAAATATTTTTAAATAACTGGGTGAAAAAAAAAAAAAGGAAGACAAAAGAGTAATTTTTTTTTCTTTTAAGCCCTATTTCTTTTTCTTTTCTTTCTTCCTTTCTTTCTTTTTTTTTTTTTTTTTTTTTTTTTTTGAACAATTAATCATTCTCTTCCTAATTTACAGCCTAGTCAGTATTTAAGTTTCTCTCTCTCTCTCTCTCTCTCTCTCTCTCTCTTCTCAGCAATTAATCTTTCATTGAAAGAGAAAACGAGTTTTTGGTATTGGGATACAGCAGGTAGAATACGTAATTATAGTTCATGGGTCACCAACCTCCTGCAGTGCTACCATGGAAAATTACAATAATGATAATATTAAAAAAAAGAAGAAGAAAGAAAGATGGAAAAAAAAAAAAAGAGAGAGAGAGAGAGAGAGAGAGAGAGAGAGAGAGAGAGAGAGAGAGAGGGAGGGAGGGAAAAAAAGGGGAAAAAGAAAAACATAATAATTTTTTTATTCATCGTAGCTTCTGATATAATGAATATTTCATTACTTTAATAATAAAAAGTACTTTTTTTATTCATTAAAAAAGAAAAAAAAAATCATAATCAAGATCAGTAGTAGAAAAAAATTATTAAGCCCACTGAGATTTATTTTCAATGTGTGTACACTGTTTTTAATACAATTTGAACATTAGCATGTTTTTAGTTTGGGTACTATAAATTCGAGTTATTAAAAAAAAATAATAATAATAATAAATAAATTAATAAATAAAGTCCAGACTCTTTTGAAGCTGTCAGTTACTCCATTAACAATTTTGAACCCAGTCAGTGTTTTAGCACCTTTTTCCTACTTCATTATGCAACTAATCTTTCAACTAAAAAAGAAGACAATTTCTCGATGTGCACGTTAAAATTCTCAGCTTTACGCTTAAAGACATTCAAGAATCCATTTACCTTTATGCATATTGCATACAATACTCCAATATATGCCCCTGATGAATTATCGAAAAGGTACTCACCCTTTCTTCTGTTCACGGCCGACTTGAAAAATGCATAAGTTAGAAGTGAGTATCGATGACACAAAATAACATTTCTGGAACTTTGGTTTTTGACATATTTACTTAAATGATGATGATTTATGTACACTGCTGTGAATATATTTACAAGACGTATTAATTTCAAAATTATTTCGATTCATTTGTTATTCACATATTAATGATTCTCTCAAAACTTAATATTTTGTTTTCCATTTTCTTTATCTTAACTAAATCATAATAATAAATTTTAAGACACCGTATAAGCGCCCTTCTTATCTAGTCTACATCTTTTTTAACACTGCACTTTCGAAAGTGCATCTTATACTAATGAAACCAAAAAAGAATGAAAAAAAAAAAAAAAAAAGCATTCCCACTGTCGCGACAAGTGGCGAAGGGACAGAGGGGAAATGGGGGAAAGGCACTGATGTTGCAACACCCCTGATGAAGTATTAAATACTGTAATACTTTCAGATTATTTTTAAATATATATTTTTTTCTTAATCTTATGTCTCTTATTGGGTCTCATATTTCATACAAAGTAATATACTATAAAATATTATGTGTGTGTGTATATATATATCTGAAATAAATTTAATATTTATTACACAAATTATCAATTTAAAGTAGCAAACAAAATTAAAACTCTATTCATAATTACTCACTTTAATAATATCATTAATAAAAATTCTAATTAAATTTAGTTACACAACATTATTAAAGTAGAAAAGTGTATAGTCTAATTTATCTTTTAACTAAACCAAAAGCTAAGAATCTTAAACTATCAAGCTGTATATTCTTCAAACACATTTCTTGAAGCCATCGAAACCTCTGCGCAAGTCCTGACTCAACTAATCCAGTGTTAAAATAGGGGAGATAGAGAGAAAATAAGCGATAAGAGAGCGTCGAATGCACTGAGAAAAAAAATATATCGCCTTGATCTAGAATGAATAAGTGACCATTTTCTAAATTTCTCAACTAGAAACATAGATTTCCGAGCTATACGCATAAGGCATGCCAGTAAACTGAATAGACGAAATGATCGAGAACCTCTAGCCTACGCATTTCTAGATGGTGAAACAATATTCTGAATCTTTTGTATTGCGAGAAATTCTCGCTTGATTTTCTAGAATTGGGTAATCAACCAAGATTATAGTTGCTGAAACCCACCTCTTGTATTCGCATTTATTTGCAGAGATTTTTAAATAACTTTGTCCTCGAAATATAGGCAAACGCTCTAGAATTCTAAAAGAGGTTTCTAGAACTCGCTTTCAAATGGGACTAGAATTTATAAGGATGAGATGGAACTATTTTTTATAGAGTCACAATTTAGATTCTAGATGTCAGTTACCGAATTTTTTCTCAGTGTGACTGGATGTTTTCTAAATCCTAACCTTTCAGTCAATTTAATCCCCTCGAAGAATTTAGACTCGTTTTCACTGCTTATTTCAGGAAACGTGATTACACTGTACAAACTTTATTATTATTATTTCCCACAAGATCGCGGTAATGTTCTAAATTAAAATTAAATTCTTTTCCACTTCATGGTTTCTGCATAATACGGGATTTCATAATAAAAAAAAATATATATTCTGTTTATTATATTTTATTTTATAAAAAGTATTTAAATGTAAATTAGATTTCTCTGTGTCTTATGGCGGGGTAGACTATTTGTTCTGCACCATGTATGGTGTGATCTTCTAATCTTCGTAATTGCAGATACAACTCATCTCCTGATATGAAAGCTTTTACGAAAGCGGAAATCCGAACTGCGCTCTCAGGTTTCAACAAGAAAAAAGCTCCAGGTCCGAATGGGATGGATTTTTCTCATTTTAAAATAAGTTAATTCTTCTATTCCCCAGATTCTATTACGCTGGTGCAACTTATGGTTACTTTTCCAATATTTATCCAGGTGCTTCGTCAGGGAGAAGCATTTTCTAAACCAAGGGAAGTGTCCTTCTGAACTCAAGTCTTACCACCCGATCTGCCTGTTTCCAACTTTAGGAAAAATATTAGAAAAATTAACTGTAATCCGCCTCAATAATTTTCTAGCTTACTGCATGAAAGAGAATTCGGGTTCAGAGAGGGAAGATTATGTGAAATGGAATTGAATGCTATCTCTCTTCGCCTTTACTTATAACTCTGGAAACTATGCCACCCTCATCTATTTGGACATGCAAAAAGCTTTTGACAATATAGAATGGCTCCATATTTTGAATAAACTCCATACCATCCAATGTCCGGGGAATATCATTGGAGCCATCAGCTCTTATCTTTCCAACAGGAAAATAATGGTCAATTGGGGTTCAGGATCCTCAGACCATATACAACAAAATGGCTACCACAAAGCTCATGTCTTGGTTCAGTTCTCTGGACATTAATCGCAAACCCCATATTCGAATCTATGATCTCTAAAGGATTCTAAATCTTCGCCTTTGCTGACGTCTTCACGATAATCCTTTCGGGCAAATCAAGAAGGGATCTGGAATCTGAGATCCATGATGCTTTAACAACCTGCTGCCAACTGCTAACTTCACTCAATCTCACACTTTCAGCAATGAAGACACAGCTTTTACCTTTCCTCTTCCCGGAATTTTAAAACAAAAACTGGTATCAGGGTCAGTGGAGTTAGTGTCTCCCATATTGACAGCACCAGAATCTTAGGGGTAACCACAGATAAGAACTTCAACTGGATTGCACATATCAGCAATTTAAAGCTTAAATTACTAAGCATTATTAATTCTATTAAGCTCGCGGGAAAAAAAGTGAGGTATAAAATCAAACCTGTTAAAGATCTGATACCGCGTAATTGTAGAAAAAATTATAACTTACGGGGCTGGATTTTTTTTTTTTTTTTTTTTTTTTGGGGGGGGGGGGGGGATTTGTTAAAAACATGAAAGCCTAAAATCTTTTCTCTTCAAAGAATATTCTTAAAACAAATTTCCAGGAGGTATAGAACTATTTACACTGACGCATTTACGGTGATCACCGGGATTCCACTTATCTACCTAACAGTTAAATATGATTTTCATAAAACCAACATTCTACAGCTCGGTAACACTGCAAAATTCAGAAAAAATCAGAAATACAACTCAATTCAAGATTCAGAAATATAACAGAAAACATGCAGTTGGCAAATTCACCCGCAACAGATCCTTTGTATGCCCAAGACGACATCTCAGCTAATGTCTTCTCTCCTTCTTCTCCAGTGGCGATGTATTCTGGTGGGTCAAAGACTGAACACAGAGTAGGCACAGCTTTCTTTGTCCTCTCGGATGGAATCTTGATTTACCAGCGTGCCTGGTAGATTACAACATCGTATTTCAAGCCGAACTATTTGCCATCTATCAGGCCCTCCTATGTATTGATGCGGTCAAAAATGAATATAACTCAGTTCCAGTCTACAGTTGCCCTACAGGCAATGCATCGTCATCGGTCAAAACACCCTTTTGTAACAGATATTAAACTCCTTCTAATTAACCATTAAAAAATTACCTCTCTGGCCTACGTTTCGGCGCATCGGGGCGTCATAGGCAATGAAAAGGCTGATGAGCCGGCAAAAACAGCCACTCAAAATCCGGAGATCGGAATTTTCCTCCCTCTCCCCTCATCCTTTATAAAAAATTCCCTTTTCCAAAACCTCCATAAAGAATGGCAAGCTGAATGGAAACTTCTAACAAAGGCTACACATATGCCCTCATTATCTCTGCAAAATATTATGACTTTGATGTGTCTCCAGCCATTTCAGCCTTTCTGACAGGTAATGGACTTTTCAGAACTTACATTGCTCGAGGATCTTTCGATGCGATTACGGGGAGAAAGGGCCTCCTGAGCACCCTTACTTTGTATGTCCCCTCACAGCCCCAAATCATTTACTTAATCCTCCAATTAGACCCAATAACTAGCTTTTTGACATTTTAGAGCGTCCCCTTTTAAGAAATAAATTAACCAAAATCTTTGTGACTCTAATGGATTTATTTAATTTATCAAACTAAATCTAATCTTGCCAATTTTTTCAAATTCCCGTTGCAGAATTTGAACTCTTTTCAGCTGCCTCCGAAATTTCCTCATTAGAAGCCTAAATTTTTCTTATAATGCCACTCTTTGTCGCGACGCGACGGTGTAATCACAGGCGGTTAATGTTTTTTTTTTTTTTTTTTTTCTGTGTGTGTGTGTGTGTTTGTGTGTAATAAATAGAGGGAGGATTACAATCACTCAAAACCGCTGCATAGTGGTGAGCGGCCTCCTTCCGTTTTTTCAATGTTTTACTAATCTCCATACGGCTTGAATTTTTTTTAGGTTACTATTGTTGTTCATTGGCTCTATATATTGTGTTTCATTATTGATTTTTTCCACACAATAATTGTGTTACTAACAAGATAGGCGAGCTATCTAGTTATTTTGCTTTAATAGCTACTATAATTTGAAATTTTCCATTTTAACTTGCTTACTTTTGAGATAGCAGCTCCCTGGTGATAAATCTCCACTAATTTTTTAGACTTAAATTGTTTTAGTGATCATTTCTGTTTTAAAGGTCTCATTGTATGCTTTTCAAATTTAACTGTGGTTTCTGAATGTCTGTAATGTTCTTATTTCCCGTAATCTTTTAGGACAATTTTCTAGGCATACTGTTTTAATAAGCTTAGAGAATTTTTTCACATTATCTTAAAATAAAATGCATGCTAATTATTTTCATATATCTTTAAAGGACGTTACAGATTATTTATATAATTTAGTTATATATTAATTCATTTTGGTTATTGAGGATTTAAATGGCATTTTGTCATCTGTTATTCTTAATTTTACTACTTTGTTACTACATTTATATAATAATAATATTTCTTCATTACAATTTTCAAATTCCAGGAAGGAAGACTAGAATTAATCAATAAACAATTACAAATAGAAGTGGAGCCTCATAGAAAGTAAAAGATATTGAAAAAGTTAATATGAGTTGTATCTGAGACATTGATAGGTTAAATAACATATAACAAATATGAACAAAGGGTAACAGCAAAGAGATAAATAGTAATAATAGTAACTAGAAGAAGAAAGAACAGAGGCCATTACGGCTTAAGACGGGTGTAGCGGGTTAAACCAGTTTGTTTGGAGCCCGACTTTCCTCAAATCCTCTGCAAAATCATATGATTAAAAAATAAATAAATAAATAAATAAAAAAGTTAAAATGAAAATAATAATTGCTCCACTAAAATAAATAAATAAATAAATGAGCACAATAGATAAAAACGAACACAAAAATAAAAAACCTAACAAAAAATCCTTGAAAAATGTAATTAACATGATAGTAATATGATAAAAATGTAGAAAGCATAGTTACCGTGATTTAAAATGATATTTGAGCCTATCTACGAGTACAAGGTGAGTATTTTTAAGGATATCGATAATAGTGTTGGGTAATATTTCATATTATTTAAAAATAATAAATAAAATCAATTTCGATTTCATATAATAATTTGTTATTTATGTATTATATTTTAAAGCTGGAATATTTATTTGAATCCATAATTATTGCATGTAGTATTATTTGTGAATAATAAAATTACTCTAATACACTTCAGATCATATAAGTGCACAGAATAAAATACATAGGATGAAAACTTAAAAAATAATTAAATGCAGTGATCCCCCCCCCCCCCCCCCCGATATTACTAAGTTTAACGGACCCACCCAACTAACTAAACTAAACACCACCACCCTACTTCCTTAATCAACCACCCACTCTCTACATTTTTTATTGTCGTTTATTTAATTTATTATTATTATTATTATTATTATTATTATTATTTATTATCTTTAATTTTTTTTAAATTTAGCAAAGACTATAATCCTACGAATAAATTAACTTTATTTGGAAAGCCAGAATGTGTTGTATCGTAAGCAATTTTCTTTTTCATATTTTTATTTCAAAATTTTGACGAACACAATTTATTATGATTATCACAGTCGAACCTCGTTAAAGTGAATCTCAAGGTGGTAAAAAATTTGTTCATGTTATCAGAAGCTCATACTGTCAGTAACTAATTTTCATATAACGAAACTAATCTTCATTTTGACGGGGATTGTGGAAACAGTTCATGTTAAAAGTAATTCACGTTAACAGTGTTTATATGTTAACGAGGTTCGACTGTACACTGTAAAAGATATGTCCTATTTGCTGACAGAAATTCTCTGTAATTTGAGAAAATACGTTCTGACAACGTAATTTTTTCGTAAATTACGAGTATTTTCTCAAATTACAGAAAATTTCTGTCAGCAAACAGGACATATTTTTTACAGCGTATTATTATTATTCTAAATAGATAGTTAAGAATTAAATTTCTAAAATCAGATAAGTTAAGACAGGATTTAAAATGTGTATATATGTTATCTTTAAAACCAAAATCTTGACGTTTGTCATATAAATCAGTAAACAGTGTTTTTCATATAAATCAGTACGCTTGTGATACAAAACAGTACATTTTTTCAAATAAATAAGTAAATACACCTCAACGTCCTATTTGAATCACGTATTATTCAACAGATCATTTTTATTTATTATTTATTATATGATATATATATATATATATATATCTTGATTCGATTGCCTTCCTAAATAAACAGAAACGTTTCTGAGGGAGGCGTCTGCCCCCCTCAACCCCCCCCCCCCGCTGTATCTTTCTTTCTATAACTATCTGTATATATACGTATTCCTGATAACTGATAGTCTTATATTAATTCCCTGTAATCCATAAAAACTTGTACCAAATTTCATGCAAAAGGATTACATAGCATACCGGAATTATTTTGTGTAACCCTGTAAATTAATTACCAATTCTATGCCCACACTTTTCCACAGAAAAACATGCTTTTAAAATTCTAATAAAATTTCGTTATATTTAATGGGGTGTAACCATGTTAAAATACACTTTTAAGAAATACCAACTATAGACCGTAATAGTACGAAATTCTTTTATGTATTCTGGAAAAGAATTCACAGTAATTACATACACTAAAAAATAATACATCTATTTAATTAAATATAATTAATTAATATTTCAACCTAATTTGACATCATTTGGATGATTACAGAATGTTATCCGAATTCTTTTGTGTAGTCCCTTAAATAAATCATTTAGTTTATACGTGTCCATTTTTTTAAAGTAAGCATGTTTTTATACATCTTTATAATATATGTTAATTCCATTATGTTGAATGCAGCATAAACACGTTAAAATGCGCTTAAATAAAAATTTGTCTATAAGCAATAATGTCATGAAATTCTTTTGTTTGCCACTGTAAACGAACCATATACTTCGTATATATGGGTAAAAATATCAACTTATTCTACTTTTTTCATGATTAATTCTTCGAAATTTCCCGTAATTTGGATGATTACGTGATTTTGTCGGAACACTTTTGTAAAGTGTTGTATATTAATTAGCCTAAGAGCACATATTTTCTCCACAAAACGTCAGTTTAATTATCTCAGTAATGTACGCAAATTTCATTTTGTTGAATGCAGAGTAACAATGTTAAAATTCGTTTAAATGGAATTCATTACACAGTCTGTAATGGTAAGAAAAACTTTGGCGTGTCTCTGTACACAGTCCATAAACAATTTTTACATAAAAAAGTATACAGGTATTTCTATACAGAGCCTGAAAGTGTGAACCAAATTACAAGTCAATAGCGTGATTTTTGGGGCCGCTATCGCTGTACATATAAATTCTGTCCCTAAGCCGTAATGATAAGAAAAACTTTATTGCGTCGCCTGTACGCTAACTACAAATGGAATACACAACCAAAACTATACAGCTGATTCCATGTGGTGCATGAAAATGTGTACCAAATTGCAAGTCAATTGTGTGATTTTTTGCGGCTGCTATCGCGCGACAAACAGTCAACCAGACACACAGACGGAACCCAAAATCTGTTTGTGTCTCTTTAGGGAGGCATCCACTGACGTTTAGGCAATTACGTTCATAGTAACTAGTGGATCTGCAGATCAGGAGCCTCGACGTTCTATTTGCATCACGCATTATTCAACAGATCATTTTTATTTATCGCTATATCTCTCTTTCTATATCTGTATATCATATATATGTATTCGTAATAACTCACAATCTTGTATTATTTCCCTGAAATTCATAAATATTTGTACCAAGTTTCATGCAAAAAATTACATAGTGTATCGGAATTATTTTGTGTAACCCTGTAAACTAATTACCAATTTTATGTCCACAATTTTCAGCAGAAAAACATGCTTTTAAAATTCTAATAAAACTTCTTTATATTTAATGAGTTGAACCATGTTAAAATACCCTTTTAAGAAATACCGACTACTGACCGTAATAATACGGAATTATTTTATGTATCCCGGGAAAGGAGCCACAGTTATTATATATGCTAATAATAAGAATACACCTAATTAATTATAACTCATTAACTTTTCAAACTAATTTGACATCATTTGGATGGTTACAGTACGTCATCGGAATTCTTTTATGGGGTCCCATAAATAAATTATTTAATCTATAGATACCCTTTTTTAAGAATAAACATGCTTTTAAGCATCTTTATAATGTATGTTAATTTCATTATGTTTAATGCAGCATAAACGCACTAAAGTGCGCTTAAATAAAAATTTGTCCATAGTCTCTAATGTCACGAAATTCTTTTGTGTGTTTCTTTAAGTAAACCATAAAAATTGCATATATCAGTAAAGACTATTCAGCTTATTCTACGTTTTTCATGAATAATTGTTTGAAATTTGACATAATTTGGATGATTACGTGACATTGTCAGGACACTTTTGTAAGGTCCTGTACATTAAAATAGAAGCCTAGGAGCACATATTTTCTTCAGAAAACATAAGTTTAAGCATCTCGCTATATAAAAATGTACACTTAGTACTGTTTTGTTAAATAAATCCTTGTCGAATCATGTTCTTAGTCAGTCTAAGAACATGATTTGACAAGGATTTATTTAACAAAACAGTATTAAGTGTTTTTTTTTTTTGTTGTTGTTTTTATTTTATATATGCGAATTTTCGCTAAGCGCTCGAATAATTTTGGTGCCGACTGCACACTATAAAACCCCTCGCTGTCAAACTTTAGCAGTAACTTTTTCGGCTAATCCGTATCTTTTATACTTAATTTGCCCTATTTGCAATAATTTAACCTAAATTCTCCGTAAATTTCACGGTTCACTGCAAAATGGACATCTAAATGGATGCAGAAAGTTTTTTATTTTTTTGCAATGTACTTTCAAAGCTGTAAAATTAATAAGCGGATGGAAGACAGTTTTTTTTTTTTTTTTTTTTTTTAGTTGTTGTTAAAGCCTTAAAAAATTGTGTTACTAGGATTTTGAGGATGAGGGATCGATTGTGCATATTTTCGAAGTTGTAAAATTATTTGGGGAATATGGCGGACAGGTATTTAACAATCTTAAAATAAAACTGGGGAGGGAACTAGAAAACCTGTCGTGTTCTTAGGTTTTTTAATGTGAGGGATCGACTGTGAATACTTTCGAAGCTGAAAATCTTATAGAGGCAAGTATTTCAAAAGTTAAAATAAATCTAAGGGCCATAAAAACCGAGTTTTTAAGTTTTCGGATACTATGACACTATTCAACTTAATTTTGAGGCTGTAAAACTAAAGAATTGAGATAGAAAATGGCGCTGCCTCAGGCATTGTGGACCCCAACTAAAGTTCGTGTGCTAATGCTATCCGTCCTGCATGCGCAATGAACTCTTGGCTAAGGCACTGCTACAGGCAATATAGATACAGACCCAACATGGAACGATCAGAAAAGACACTGCCAAAGATGGTGTAAACTCGAAATTTTGACTGATTTCAAAATAATTCTTTTTGGAAACGGTGATTTTTTTTTTTTTTTTTTTTTTTTTTTTTTAAGATTTTATATTAATAAGTGATACGAAATTTTGAGAACGTATTTGAATACAGGGGGCAGCACTCACAAAAGGAACAACAAAACTTGCAGACCCTGCTAGTTTCTGATAATGCATTAAAAAAATTCAAATAATATGTAGAATTTTTTGTGGACTACCGGTTGACGACTGATTTAGACAATATATGCAATATACAACAGTATATATATATGAGGAGCAAACATTCAAACCATATTTTCTCTTTCGGATACATTATTAAGGAAACACAAAAACTAATAAATTATAAAATAACTAAACTTTAACCCTAATTATCTTTTGTTTAGCTATATTACTAATTTCTAGGGATGTAGACATATTATGTGATTTTAAGTTTTAAGAAAAATCACTAACTCAATATTTTTATTTTTAGAGAAATCACGATTTGAAAGTTTGCTCGTCATATATATCTATATATGTATGTATATATAAATCAATTTATTTCTTATACACAGTGCATGTTATTAAAATTTTTCTGCTGTTAAGCATTAATTATGAGGCAAATTGTTTGTGTAATCATGTTCCCTTCAGAAACTCTTCTTCTTCTTCCTTTCTTTTTCTTTTTCCAGAATTGAACAATTGCACTCTTCAAAAGTGCTTGGTACTCGGAGCCAAAATGTCGCAGCAATTTTTGCGACCCAATGGCAAAATTATGCATCAATTCTTCTTAATCTAGCCTCTTGACAGGCAGAAGACGTCGTGCGAGGAGCTCAGCCTGCCGTAAGTGGAAAGAGTCCGAATTGCTTTTCTCTGTGTTGAAAGTCTATTTCTTTTTTCCCTTTTTCACATAAGAATAAGATGATTTTTTTTTTTTTTTTTTTTTTTTTTTTTTCATTTATGGTGAATTGAAAGGGAAAGAGTTTTGCAACACACACACATACACACACACATATACGCACACAAATGCGCTCTCACACACTTAATATTGATAAATAATTCGCGGTTCAGTGGTATTCGAAATCTAAGAAAAGAATAATAAAAATTAAATTAAGCAAGAGAATGAAACAGGAAGAACGATGCATACTTTTTCTTGAAATTTAATAATCATAATGAAGTTAGAACATTATTTACAGAAAAAGAAATACTTAAAGAACATTATTCCACATCTAATAAACTCTCACAGTGAGAGATCGAAAAATTCAATCAGTCGAAGAATCAAAATTTAAAATTTAAACTAAAACCTTTATTGGCTGTTGCCAAAATCTGAAACAAAAACATTTAAGCTCTTCTGTTTTCTTTCAGCAGCAACGCAGCGCCGTCTAAAGGGAATTATTTTTACCACAATGTATAATCTTTTTAAACGTATATCACAAGAAGAAATGGCACATTCAATTTACAAAGAAAAGAAAAATAAGCCAGAAAATGAAAGTAAACAATGCATAACACTCTTCAGGGGCATTAAATGTATTATTGTGTGCAAATATCGGTAAGTTTTTGTATATCTGTAAGCATAAAACTAAGAAATTACAGATATTACAAAATATCACACATACAAAACAAAACGAACTGAACAAGAAAGCAAGATAAATGTAATCCAAAATTTATAAGACCGTAAAATAAAACTTAGAAGAAAAAAATCTTTTATTTATAAATACCAGTCATTTACTTACAGAAAACAATAAACCAATTAAAAATCAACCAATTAACAAAACCAATTAAAATTGTTTTCAATGAAAGTTGAAGTACATGCAATTCGAATAAAAAACTGTTTTATGGTAAGTATTAATATAAAATTAAAAATAAAAATAAAAATAAATATTTTTAAAATTAATCAGTATAATAATAAACTAAACACTATAAAATAAAAATATTACTATTTATTTATTTATTTATTTATTTATTTTTAATTAAGTCTTAAAAATATTAAATGCTTTGCAAAAATGTACTTCAGTGCTAGTAAATGGAATACTTGGATATCGAATACTGAAAGGAATACACGGAGGGGAGAAGGGGGAAAGGTGGAGTGTTGCCCTCTATGCACGATTAAAAAGAAAAAAAAAAAGTAATTTTCTTCAAGTTATAATAATAAATTACAACTAATATTGGAAAAAATTATTATCATGTATATACATATATATGTATATATATACACACGAATCTAATTTTCAATTATACGCACGTTTTATTATGTACGTACTATACATAGACAAATTTTCATGCATATAAACGTGCGTACATATACTGTATACGTATTTTATATACAAAGTATTACACATCCTGTATATTACAAAAACGCACACACGCACTTTTGGTTTCTAAAAATATCAATGATTCAATTAACAATTCAATGTTAGTTGAGTAAAAATTATTTAATTTTTGGAAAAGGTACTTCGACTGAGCCGATTGACATAAATAATGCCCCAGAAAAGAAAAGAAATGCCATAAATCTGTATAAAACCCCATATGTTAAACAAAATTGTTTGAAACACTGTAGTAACCTTAAAATTGTTAGGGAAAAAAAAAAAAAAAAAAAAAAAAAAAAAGCAGTTTTGGCAAAAAAATTTATGCGGTATTTTTATTTATTGAAAGCTTATTCTGACTTATGGAAAAGCAAATGAACAAAGATCTTTTGGGACATATTAAATCTTATTTTTGGCAGGAACAATAAATATTCATAAATGATGAAATGTTTCTTTCTTTCTTTTTATCTTTTATTTTTAAATAATGTACAAAGGTAAGTTCAGTCGTAGAATAAATAAATAAATCTATGTCACTATTTTTCGATACATCACTACAATTCTATATTTAGTAAAAAGTTAAAAAAGAATTAGAAACATATATTGTCTATGTTTTTGGTTTGGATAAGATCTAAAATTCGTGTTATAAAAAAACTATAACACTGCTATTGGTAAGTATCTGGTGATGTTATGGACGCCATTGATTGTGTTTTGTATAAAGCAGAAATCAAGCTTACCAGTGATAACGTTCAGAACTAAAGTCATAATCACAACAATATATTGGGATAAAGAAAGTAAAATTTATCAATGCTTTCCGTGCGCGCATTTCAAATGAATAAAATCACTTAAAAAGGTAATTTAATTGGAAATCTGATATCATAATTGAATCAATGCATTGAGATAAAGAAAATAATATTTTACACATGATTTACATGGTTTTGGAAGATTCGTTCAGATTCAAACAATAAATTAAACATATAAAATTCATTGGTTCATTTACAGAGATATCTCATTTTAAAAATTTATTTCAGTGTAGTGTACAAAAAAGTTGTTTTCGTCGGAGAAAATAAATTTTAAATAACTAAATAATTTTCCAGAATTTATTCTTCCATGAAATAAAGCTTGAATAAAACAAAACAATTTCTATTTTACCATGTTTTTATTAACTTCGATTCTTGTTTGTCCGGTACAAATCTTGAAATAGATTTTTAACTAACTTCCTTACTAGATAGACATTTGAAACTTTCAGAATAACTCAGAACCCAATGACAACACAACCCAGTGGCAGAAATACCATAACACGGCGACATAGTCGCGGACACAAAAAAACGGCTTGCCGACAGTTTTTGTCTGCACTGAGAACAAAAATTTGTCCGCAACTTTCGAATAACAATTCATTTATAAAAATTTCTGTATCAAAACTAAAATTAATACTTTTATTATTTATAATTATTTATATTGTGTTGTATCAAATATTGCTATAAAATATTTAATTGAATGAGATGAATTGAATGAATACAATTGTTTATACTATATTGTTTTGTAGTAAAATTGCATTCATGTATTGTTGCACGAGATCACCACTGATGTTACCCCGTCCCCACCAGTTTTCAGGCCATTTTCACCCCTGATTACACGCAAATTTTGCAGACAGATTATGAAATTTTAAAAGCCTGTCGCAGACAGCTTCAAAACTTTCTGCCACTGGGCAACACAATACTTCGAAGCCCGATTTTCGAATTTTTGATTAGTTTTATTTTAATTAATTAAAATATGAAAATGTTAACCTCCTAATAGCTTTAAAAATAGCGATTAAAATATTAGCTGTAATTTAATTGTTGAAAAAAAAAAAAAATACCAGTTCATTTTCTTTCGACATAAAAATAAATACGTTTAATTAAACGTGAACGTTAAAAAATTGTAAAAAGTTAAATCATGCACAAAAATTGACATCATTATCACTTTAAAAATTTTATAAGCATTGATAAAGTGCTATAGCTATGATTCAACATAAAATTTTAAAATATGATATGTAAAAAGTTTTTTATCTTATAATTATTTAGAATAAACTCTTTTCGCTGCTACGCTGAATTGTAATACGTCGGAAAAAAATAGTAATATGTCGTATTCAGTTATATAAATTAAATATGTTGTATTCACTACGTTACGAGAAATTAATAACATACATAAATAAATAAATAGTCATGTGGTTATAAAATTTGAATTGAATGATTATGATGCCATTTATAATTTCTTAGAGCCGTTCTGACTTGAAACATGTAAATATTATGATACAAAAGGTAGTATCATTATATATATACAGTCGAACCTCGTTAACGTGAATTACTTTTAGTTGTTTCCACAATCCCCGTCAAAATAAAGAATAGTTTAGTTATATGAAGATCAGTTACTGATAGCATGAACTACTGATAACATGAACAATTTTCTTTTCTCCCTTGAGATTCATGTTAACGAGGTTCGACTGTAATATATATATATATTATTTAATACCATACATATACATGTATTATGTGAAACTATGTTTAATACTTTAAACTGGCAAAGAAATATAAATTTAATGTTTAAAAATGGAATGCAGTCGTCCGCAGACCACCTAATTTATTTATAGTTATAATACAATGCTTCTTTTTGATTTTTGACTGAAATAAATAGTACTTTATTCCTATAAAAGAAAAAATATCATAAATTTGTGAAGTCTTCCCATTTTTAAACAAAATTGTTTTAAACTTTATAGTGACCTTATAGTTCAAAAAATTAGTTATGGCAGCAAAGTTTATAGGCTATTTTCCTTTTATTGAAGGCGTATTCCGGCTTAACAATAGAAAAGCGAGTGAAGAAAAATCGCTTGGGACGTATTAAATCTTATTTTTGGCAGGAACAATGAATATTCTTAAACGATGAAATGTTCTAGAAAGAAAAAAAAAAAAAAAAATGCCCAGATAAAAATGCTTGACTTTTAAAGTGGATGACAAAGGTGAGTTGGGTCACAGGGGCATCTGGAGGTGGTAAAGTGAGCCAAGGAACTAAAATGGGGACAAAGGAATTATGTGACATAATACTGATTGTATTTAGGTTCGAGAGGCCTTTTAAAAATGCCATATTTTATGAAAACACGTTTCAAAGAACTAGAAACCTCCATTAAAGAAGAAATTATTTATGAAGATAGGAAATAATTGGTACGACGGAAATTTTTAAACGGGTCTAGGTCCTGATTAAAGCATGGACTGACGGACTTACGGCATCAGTTCATTCTTGTATGTGTGTGTGAGAGAGAGGAAGGGAAACGGAACGATTCATAACTATAAGATATGGATTTCCTAAAATAAATTTACCCGGATAAAGGGGGGGGGGGAGATATATTTTAATTTTTAGTTGGGGAATGTCCAGTAAAAGAACATTTTTCGTAGTAATTAGTTTAATAAACATTAACTGATTTTAAAATTTATTTTTTAACTTAAAATATATTTTCAGATATTTTTAATGTTATTGAATACTTAGCCATATCTTAAAACTATCTTCAGCATGTCATTTTGATAAAATAGTTTAATATCAAATATACATCACCCTAACTGATAGCGTATTATAAATAGAATTTTAACTATGTAAATAATAATAATAATAAAATAAAAATAAAAATAAAAATCGAAAGTAATAAGGTAATGATTTTTAAAATGAAAAAATTCTGAAGTATTTAGGACATTCCTTGTATGTCTGTTAAATTATGAATATTTCTGTAATAAGTAAAATATGAATTATTGTTTTCTAAATTTAAGTAAGAGGTAATAAAGTAACCAAAAAAAAAAAAAAAAAAAAAAAAAAGTATTTTTTAAATTTTTTTTAATGTCTCTGTAAATAAACCAATGACATTTGTATGCTTAACTTACTACTTGAATCAACGAACAAATTTTCCGAATCCATTCAAAACATGGATAACATTTTATTGTCTTTATCTCAATACATTGTTTCAAATGTGATAAAAAGCTTCCCCATTAAAATATTTCTTTTCATCATTTTATTCAGTTTAAATGCCCATACGGAAAACATGAATAAAATTTCACTTTCTTTCTTCTAATACATTGTTGTAGCTATGGCATCATTTTCTAGCTTTATGTCCAAGATATCAAGGCTTTTATTATTTCAACATTTTTTAGTGTTTTCTTCCAAGAAACCAAAGATTTTATTAGTCAGAAGATTATTATTATTTTGTATTTATTAAAAACTCATAATACTTTCATAAAATCCTACAACAGAAATTATCTAATATTTTAAATTGTTTTTTAATCAAGTATTTTTGTATAACTGTGTTAGTTGAAAATACTTTTTGAAAGAAAAAATATTATTATACTATATAGTTAAAGAAAAATTAAAAGTAATACGGATAAAAAAAAAAAAAAAAAAAAAAAAAACTCAAAGAAAACTAAATTTTAGTTTTATGAAAACTGTTTTAAGTATTAATGCTCAAAATGTTATTTAGTTAGAGGTACTAATTTTGCAGTCAATAAAATAAAAAACAAAGCACAGATGTTCTGATGGATTAAAAAATAAAATAATAATAATAATAATAATAAACTAGTCGGGAAAAAAATTGTGAAAGGAATTTTTTTTTTTTTATAGATAATTCTATGAAAATCATTTGAAATAAATAATGATATTAATGATGCAAGCAATGATACGAATGATTTCTAAAATTATTATTATATTAAAATAACCATCTAAAAAAATAATATTATAATATAATATAACTATAATATAATATAACTATTTGTAATAAAATAGGATACAAAAGGTATGTCTTTCAGTTTCTGATGCCATGTTTTCAAAAATCAACAAGATTTTTTTTTGTAAATTCGTATGCATTCATCACACACATTTTAACCCTTTCATTCCCAACTTTTTCCCTCCATAAAACAATAAATCTTATATTAAGTCATAATTTTTTTTTTTAAACGTAATGTATATAAATATTTTTTTAAAATAGGAGTTATAGCAGATTACGAATTAATATAGCTAACTAAGCAACTGATAGATGTTTTTTTATGCTTAATATAACCACTGATGCCATTAAAAATCATAACTTTTCAATAAATAAAAACATCAAAATTTTGGAGAAATACATATTGCAATTAATTAAAATGCGAATTATAAACATTAAAGAATAAAATAAAAAATATTTCAAACAGTTAATTTACTTAAATTGCCCGAAACAGGAAACTGATTCCGATATTATTATCAGAACAGCGTAAAATATACTTCCAATTAGCAATAAAGATAGTGAAGTCATCCAAAATAGGTATTTTTCGGTGGGAAAATGTATATAGATTTTAATATTGTTCATTTTGAATCAGCGGGAGTGTTAGATGGTAAGAAAGAAAATCTGAAATGTTATGATTCCAATTGGAATCACGGGGAAGGAAAGGGTTAAGAGTTAATTAAATATCTCCTTTTCACACAAAATAAACAACTTGAAAAGTTTTTTTTTTTTTTTATTAAAAATCAAAATAAGAGAAAACGTGGAAAAGAAATTTTAAGAAATAAATATAGCTAGTAATCGTTCTTAAAAATACATTTTCATATTTTTAGGTAAAGGATCTTTTTTAAGACGATAGAACTGTTGTTTTTATACTAAATAGACCATTCGAAAAATGTTTTTATTCCTTTTTCTTTTAGCAGCAAGTTAAAAATATACAAAATAAAATTGAGAGAAAATGTGCAAAAGAAATTTTAAGAAATGAATAAGTAAAGTAACTGTTGCTAAAGGACGCATTTTTATATCAATTATTGTTTTCTTTTTAATGCTTTTTTATTTTTATTTTTTAGACTAATTTTTTGAAGTTTTTTTTCTTTTTTCCTGTCTTATCAAGTAAAAAAAAAAAGCTAAATTTAGAGAAATCGTGTGTTTTTCCCCCCTTCTTTTTTAATGAATTGAATGTAGTAACCATTGCTAAGGAACGGAATATAGTTACTACATGCCTTCATATCAAAGAATGTAAAATCTAATGGGCTTCGATTCCTTCTCTCTCTCTCTCTCTACCCCCTTTTTTTTTCTACACAGGAATATTTTCGTTTGTAATTTAAAATCTATTTTTACATTAATTATTAACAAAGTTAATGATTTATTTAGTGAATGTTAAAGAAAGTTTAAAGCAATTTAAATTAAAACCAATATTAAAGAAACTCTAAAGATTTTATACCTCGAATCAGGGATTGAGGCTAAAAAATTCAGAAATGAAACTGACTGGAAGTTAGTATCGGATTTATATTCCCCAAATCCAATGGTTTTGACTGGCCACAATTCGTCATGCCTCTTGATTCCTTGGTTGACTGAAGTAGATCATTATGCATTATAAATTCAAAAGGGTCTTCATTAAAATTAGGAATTTTTTAAACATCGGCGAATTTATCACGTCTAATTTGTCATCTTTCATTTAGTTGAACTCTTTTCTACCCTTGATTTCATCCATCGTATTCTTTCTGTAATATGGAATGTTTCTTTAGCTATTTTTGTTTCTCTATCATAAAAGAAATATTTTTCGGAAGTTATTTTTTTTACGTGATATCTAATCTTTTAAAATTCAAAAATTCGCATAAAATTTTAATTACCCGATTAGTTTAATTCTTATTTTCAATCAAAAATTGCTGAAGCAAATGTCAGACATACGATTTTAAGCTAATATAAGTTGCAACATTGCAGAATAAACAAAATAAAACAAATTTGTGTTGGAACCTTATTATTTTCAGATAATATATTCGGGTTTAACACAAATCCTGACGAAAAGTTAAGAGTCCATAAGGAGATTTTTCGGTTCTGAATTTGAAGAAAATATCAGATTGATCACACTTAGGAAAATTTTGCATAAAATTGTTTTAGAACATTTGTATATTAAGTTTCTCTTAATATATTATGTAGTCTATACCATTCTCAGTATTATTTATACTATTTTATTGTTTGTTCCATAGGGGCCCAAAGATTCAAAGTTTTACATTTTTGGCCATTTTTAGAGAGTAGACCTATTTTTTTAACATGAGCGCAAAGACGCAACACTTTCTAATTGAAATATATTATGAAGTACACTGTAACATAAATTACACATTAAAAGTGTTGCGCCACTACGCTCATATGCATATATGTATGCATGTATGCATGTATACATAAACATATATATTAAAAACCTTCTCAAACATTGAGTGTATATATATATATATATATATATATATAAAGGTTAAAATGAAAAGAAAAACACATTATTGATTACAGTGAATACATTGCTTAGGTTATGCTACTACTTCTTACTGATCGGAAAAAGATGAAACTGATAAAATCGAGTCTGTTTATAATCAAATTCTATTTAAATTTCACTTTTGTTACATCAAATGTTATTTAAAAAATCTTTTAAGTCTCTTTTTTTTTTTTTTTTTTTAGCTGTTCATTTTATATCTTAAACAATGAGGGTAGAATTTGCGACATTTGGAAAACTTTAACTTCCCCTTCAGTATTTCTTTTGCAATCTGTATGCTACAATATTTCTAAAGAATGCATCCAATATTTGTCTTTTTAAAAACAACGTACCATACATACAAATACTTTGATTAGAAATAATAGTGTAATGTATATCCATTCGTAATATAAACATAAATACAGAAAACCCTGTTTATAAATTATGTACAGTCGGTAATAAAAATATTCGAACGCTAGCAAAATTTCCTATATAAAAAAGGTACACTTGATACAGTTTTGTTAAATAAATCCTTGCCGAATTCTGTTCTTAGTCAGTTTAAAAACAGGATTCGACAAGGATTTATTTAACAGAACTGTATTAAGTGTACTTTTTTTAAATAGAAATATTTGCTAGTGTTCGGAGACTTATATTACCGACTGTAACGTGCATTAATAATGCCCACAAGTGGAAGTCACATTTAGCATTATGCCAACAGTGACTGTGAGGTGTCTACGCTTTGACACCGTTATGTCATATTTCATAATAGTTATATAGAACTTTTGGAATTAATTCGCATCACTTTTTTATTTATAGTGGTCTAACCATTCATACATATAATAAAATAGGAACTTAAAATTTCTCATGGGCGAAAATTTCTCTGATGCACCGTTAAAAATAAAATGCTACATTTCGTCAGAAAAATGGTTTGAATTAGCTGCAACCAATATTTTGGTGTACTGTTTCACCATTTTAGTGGTGCCATTTCTGTGGTAAGCACCAATGAAACAGTGAAACTTTGCACCAGAATACTGGTTGCAGCTAATTGCAACCATTTTTCTGGTGAAATGTAGCATTTTACAACTATTTTTAACAGTGTGGATCCTCATTCTTTTATTTGTGTATCTGTATTTAATTAACGATACATTCTGACTTCTTATTGATTCGAGCAATTTTATGGACAAACTGGTGGCAACATTTGACCATAAAATTCTTGCTTTTATCCTAATAATATAAATAAAAAATTATGAATATTTTTAAAAGGAATTTGAAAGAAAAAAAAAGCACTTTAAAATAAATAAAGTTATAAACATTGTTTTTATATAAATGTCAAAACTAAAATGTTACATTTTAAGATAAAAGATTCTTTGTAAGAATTATAACAACACAAAGGTTTTTTGCCATTGCATAACCATCCATCATCGATATTTTCGATATCAACCGAATTACGATTGGTCGATACTTCTGGAAATCTGTTTCAGAGTTACATGAAAGATGAGAAAGTAATTGAAGCGTTTTGCATCGGGTGAGCCTGCGGGTCCTTCGGTGCCACCAGACAAAAAAATTAAACTTCTAAGAAACAATTTTCTCAGGACTTCTGTTGAGCTTCCCAGTCTTGTTAAAGCCACACATCACGATTTCAAAGGTCGTTTACTTTTGCTTTTGTAAGTGTCTGCACCATCGATTATATGAAACAGTTTCTGCTATACATATAATGATCTTAGAATTACACTTCAATTCGAAACTGTGTAAAATACAGGCACTCTTCTCTGTACACAATAAGTCATGAAATTGTGTAGAGTTATTTTTTGTTCATTTTTGAACATTTTGTTAATTTACGCGGACTGAGAGATATTAATGAGCGTTATCATTTATGAGAAGAACAGTATTTGCAAAAGCAGTTTGATGAGGTGGATATCTGAAAAAAAAAATTATAATAAACATTATTAGTTTAATGGGAACATTATTTTTATTCGTATAAGTGTACTAGTAACAAATAGGTAGAAAATTTTGGAGTGCGAGAGGTATTTTATTTATGCCAAATAAAAAATTTGATTGTCAATATAGCTTTTTAGGGTCGACTATAGAAGTTTGCCTTTTTCGTAGAAAAAACATAATAGGAGAATTCGTTTAAAAATTATGCATAAAATTACATGAAATAAGATATTACCGGAATGTAAAATTATCATTTTCTGAAACAAAGAAAAACTATAAAACGTTAATACAGGTTACTACAAAGCGTAAAACGTTCTTACAATTACATGCAATTACATGCAATTAATGTAATGTAATATTTCGCAACATGAATCGACTTGACCCTGTTTCCTAAAGTATCTTCTATGTATTCATAAGCAGTTTTCAGATAATTAGTTCATAACATTTAGTGAATAACTGACAAACTTTCTCCATGTTAATGTGCATTTCATTATACGCACTTACAGAATACATCTTTACTTAGCTAAATAGCCTGCTCCAATATCGAAGAATCACGACATTCTGTCAAATTAGAAATTGGAGGAGATTGTGTATTGCAAGCACATTCATTGCGTTACTGTAAAATTCATTAAGAATTGTGGGATTATATTAGAAAAAAAAACCTGTTTCATATTGGACTGCACATGGTCTCGGCTAAGAAAAATAAACTGACTTAGAAAGCAACTAAACCCTTGCGTTATTTTATTAGCAAACAACTGAATAATAGTCATTCGCAAAAACTAGATTGTGGAAATTAATAAAAATAAGTAAGCGTTAATTTATCAATTTAAAATAATTACCGTAAAATTACTATATTCACCTTACAACTGAAGCAAAAAGTAAAAATGCACACTAAACTATCAGATTCGATACTTCATTATTCATTTTTTTTTTCTATAAACGAAATAAAGCGTGATTTATTTCAGCCCATTGTTGAAACTCTTGGACCACACCTAGGGGTGTAAAACTCATATCAATGAACACCTCCTATAATAACGACTCCGAAATGAGCTTTACCTCATGAAAGGTTGGCAGATTACCACCAATAAATATTTCCTATAATACCTATAGAATGCTATGGATTGGATATAATCGGTTAATCTTCTGTGAGGTTGGTTGGTTGGTTGGGTTTTACGTCGCACTAGTGCTGCGCAGATGGTCAATTGGCGAAGGTCTGGGAGTCACCCCTAGAGGTGGTCCGGAGACATACCATCGCAATTTTGATCCTGAGGTATGGCTCTCCCGCTTCGGTGACCCCTAGAGGTATAATTTTTTATGGGAACATGGAGGACATTGCGGCCACCACAGATTTTACGTGCACCAGCCACCATTAATGTACACGACGGTCTTTGGCCGGCTCGAGTACCGAACCCGCAATCTTCCAATTACGAGGTCGGCGCTCTTCCGACTGGGCTACCGCAGCCTCTTCTGTGAGGTAAAGCTCAGTTTGGAGACATTATTACAGGACGTGTTGTACCAATCCCACAGCTAATTGCCCATCGTGTAGCTCTAATGTGAAGCTAAACCCACTCAACTTCAACCCTGCTGAAACACAAAAATGTTTTGGTGACTATCTGTACGTCTATCTGTACTGCATTAGCTCCCTAGATTTTGATGCATATGGTATTTGTAGCTCATCTACAGACTCACAATACATGTCGATCTGTATAGACAACATTTCTTTTGTATGCAGGTTAACATCCTTATGTATATTGCATTTAATATGAATTTAACATACATTATTAAGATGCTTAAAAAGCATAGTTTCTGTAAAATTAGGTGTACAAAAAGTTAATACTTACTTTACAAGGCTACACACACAAACACACAAAAATAAATAAATAAATAAAAATAAAAATAAAAATAAAAATACTGACGACGATAAAGGATGAGTTCAACTATACCCACTCAATGTATTTTGTATACATACCTTTAGTAGGTATAGATGAACTCATAATTCAATAATTATTAACGAGTCATTTAACTTATTGGTTCTTTTATACTGTCGGCAGCAAAATTATTGAAGCGCTAGGAATAATATCTATTCAAAAGACGGGCACCTAATACTGTTTTGCTGAGTAAATATTTGTCGAATCATATCTTAGTCTTTATGCTGTTTACAAAAAAAGTAAATTGATGATAAAAATTACCTATCAAAGTAAAGAAAAAATGAAAAATGTGGATGTGTGCTTCAATAATTTTGCTGCCGACTGTACTATTGTGTGTTATATGTGCGCAATCCTTTATTTATTCCATAATAAAACAGACAAAAAAAAAAATGTATTTAACCCTCCAAGTGCTGATCGTTTCACTCTTAAGTGCAACTAAAGACCAATTAGCACTGCTTACCAGGTAGAGAATTTCATTTCGAATGAGACTATTCGTAAAATCGATTAATATCTATTGATATCTCGATTTTACGAGTTGTTATATAGTCTCACTGCGAGGCGATAGCACTCTAGCGGGGATCCGAATCGTCTGGCAGCAAGACGATAGCACTTCGAGTGTTAAACCTTTTTTTTTTTTTTTTTTACTAACTTAAAAGTGGTTTTTATAGGCATCTGCAATAAAAATTATGCATGTTACTTCATCATAGTAATTAATGCGGCTTTAATGAGGTGGAACTTCTACAATAGTACATAAAGGTCGGAAAAAAGATTAAAATTTAAAAAAAGAAGTAAACAATTGTGTAATTTTTTATGTCCTTTATATATATATATTTTTTTTTAAGATTGGAAGCATATGAAGTGATTTTTTTTGTCGTGTCCATGACGTAGTCGAATTAGATTGAACCGTGGATCTTTATAACTGCATCTGCAATTTGTTAGATGTTGTCGTCATATAGGTCTATCAGTGATGGCAATACACCAATTTTTCTCAAGTTCGCACTTATTGCCGGACACTCAAAGATATGGCAAGGTGTAAGCTGTGTATCTGGGCAATTGTTACAGTTTCTATACACCCTTCCACCCTCTTTATTAATTTTCATGCCTCTGTGATGACCGGTTCTTAACCTTATTATAGTTTTTGTTATTAGTCGATCTGCATTTATTTCACAAAGCTGGTGTTTCGTTTGGATTGTTTTTTCTCTAAGTTTAGATTTAGTTATTGCATTTGCATCTTGAAGAGAGACACTGTTGCTGTTATTGTTGAGATTTCTGGACTCCTTGGCTAGTTTATCAGCATTTTCGTTGCCTTCTATTTTGACGTGTGATGAGATATGATAGAGATATCAGAGCAAGTATTGGCCTTGAACACAACAAATGGGTTATTGTTCAAGAACCTATCTCTCGCAAAAGGCTTCCACTGAACACCAACATTCATACCGACCTTTTAGAGCCATCCAACAAAAATGAACGGAATGATATCATTAGGAAAAATATGAAGTGATATTTAAATTAATTATAACACACGTGAAAAATGTGAAAATGACAGCCGCAGCACTCTATGAATTTCCTTCTTGAACAAAAACTGCTACAGCCTTAAAAACAACTTTGAAATTTCTTACATCAATTCAATTTTATATGCTTATTAATTTAATGGTACTTTAATATGCTGTCAATCATAGACCTTATATAGATAGACCACGCATCCCCCTCATTATCTGTCTGCGACATGAAGTAGTTTCCCCAGCTAAATTATCACGTGATGCAGACCTGGAGAGAGAGACGAGAATGAATATTATGTGATTTTTCCATAGGAAAGAAAGTAGTTTTGAGTTTTTTAATTTCTGTATTGTACACATACTTTTTATTTAAGCCTTTAGATTTATGCATCGTTTGAAAGCTAAAATGTCATAGATTAATTATAAAAAAAATGTCTTTTGTGAGAAAGCATTCTGAAGGGGAAAATTTTTTGTTTGAATTCTTACAAAAATAAGTGCTTTCTTATGGAAGAATCTCCCTCAAGTCCCTGTCACGTGAGATACGGCGCTGACCGCAAAGGATGAAGGTTCCAGATTACACCCTCATGTTGAAGACATTCACTATAATGGGAAATCCTATTGGTGGGGTGGTCTATCTATATAAGGTCTATGCTGTCAATAGACAAAGGGTTAAATTGCATTTAATTAATTTAATTACCAGAACGCTCTGTCACTTGCAATTGTATTCACTTAATGTTTTGAATGCCTTATTAAATTTAAATATATCTAGAGGGCAAGATACAATTTTTGATGTTTTCAATCAATTAGTTGTGATTGTTTCTAGAGTCATAGGTGCATCGGATATGTCCTATTAGTTTTTCTTTTAGTATTTTACTTTAAACTTTGGCAACATTTCTTAATGCTGTTCTTCGTTATGGAGAACAATTACACCTGCACTTCGTAAAGGAAGGAATTAGAATGTGTTAAAAAATAGAATTGGAAAGAAAGGGCTCATTAATAACAATTTAAATTTCTGGTTGGTAGTGACGTCTTTGTCTTCTCATCCTTATTATAATAATTGAATTTGAGAATTTTATTAAGAAAACTATCTAGCTAAAATATCTTTCATTCTTTGTCATTGGCAAACCAGCAAAATAATTGCAGTGCGTGCACGCCACCCATTGAGTATTTCAGTAATTATAATTTGAAATGAAGTTAGGAACGCTTTGAAAAGCTGGAAAACAGGATATTCGTTTAATGAGCAAGGAATTCAATTAACACCTGTTCTTTCATTTCAAGAACACGATTCAGTGACAACCATTTGCATTTTTTTCGTAAACACTTCATATGGTAGGTAGATCACATGGCAATAATTGTTTCGTTTCCACACAGCGAGTAATCGTGCGTGTTCGTCCTCAATCAAACTGGCAGCACATCTCCTGCCATCTTTCGCACCACTTACGGCTTAGCCCCTGCGGCTACGGGCTATTACGTTCACTTTCAATAGGACGGACATCCTAGAAACAATCCCGTCGTGAATCGGAAGTTGATCAAGGTCATTCTTTTCCTTTCGTGTCACAATTCGTGCGTAGCGGAATTCCTTTTAGTGGCAACCACGTGATATGTGCCACCATGCTTGAACGCACATTCAGCCGAGATCCAAACCGTTGCACAGCTCTGTGTTGAACAGCGCTCATTTATATTAAAACAAATTTGCAGATGGGTTGTTGCCATTTGCGAGAGCGAGACAACAATTACTGTCATGTAAGAGGCACTGAAGAAATTCGAAATTTTTTCGTGGAATGGATTTGAAATTAAGCTTTTGAAAAAAAGTAAGTATAGGGCCTGATTAATTTCTGAAGCTAGGAAAGCTCGTTTTTATTTAGGGGCCCCCTTGTTTTGGGGCAAAGTTTATTTTTATTCCTACACCCATATAAGCAATCTTATTAATATTACAGATTTAATTCCCAAGCGTGCCTTACCATATTTCAGAGTAAAGCCCCCCCCCCCCCCCACCTAAAGATATTATGGACTCTGTATGTAGGTGTGAATAATGTGCAACACAAAGAAAAAGTCGTTATTTGTTGCTGTATTTATAGTTGTTTTGCATTTACATATCTAAGTCGTATCTACTTAGGACATAAAAGAATATTTTGGTAAACAACTTATTTCTTTAAAATATTTAGATTTTTGTAGTTAAATAGTAGTACTTTTTCAAAATAGTGTGTACTTTCTTTTATTTTAAACAAATTTTCTCGTTAAAAATAAATAAAAAAATATAGTGTAAAAATTTGAATCTGGCTATTGCAGACCTTGTTTAACAGCCGTTTAGGAGCTCCTGTAAATTTAAAGAGGAAGCTTATGTTTCACAAACCTTTTAGATTATCAGGCCCTGAGTATATAGGCACTAAAAACAAGACAGTAGTTTTCAAACAGGACAACTATCATTGTAGAGTAGCGCATTAAAAAAAAAAAGAAAAAAAATGTCAATTTTAGATTGCAAAAATCATTTGATTAACTGAACACATACTTGCCAACCATCTCATTAATAACCGTACAATTGTTAACGCCCCTTTAAAAACGCCCCTTTTTTCAAACCGTTTTATTTTTAGAGTAATTCTCTCCAAATGTTGTTACGATTAAATAAGAATAAAATTACTCTAAAAAGTGACCGGTGTGAAAAAGAAGAGGTGTACTAAAAATTGTACGGTTCATAATGAGATGGTTGGCAAGTATGCGAAAATGTCTTCTTGGGTTTATAGATCCGATCAAACAAATTTCAGTCAAATAAATAAATAAATAAAAAAATAATAAATTAATTAAATAAAATAAAATTTTCATTGCGTGTCAATGTGTTGAAATTTTATTTTTATTTATTTATTTATTTATTTTTAACTCTTTAACCCTCCAAAATATTACACTGTTTACATTAGCCGTTCTGCAAAACTGGGTAACTTTTTTGTAAATAAATCCGAGCGCAATAAAATTTTTGAGACACTGAATTCATTTTCGTAGATAAGTAGTTGATCTTTTCAGATTATTCTAAATCATATCCGATACTCAGATCAGATCAAATGTCGACCAAATTTTCGAGGGTTTTATTCGTTAAACGGAGGTTTCATATTTATAAGCTTTTAATGTATTGCCAATCCCCACAATAAAATGACACTGCAATCAACACTGACTCAGCGTGACAATGATTTAGTTTTACAATTTTTTAACTCACCTTAATTTAACTAATAGGAAATATTATTTTATAGGATTTTACATTATAGGAAAAAATATTTAGTTAAATGGCACTTAAAAATATTCCATTTATACACCAGTTCGATCAATATCATATGAGATCCTCGTTAAAGGAAAAAAAAAAATACACCTTCAATTTATATTTGTTGAATTAGTATTAATTTATTTAAAAAGGGGAGGAAATGTGACTGAGAGATTTTTAGTTGTTATAAATATTTGAATATGTGTATTCTTTGTTTCAAATACTTGAAATTTACAAGGTACATAACACATTTATTAGCAAGTTTTTTTTTTTTTTTTTAGTACAATTTTACTTTCTCTTACCCATAAGGTAGAGAAAGGATTATATTTATAAGATTATATTTATGTTCACTATAGGATATGTACATAACTTTCAAAAGATATACAGGGCAAGCAATATTTAAGCCATAACATTCTTTTTTATTGTTAGTAGAAGTGCTTTACGATAATATTTTATCATGTCCAAGAAATCTACATAGCATTATGGTAAATATTGTATTTTATTTTATTTTTAATCAAAACATCCATCGCTTTTTTTTTTTTTTTTTTGTATATTTACGCGTTTTGAAGCTTCCTGAATACCGAAGTCAAATTTTTAACGTTTGATCTTTGTCCTTGTCTCTTTGAGTAAATAAAAACAAATAATTTCAGGCGATCCAAATGTTGTATTTTGAAGTTAATACATTTTTTACAAGAAAAGTTTACTCAAAAATGAAAAATTTCAAGGAATGTGGTGTGTGAGAGTTGTCTGAATAATTTTAAATGAATTTTTGAATTTAATAACAGATTCGAATTCTATATAAATATAAGTACAATAATGAAATGGGAGGTTGAGTGGAGCAGTGGCTGCCCTCACATAGAACTATTTGTCAAATAAAACTCTTCTGACGCCTAATTTGAATTGTTTTAACATAGGTTTACGTTTACATAACAGTACTCGTTATCTTATCCCTGAATCTCCAATCTATATTTATAGTACTAAATTTCAGGGTAAAAGAAAATCGTGTGAGTGACATACCAGATTATTTATTTTAATAATGATTCAAAATTCAGGTAAGATGAACGTTTATGCTTGAAAGAACAAATAAAAATATATATGAAAATGTATAAGAAAATAAAAAACCCAATATAGTGTATCCAGTGTTGTGATTGAAAATTATGATTTTATTTGTGATGTTTTTCATAAATAATTTTTGTCTTAAGATTTTTTTTTTTTTAACTGTTTAAATTCAATACTTATCTTATTTATTAAAAAAAAGACGCTAGTTCATTTTTTTAAAGTTGTCCTTGTTCATCACCATAATAAATAAACAGACATTATCATAATACTGACGAATAATTACCGACTGTACAGGTATTTTTTTTTTTTTTTTTTTTTTTTTCTTTTCAGGAAAAGGAAAATGGGCGTTTTTTTTTTTTTTTTTTAATCTTGTCAATTTTACAAAAGCAAGTAATGTAATAAAATAAATAAATAAAATAATATAAAAATAACATCGATTAATTTTGCTATATTATTCTTCTGAATATTAAAGAGAAATTAAAAGAAAAATTATAAAATAAGTAATTTAGTAATTTAATAATCTAGAACCTTTTAAAAGTTACACATACAAGTTTTTGTAATGAATATTTGCTGAACGAAATTTAATATTAATTAATATTATCAAATTTATATACATATAACGAGCTCATATTTTACGAGATTCCCGGATTCGCATTATCCGCCTTTTTTTATATATATATATATATATATATATATATATATATATATATATATATATATGTTGACTAGAGTATGAGAAAGTTCCTTCTTTTTCGCCACCAAAATTTTTAAAGAAAAATCTCTATACATACTTAATCATGATACATTACTATGAAAGTGCCATAAAAATTCTTCCATAAAAATACTAGTGGTAAAAATGTCTGAAAATGTTCATCCCAGAAAGCGCTCTATAAAAAGGCGGAAATGTAAACCTTGGATTCCAATTTTTAATCAGTAAAAGAAAAATAAAAGGAGAAAGGAATAATAATAATAAGATTGAGATCACAATATACTTATAAACCATAATTGTGATGGGGGAAGGGGGGAATTCTGGATGTAACACACAAAATTACTATAATACCACAAAAATGTTCTATTTACTTTTTGCTCTGCTTTACTTTTACATTATTTTTAATAAAATGTGTCTGTTCATGAGAGTTCTATAATTTTTACTGGAAATATAGCGAAAAAATCTATTAATAATAATAGTAAAATAAATTCAAAGCATGGTCATAACTAACTTATTTTCTTTTAATCAATAATAATTGTTTGTTTTTCTTTTTTTTTCCTTTCTTTTCTCCATTTTTTTTTTTTTTTTTTTTTTTTTTTTTTTTTCATTGAATTAATTGAAAGCAAAATATGAAACTGCGTAAACTACTACGATATTTAAAGAAACGAATTTTCCTTTTGAGCTACTTGAAAACTTCAATACACGATTTTTTTTTTTTTTTTTTTTTTTTTACTTTAAAAAATTTTTACAGAATACTTTCGTTTTTTAATGCGAAAGTTTTCACTATAATGGCATTAAAAATCATAAATATTTCTAATTTGAAGAAAATAAATTCAGGATTGATGTAAAACTAAGACAATGAAAATTCGTTTTAAAGCATAATGTCTAATACAGAAAAATTCAATATTTACAAAGATTCCTAAAAAATTTTCTTTTACTGACTTTTTTTTTTTTTTTTTTTTTTTTTAACATGTAATGTACAAAAGAGTTCTTAGAGTAAAAAAAGATTAAAGATAGCAATACGATAAAGATGAAACAAAGGAGAATTTATTGAATCTGAAATTGGAATAGATAGTTGATATTTATTTATTTTATTGGAATCGAAGCGGCGATCATAATTGTGTTTGCAGTCAGATAATTTTCATGAAATAAAAGTAGAGATCTTAGAGGGTAATAAATTTATATACTAACTGTTTTTTATGTCTTAGAGATCAATGTATCATATTTTTTAGAAATCAATACATCATATTTTATAAGTCAAAGTTTGCCTTGTATCAATAACTTTTTTTTTTTTTTCTTTTTTTGATGCCATACTTGAAAATGGTAAAGTAAAATAATTTTCGGGTAGGATATATCACAGAAAAATATATCACAGAAAAAAAATATATATATTGTTGTATGTTACTACAATAGAGCCGCGGTTATTCGAGCCCCGATTAACCGGGTTCCGAGTTAACCGAGGTAGTCCCGAAAGGCCACATCCCGGAGGAAGCTTAGCTTTTGACAAATGGCGAAGATAACTTTGACAAATTTTACTATACAGTACTGTATTTTATAATTTATATATGTATGTATTATATTGTATTTTTAACTGACTACTTTTAAATATGTAATATATATATATATTATTTTACTTAATTGAGTACTTTTTCATTCATTTTAAACTTTGCAGTATGTTTCCCGCTCAGTTTACGACATAGTCCATGTTATCCGAGTTTTCGATTATCTGAGGTACCTTCGATCCACATTACCTCGGATAAGCGAGGTTCTACTGTATTTTAAACATCCTATTTAAAAAGGTTTATCTATTTATTTTATTTTATTTTTTGCGTAAGCGAAACATTATAAATAATTACGAAACACACATGTTTTTTTGTGGTCATATATGTATCATCAAAGCCGTATTTATGAATAAAAAGCTATTTACAACTATAGTATAGAGAGAATTGCATAATTTTCTGTTTTAAGTATCTAGGTAATGATTAATGTTCCTCGAAGTTATAAATGTTTAGTCGCTGCATAGTTATTAAAGTACCGCCGACAGGAAATTTAAGTGTTTCTGAGAGCCTATTCTAGAAAGGAAACCAATGGTTATGAATTAGAAATGTAATATTTCAAGCAATTAGCGATTTGCATATATAATTCGTCTCATTATTTCAACAGTTATTTTTTTTTTATGTGTTTTGAATATATGTGTGTGAGTGACGTATTATTATAAGGCATGTTTAATTGACGAAGATACTTCTGAGGATTTAAAGATTTTTTATTGAGTGTTTTATTGTTACATCATGGTCAGTCACACAGTTTGAAATCGAAGTTTGGATTTACGGTGTTTTTGAGTAGAGCAGGATGGCATTCTCATGTGATTTTAAACATAATTGACAGTTTGACAAAAGACCCTCTGCAGCTAATGTCTGTTTATTTTATTTTTGTAGTTTTTCTTTTCTGTTACACGTTAGAGGTACACACAAAATGAGCTTTATGTTTTTTTATATTTTCGATGGAGGTAAATATTGGTTGCGACCACATGCAGGTACTCTAAAGCACTACACTGTTAGAAATTTGGTGTTAAGTTGAACCAAAATTTGTAACTGATATAACTACAACCACCCGATGGTTTAACTTTTTGTCATACTTACTGGTTTAACTTTTTGTTTTAACATTATTTGGTAATTGTATGTTGAACCAAATATTGCTATTATGTTTTAAATAATAATAATAATAATAATAATAATGATGATAATTCAAAATTTGGATAGAATTGAAAACCTTCTTGTCTCAAGTCAAACACTCTGGCACTGTGCCAGGTAGTTCCTTGTCCGCTAGTTCTGTTTTGCTGATTTTGATAAAAGGGGCTAAGTTTTCTAGGGTCTTATCTTGGCCCATGGGTGAGTTGTTGCACAAAATTTGCACTTTACCCTATGCTTTTGACCACGCTCTTTAATTTAAGCTTCGCTTGGTTTCAGTAGGAATTTTATTCATTCAAACTTACCTTGTGAGTGGATGTATGATAGTTCCAAATTTTGGTACAACTTAAATTCATTCGCAAGAAGTAGAAAACCTAAAACTGAAGTTGAACTATTTTATGGTATTGCTTATAAATTTACTCCATATAGTGGTTCAAGTTTGAACTAAAATTATTAACAGTGTAATGTTTATATTGGCAAAATGATGTACAGAATTAATTGCTTGAGGTACAATTTAAAAAGTATTACGCTATTTCAATTCTTAATTATTTAAATTTAACAGCCATTATATTCATTCTTTGCGTAAGGAAGATTTTTTTTTTAAATGCGTAGAATCTTAATAGCTATGAAATCTATTCGTATTGTCGATGTACATTTAAAGTATCCTAAAGTCAATTTACAGAAACATAGAATTTAAAATTTTCAATTTAGCGTTAACTTCCAAATAAATAATAATAAAAAAAAGATTTGATAATATGATCTATACCTAATGTGGAATATTTTTCCTGTTTTTTGTTTTAAGATTTTGGTGACAAATTCAGTGGCGGATTTAAACTTGGTTCGGGCGTATATGTGCCAAAATTTCCATGATTCATGAAACATTAAATAAAACAAAGTCGCTATCATAAATTAATGTATTTCAAAATATAGTTTATTTACATGAAATGCAGAAAAACTAGGAAGATTTGTTTGCAATTATCAAAATGTGGTGTTGCGTTTCCGACTTTTTAACCAAATCAGCTAATACTGGCTTTCAGTTTCGAAAATCTGATTTATTTTGTTCTGAAAAAATATTCTTAAAAAATAGGTAAAATAAAGAAATAAAATAAAGATTTAAAAAATAAAAAAAATCTGTAAAATCAGAATTTTTGTGTCATTTTAAATTATACATAAATTTAGTTTTTACAATTACGGTTAATTAAAGTTAAATAATAACTCCTATTACGTATTTCATTTCACTCATAGTTTTATTTATGTTTAATTTTGATTATTAGTTTATATTCTTTTTATATTTTTAGTTTATATACTTAGATTATTAGTTTATAATAGTTTATTAGTTTATATTAGTTTATATATTATTTATATTAGTTTATATTAGATTATTAGTTTATATTAGTTTCTATTCTGTTTAGTTTAAAAAATATTTTCTGAACAGAGATTTAAAAAATACATAAATAAATAAATAATAATTAGTGTTAGTTCTTTAGTGAAATTCAGTTTAAAACACAATATTATAATTATTCTTATTTTATTTGTCATTGTCAACAAGTAATTGCTAAATGCCATAAATTAAGGAAATTATATTTTAAAAATATGAGATAGCTTTATATACATAATATAAGAGAGTTTTGTGATTTCACTGCGTGTCTATGAGAGTTTGCGTGTTTATATCTGTACTGATAAGTAAAAGGGATTTAAGTCCAAAAATGTCGATTTTGAGTTAAGTACATAGTCAGACCAAGAAAAAAATTCTCTATTAATTGGTATAAAGGATTTAAATGTTAAATCCATGTCATTTAGTCTTTGAGAAAATCCATTGGTAAAAAAAGATTCAAGTCAGAAATTTACCATTAATCTTTGTATAAAATATTTAATGCAATTTTTTCCCTTTATTAAATGAAGGTTGAAAATCACTGAACGGTATAATGGGTATAAATCAACATAATCCTTTTTACCTAATCGATTCTTCTGATTAGTTTTTAGTTAATTTAAATTTAGTTTTCGTCTCCTGAATAATCAAGAATATGGACTTAAATCCTTTATACTTATCAGTACAGATACATACATGTGCGTGTGTGTGTATCATAACAGGCAGTATGATACACACCCTACTTTATTTTTCGTGGTTGATGGCAACGCTTTTATCACAGATTTACAAGAACAGATTTTGTGGCCTGAAACTAAATATCGATATTGAGACATTTACAATATTTTTTCTAGACTTTTAGTTCCTAATACTTTCAAATACACGATTTATCATTAAAATTCTACAGTTTAATGAACTTTGTCTTTTCACATCAAAATATTTATCACGCCACCAAGTGACAAAATTAGTGATTAGATTAAATCAAAATTCTTATCAGAAAAGTATAGTTGATGATAGAAATTATAATTATTTTTAACTTTATCTCTCATTTCAGTTATTGCGATTTCTCTAAGACATTAAGTGTACAAACAATAGATTTCTACATTTATTGCAGCATCTGTTGAACTGTTGCTTTTCCTTTTTGCTCTTCACAGCACGTATTATCATTTTGGCACTACTTTCATCTTCTGGGAGTTGTATGTTATCATTAGGAAAACGATATAAAAAAAAATTGCAAAAGGCCAACCACAGTGAAGACAAGAAAAAAAAAGAAATAAATTGCCAGGGGGTATCCGAGTTTGTAGGCATTTATCATTCTTGGAAACATCGTGAATCGTTTACCAAAAGAGATTTACCTGATGTATTCCGAGAAGAAGATGATGATGAGAAAAAAAAAAAAAAAAAAAAAAAAAAGTTGTTCCACGTGGCTGGTTTCAAGAGTCAATATTTCTGTTTTGAAGTTGTGTATAAACAATGGAAGCAAAATAAAGCCCTTTGGAATACACGAGCTGCATGTGGTTAAATCATAAATGTATCTATTATTAAAATACGATATATCCATGCAATAACTAGTATTTAAATCGATTATCAAGTCTGAGAGAAATTTCGCTACATGTAATTGACAAAACTTATTTACACAGTATTAATTATTAGTATTAAAGTTATTTTACATTACTTTTTTAATATTATAAAGTTGTTTATTTACTAATTAACTATGTACTATTTCTATATGTAGTTGTAGATAAACAATGGAAGGAAAATGAAGGCATCTGTGCGCATGAGCTATGTCCTGGTAATGGTGGTAATTCATGAAGGTATAAAATAATTAAAATTCTAGGTACCGAAGCAATATTGATTCTTGTATCACTTTACTGTTTTGAGAGAAATTTTATGCAGTATGACCGAAAAAATATATTTATGTAATATTAATTATTACTATTAAAATTATTTTTAAAAAAATTGTATATTCCTGTACATGATTAGTTTGACAGATTTCAATAAAAGGTTTCATGTAACATCCCTTTATAATGCAGTTTTAAAGTACCGAATTTTGACTTTCTGCTAATATTTGCTTTTTGCTTATGAAGATAACAGATGCATAAACAGAGACACAAACAAACTGTTTAAAAACCCGGATTCAGGTGATCAGAAAACACGTAATTATAGTAAAATATCAGTTTGAAAATTATATACATATGTACTATATAATACATAGGAAAATGTTTTCGTCTATTTTTAAAGAAACAATTTTCTGCCACTGATAAAAGTACATTTGAAAGAAAAAATCTTCATCATTAGAGAATCTTTAATATTCTTTAACTGCATTTTACTAACAAACAAAAGATTTGTGTGTATGTGTGTGCGTGCATCTCCTTGTGTGTGTAATTTTATAATTACCTATTTTACTCTCGAAAAAAAAAAAAAAAAAAAAAAAAAAAGACATCAAGAAATTTGTTAAAATGTTATTTATTTTAATCTTTTTAAAATAGCACGGAAGAAGTTCACATCAATAAATTTTATTTACAATTGAATTCAGCCTCTGAGAAAATGAATGTATTTCTCATTCAATTTCCCATGACAGCGTTGCATATCTAATAAGATAACGACGCTTATTTCCGACATTAGAAGATCATCATAAGTTCGTTCCACCATTTGAGATAGAATTTGTTTCAAAAAAATGCGCCTTCAGTTATGAAAACGTCAAGTTTAGACCGGTTCGTATCTGAGGTTGACAATGGATTGCCTTATAAACTCTGAAATAAGAATATAATTTTCTTGTTCCCGAGACAGGCATTAATTTATGAGATAATGATGAGAAACAAGTTTGAATGAGGTCAAATTCGTTATATCAGTTAATATTTATGTAGCATAAAATTAGAGGGTTTTGATATTGGCGAAATTTTTGAAGTATCTATTTGTATGCATCACAACAACGATGCCAAAAATCATCCAAATATCTTGACGTTTGTTACATAGCTGTTACCTGTACAGTTTTTGGCGTATATAGCGTTTGTAGCTCATGTATAACAACATACAAAAGAATTTGAATATATTACTGTCTATGAGCGGCATTGATTTAAAGACCATTTTAACATCGTTACATTGTGTTCAATATAATGAAATTATCGTAAAATATTAACATATTTAACACCATGTTTTTTATGGAAATTGGTACACATAGAAATAATAATTAGTTTATAGGGCTACACAAAAAGTTCTCATACGTTATGCATTATGCGTAGTAAGTACTAGATTGTATTTTCCGTAGCATTATACTCATTTTTATGCCACCATCATTACACCTATATTGATAAAGAAAGGAATATTCAACTGGGCAGTATTCCTCTCATACAGAAACATACCTCATTATCAAACAAGTTAATCTTATATGTATATGCAACATTGAATATATAAGACGTTAAGACTTCTGATCTATAGATCTACTAGTTACCTATTTTCATGCTATGATGATATGAGGAAAGCTATTGGAAAGAACGTATTGTTAATACTTGCGATAGAATTTGCTTCAAGAAAATGCGTCTGCAGTTGTGAAAGCTACAAGTTCGGACTGTTTTGTAACTTAGGCGTATGTTGACTTATAAATTCTGACATAAGAAAATAATTTTCTTTACCTGAGATAAGTATAAATTTTTCAGATAATATAAAAAAACAAGGTTTAGTAAAGTCTGTCTGATTCCTAACTCGGGTGGGCTAAAAATCCCTGACATTGTACTACATTGCTTCTTAAAATGAAAAGTTTATTTAAAAAAAAAAATCCATCGTAGAGGGCATTGTACTGTAAAGACAAGAAAAACATAAAAAACACAAGGAAACAAATTAAAGAGCATTTATTTTTGTGAAACTTATGACAATATTTCAATATGTCCTCCTTTTATAGTTCGAACCACATTCAAATGTAAACATAATGTAATATACGTATTCTCTAGCATTGATTGTGGAGATACTGCATCACATGCGTTATTCGCATCTTCAATATCTTAATGTCAGACAATACACTTTGTCCTCCACACAGTCCTACAAGAAAATATCAAAATAAAATAAGTCTGAGAATCAAAGCTTCCATAGCAAAATTAAAAGAAACGTTATATAAAGAAATATAAAAACATGTAGCCGTAGCGCCATCTGAAGGCAAAAGTTGAAACTATTTTTTTTATTTGCTTAGATAAAATTCTTCTCCATAAGAAGCATTGCACTGCAAACAACACTCTCGTACGGCATGTACTTGATTTTATATTAACGTGTAAAATGTGTGAGGGATTCTTGGTTCACTCTGTAATATATATGTTTCTGGGTATCATTTTTTTCATATATTTACTAATTAAAATAAAGATTTTCTAAAACATATAGGAAAATTTTTGGATGTTTTGTAATAATGATAGCGGCCTTACCATGTATAATAAACAGGCAAAAAGATTAAAGTATGTGCATTTTCTGCGTGCTTATATTAATGTTTTAACAATTAAAATATTATTCAGTGAAAAACACACAACTTTGTATATGGAGAAATTTAACTATAAAGTAGCACTGTCCTTGGTTAGAAATCATTTACAGAATATATATTTATAGAATAAAATTAAAGAGATTCGTTCGTCTTTTATATTGCTACGGTGAAATAACGAAAACCATTAGAAAACATTATATTTCCATTTAATCGTATAGTATTTTAGCATTTTCTGGTAATTAAACTGTAATTCTAGCATGTTTACTGTACAAAATGATGGGGGAAACCTTTATGGTTCTTTTCTCTTATGGTACAGCGTGAATTGCAGAATGTCTAAAAAAAGGTTTTCGAATATATTATACGTCTTCCTGTAATATTAGGTTTTTAACATTTTGTTATAATATATACTACAATGGTCAATCGAAGCGTTCGGGTACATCTAAAGGAGTTGTTAGTATTACGCTCCCCATTATTAAAAGAACTCATGCTGTGTCGACCTTTAAAAAACCCATGCATGCACATTTTATATTAGAGTACTGGCGAACGGAAAGATGGACGGACGAATCGCAGCAATAAATACAGAAAAGTATAAAAAATGTGTAAAACTAATTTTAAAGTCAAATTTTCTCCTTAAAATATCACCAATAAATTTGTTGAAGATGTTTATTCTAAAATTATACTTTCATGTTTCATTATCGTAGTTAATATTCATGAACGTAGTTAGCCCATAAGGATAAAGTGTATGTAAAATTTTCTGATTTGCATCAATAATTCATTTACAGATATGATTTATAGTATCTATAAATCAATCAATATTTACATTCTCATGTTTCCTTCTTGTCTTCGCAGTACTAAAATCCTTAAATGCATTTAACAATTCCAGCACGCTTTAAAGAATCACTAATTGAAAGACGCATTTATTCCTATGCCGTCTTTCCTCAATAATTCAACTACAATTATTCGATTCTTTCTTTGTAAACAAATTATGCCACAAGCATTAAATCTTTAATTTAAAAAACATGACAGTTTGATCTTTAATGACACTTGAATGACCTTACAATACGGGGAAAAAGATGTGAAATGAAGATGAAATTATTGGACGGCTTAGTGATGAGAGAGCATGAGGTGATGTTAAATATAATCAGGCGATTGGAGGAACAGAATTTCAGATATTATAAGTATTACGTTAAAAAAAAAAATCAGTAAGATATTATAAAAAGTTTTTTTTAAACAAGCTTTTAAAGATGGAAGTCATGAAATTATTTGCTACAAATTTTAAGAAAAAATTCATAGTTAAGCGCCATCTATTGCTAAACTATTTAAGAAATCAGTATAGAATGAAATTAAAATAATAATAATAGTAATAATAATAATAATAAGGAAATTTTTATGGAATGTTAAGAAGACAAAGTGAGTTTCAAAATAATAATAATAAGAAGAAAAATTTTTCTTCTCTAGTTAATTTTATTTGTCCACGATGAGAATCTTAATTAAACCACAGAAGAAGAAATGCTGATCCCTGTATTCAATTACACTTTAATGACCGCCCATTACTTACAGTGATTTACTCCGAAACTTGCGTAAATACGGGATAGGATCCCTTAGAAAGACCCCCATGGAGGGCACTCCTCTTCAGGCCTAGGACCCTAGTGCAGTCAATCGGCGTCAATCCCCACAACCCAATCCCTTACTTACATTATTTGAAGTGATATTGAAATATCATATGTTTTGTCTTTCTAAAACTGTACTGTACTTAATAATATTAATAAACTCAATTTTCCCAATAGCATCTTATCAGAATTACATCCTTTCTCTTAATCAATGATGTAAATTTTATGGATATAATTACTTAATAATTTGTCTATGTATCCATTCTATTTAATTCTAATTAAATCCTCATTATTTTTGCATATATTTTTCTAAGTCGTTTGAATCTCATTTTTAAGTTGTTCAAAATACTTCTGTTTTATTTTTATTTATTTATTTTTTCCCCAAGCGAATCGATGTTCTCGCTTGATAGCTTGTTAAAATCCTCCCGGTTTAAGCCGTTTCACTTTCCTTTGAAAGATTTAACGCATTCTCAAATCGAATGTAATATCTGTTGTACAGAATATGGTAATAATCAATCATGTCAAGATCTAAATCCTATGCAGTTGTAGTTCCGCAGATGCGTCTAATCCGGATCTTTATCAAACCAGTGTCTACGATCATGATTTTTTCATTATTTTCATCTTCAAAATTGCAAGATCTTTTCATTATTGAAGTGATATATCAACTGGAGCCAATATTCAGCTTCAGATGCCGATCTTGGCAAGAAAATTAACGAATAAAGAACAATATATATTATACCAATCATTCTTCGTAAAGATATTGAAGATAAAATTGCAAATTCGATTCTTCAATCGTCTGAATGTGACAGTGAAGAGCTGATTTAGAGTTTACAACCTGTTTCGATAGAAAACTGAACTTTTACATCTGGTCAGATCGGCATTAATAATTTGCTCTAAGTTGGGTGATTGTATACCTAATTTTTCTAACTGAGGTTTAAAATAATCATTCAAATGAAAATGGAATACCTATGTGTGTTAACTGGAAGAAAAGAAAATTCGTGAAAACTAAATTAGTTAAATTAAAAAATTAAACATGAAAAAAGAAACAATTTAGGTAGATGAAACACTCCGATTTTGAATGGACTTTGGAAATTCAGGTACAAGAATATTAATTCGAGGGATATTATTTTGACGATTTTTTTAAGGTAAATAGTCGATTATTATTATTATTATTTCTACAAATCTCTTGAAAGCGGTAGTAGGTTTTGAAGATTTTTATATGGCTGGCAGTAATACTTTTTAACAACAAAGGGTCATGCCGAATAAATATGACAATAATTTCGTTTTAATAATTTTGGGATTACAGAATTTTATTATCTTGAATGTATTGCCATGATGTAGAAATGGGCTTGAAGGAAATACCGCCCATTGATCGTAATGTATTCAAATCCTTTTATGCCACCCTGTACATGAACCACGGACATTTTATGTACCGAAAAGTATACTACTAATTTCATTTAACTAATAAATATCTGCACTAAATTTCCAATAAATCGGATGCTTTTTGACTTCTTTTACATTGCATACTTACAAACAGGCATACAGACAGAAAAAAAAAAAAAAAAAAAAAAAAATCTCAACAGGGAAACCTCACTGAAATTCTAGCAATTACACAGGGAAAGTATTTTCAAAGTTTTATTGTTCTTTTGTAAAAAGATTGTTTGATTAAAATTTTAGGATAATTGTTATCAAGAATAGAAAATATACATTATTTGCTCTTTAGTGACATCCTTAATTTTAATGAAATGGCAGTTGGAAATAGTAGTATTTTAAAGCCATAATTAAGGAAATGAATGAAAAGCATATAGAAAATTGATATAATTTACGCTTTATTACCTCTAATTTATAAAATGTGTTCCCTTTATCAAATCAAGGAGAGTTGTAACCGCGTTTTTGTTACGTGCTTACAAGCATGTAAATTATCGAATAATGGGTGTCGAACATCTTTCCTTTAAATATATGTTTTCTAGAAACTAATGATCCATTAATTTTATCCAATTTTTTTCCCTGTAAGAATTTTGATATTTATTTTTCAAGGTTGAAAAATATAGTTAAGCTCATTTTCAAGTATTAGAGCCAAGTGTTCCAGAATTCCCATAAGAAGTTACGCGATATAACATGTTCTATTCCGTTTTTAGATTTGCTCTTTAGTGTATTACCTTAATAAACATTATGCTTTTCTAGAAAATTATGTAATAGAAGCTAATTAAAGACATTATTAAAATTATTCTCATTTACATAACTAATAAAGTGAAACTGAAGTGTTTCCTTAAAATAATTTTAATTATTGTTATAATGGCTATTTTTCAGTCTTAAAATAATTTTAAGACGATAGTTATTCCTTTCAATAAAGATATTTTGAGGAAACCTGTTTAAAATAAACTGTAAAATTTATTATTTTTGCAGAAGCATTCAGTAGTATCTTTTATATGTTTTAATTTGTTAAGTACTTACACGAGTATATAAATTGTAAAATATTGGACGTCAAATATGTTTTCCGCTAAATACGTTTTTCCTGGAACTTAACGACGTAATAATTTCATCCAATTTTTTTCCCGTAAGAAATTTTTATTTATATTCCAAGGTTGAAAAATAGATTCAAGATCATTTTCAACCAACACAATAAATGTTCCAAAGTTTGCGATTCCCAGTTTTATAGGAGATATATACATGTCATATTTTTACGCGCATGGCCTTAAACAAATCCTATTACATAGCATAATACATTTACAGAAAATGTTTTAATGGACTATTAAAACTAGACTATTTAAAGTACGCTGATATCGAATAAATAATTAAAGCGAAAATAGTGTTGAAATATTTTCGTAAAATAATTTTTACTGTTGTTATAGTGAACTTATAGTATCTTAAAATAATTTTACGAATTTGGTTAATTTAGAGGTGTTTTATGAAAATATAGTTTAAAAATATAGTAAAATTTATTCTTGTGTAAATAGCGTTAAATGGTTAGTGAAATGTTTTTGAATGTGTCAATCTTTTTTAAAGTATTACTGATTGTAAATTCCCCCTACAAAACATTTTTAGTATTTCTTTATCTAATTCTTTAGTCTTTTAATTAAATTTTCCCATAGATATAGTAATATATATAGATCTATCATCCCCATGTTATCGAGCAAAAACTTTTGAGGTCGAAAAAAAGTTCTAAAATCAGCCATTAGAGAGTATTGAAAAAAATAATAAAAGGAAAAATGGAATTTGAAACTATATCTGGAGTTTTTCATTCACCTTTAGTAAATATATTATTCATAAATTTTATTTACTAAATTATCCGTGCGTATTCCTGTGTGTGATTTACTCGGGGAAAGGCAGTCATTAGAGTGACTTTTCCCGAAAAAAAAGGCCTCACTTTTTCCCTCTCGCTGATCAATCTACGTCTTGTTACTATATCTATGAATTTTCCCCCTCCCCTGCTTTTTTAAAAATAAATTTTTAGCTCATTTTACATTTAGTCATTTTCCGTTCGTTTAGTATCAGTTATATGCGTTTTTCAAAGTCTACCTGTTTTCTTGCCTTCACAACGCTTCCTATTTTTCTTTTTTACTTTCTTCTATATGTAATATAGAGAAAGTATTAGATACGCGAAAATTTTCGACCTCCGTTTTTTGACGGATCTACACGTTTTGGGATGTCTTGAACACGAATTGATAGTTTTTAGAAAATGTCTGTCTGTCTGTCTGTGTGTCTGTGGTTTAGTGTTTTCACCGTATCTCACGAAACAATGAATGAAATTCAACCAAACTTGGTATATAGTTGGACCCTGGCGGGGCATTTGCTGATTAGATTTGGGTATCAATAGCCCAGCAGGTGGCGCTGTGATCGCATTTCATGTAAATTTTTAACATGGCAGTATAGGACAAATTTTCGTATTTTTCACCGTATCTCACGAACCAATGAATGAAATTCAACCAAACTTGGTATATAGTTGGAACCTGACGGGGCATGGTGCTGATTAGATTTGGGGATCAATCGTCCAGCAGGTGGCGCTGTGATCGCATTTTATGTAAACTTTTAACATGGCAGTATAGGACAAAATTTCGTATAAATGTACATAATGAGCGTTATTTTAAACTTGTGATTGTAAAAGTACTATGAATTATTGATAATAGTAGTAGTTAACTACGAAAAAATTTTTGTGCATGTGGGGGCACCGGTTCCCCCGGGGAAGAACCCCCCCCGGGGGGGGGGGGGGGGTAAATTTTCAAGATGGGTATCTTTCGAAAGATCTCGTCAATACCTTTAAAACGAATGGTTGAACTATAAATCTGTGACAATTTGAAACAAAGTTATCGATTTTTTTACTTTTAACGAAAAAAAACTTAGAAAAAAAATCTTTTTTTTTTTTTTTTTTTTTTTTTTTTAACGAAATTTAACCAAACTTGGTATTTAGTTGGTCCCCGACATAAAGTGGTGCTGATTACATTTGGGGATCAATAGCTCAACAGGTGGCGCTGTGATCGCATTTTTTCTAAATTTTTAACATGGCAGTGGACAAAATTTCGTATAAATGTACATAATGAGAGTTATTTTTAACTTGTGATTGTAAAATTAATATGAGTTATTGATAATAGTAATAGTTAACTAGGAAAAAATTTCTGTGCATGTGGGGGTATCGCTTCCTCCCCCTGGGGGAAAAGTACTCCCCCGGGGGGTTAATTTTCAAGATGGGTATCTTTCAAAAGATCTCGTCAATACCTTTAAAACGAATGGTTGAACTATAAATCTGTGATAAGTTAAAACAAAGTTATCGATTTTTTTTTTTTTTTTTTTTTAAATATTGTTACTGGTTGAATATGTATTACTTTTAACAAAAAAAAAAAAAAAAAAAAACTTATAAAAAAAATCGTATTTTTTTTTTTTTTTTTTTTTTAAATATTGTTACTGATTGAATATGTATATAGAAAAATATAGAAGAAAGTCTTGTGGTGGCCACAACATACTAGTTGAAAGTCATGTTAGGCTAGACACAAGAAAAAACTAGTATGTTGTGGCCACCATATGACTTTCTTCTACATTTTCTTATACAAATTCACACAGTAAAAATAATTTATTAAAATTATTATTTAAAAAAATTATCTTCCATGATAATGCAGACGATTTCCATATTAGAAAAGTAGTATAACACTAAATATAAAAAAAAAAGTCAGTTTTGTTCTCAATATTTCATTATAAAAATAAAATAAATAAATAAATAATAATAATAATATATATATATATATTTGTTGGGGGTGGGGGGCGGGGTGGGGTTTAAAAATGAAAAAAAAAATGATAACTTTATGTTAAATTATCGCAGATCGATGGTTCAACCATTCGTTTTAAAGGTATTGGCGAGCTCTTTTAAAAGATACCCATCATGAAAATTTACTCCCTTCGAGGGGGGACGGGAGGAGAGGCTCCTCAATTTTTTTCCCTGTTGGCTATCTCTATTACAAATAATTCTTTTAAATTTTATAATGATTATTAAAAAATAATTCTCTTTATGCACATTTATACAAAATTTTGTCCTATACCACCATGTTAAAAATTTAGAAAAAGCGGGATGGCAACAGAAGCTTTTGGACTATTTTTACCAAAAGTTGATAGGCACTAATTTATGTCAATGTGTAACAACATATCAATTTGTATGAAATTCTGTGCAGTAGTACCTGAGATACAGTCGCCACAAAATTTTGTTACACTCACACAGAAAGACATTTTCTAAAAATGGTCAAATCATGTTCTACAGCTCTCAAAACGTGTAAATCCATCAAATACATGAGGTCGAAAATTTTTACTAATCCAATCCTTTCTTCTATTGAATATAGAAGAAAGTAATAATGTGTTACGGCCATCGCAAAACATTCTCCTATATTTTCCTTACAAATTCCCTGAGCAGAAATTAGAAAATTAGCATTTGTTAGAATTATTTTCTATGAAAAATGCAGATGATTTCCATCTCAGGAAATTATAACACTAAATATCAAAATAATATCAACTTTGTTCCCTACATAAGGACAACAAAGAAAAGTCATACTGTCGTGATTTTTTTTTTTTTTTTTTTGGTAAAAAATGAGAAGTGAGGAAAAAAAAAAAAAAAAAAAAAAAATATATATATATATATATATATATATATATATATTAAATTATTTAATTCCTTTACAATACTCAGCAAATGAGAGAAAGATGAAAATACCAACAATGAATTTAATAATTAGATGTATTACGTATAAATTTATTGTCACAATTACCATTTAAGTAAATTTCACTGAATAGTAAAAACATGTTAAAGTACTTACGCAGAAGAGAAATGACGTATATCACTTAAACCTAAACTATGAGTTAGTTGTCTTAATCCATTAGTCCAGTAAATTCATGCAACACAAGATAAGAATTGAAAGAAATTAACCAAAATGACTATTGAAATAAAAAGGAATGCATGAAGGAAAAATAGAGTTAAAAATGCTGAAATCCAGTACCGATCCCATCAGGAAACTAGCAGTACTGTCAACAATGAATGCAAGATTTCGAATATTGTATAGCTTTTTCAGCAATATACAACACTAGTTTCAATCTTGCATAAAAAAAAAAAAAAAAAGAATGAAAGAAAGATAAAAGGAAATTGGCTGATAAAATAACTTAACCATAATGAAAATTGGAATTCGTGAAAGGTGCTGGCCACATGTAAATCAAATCCAAATCGAATAAAAGTCCGGGCGGTTGCCAAAACTAACAAACTGAAAAGAAATAATTAAAAGTAGAGAATCGATTAATCGAAAGTTTCTGAAATGAAATAAATGTAAGCATGAAGTGATAAATATTGTTCTTAAAATTTAAAAGCTGAATTCACAATTAAATAATATTCTAGAGGTAAATTTAAGTATAAATAAGATTAATACGATTTTCACAGTAGGGCATACGTTCGACTCAACGTATGAGCGCGCCATCTAACGTGGAAAAAATAAGTTACTATTAAGTGATTTAAGAAAAAGTGTATGATTAGATGTTCAATTTATATGAGTGTAATTTATAGTCTTAAGCTAACAGAAGAAAAGGCCAACAAGTGATAATTAAGTTATTATGATTAGGAAATTGGTGAATAAATTTAATTTTAAAAATTATTATTGTTATTAATATTATTATTATTATTATGAAACAGGAAATTGGTGAATAATTTTAATTTTAAAATTTTAATAATTATTATTGTTATTAATATAATTATTATTAGTAATTATAGTCTTAAGCTAACAAAAGAATAGGTCAACAAGTGATGATAAAGTCATTATGATTAGGAAATTGGTGAATAATTTTAGAATTTAATAATATTATTCTTATTAATATTATTATTATAATTATTATTAATTAGGAAATTGGTGAATGATTGTAATTTTAAAATTTTAATAATTATTATTGTTATTAGTATAATTATTATTGTGAAGTATTATTAGTATTTACGTTTAGTATGAACACATCAAATTTGAATGATATCTAATTTTTTTTTTTTTTTTTTTTTTTTTAATTAAGCAAATTATATATTGTTGAAACTTAAACAATATCAACCAGAAAGAGATGATGTATCCTGCAATTGCAATAAGACCAAGCTTCTATCTTTTTTTTTTTTTTTTTTTTAAATTCGGCAACCCACCCAACCAACCAGCCAAACAACTCCACCCTTCCTCCTTAATCAAACATCTGCCCTCCCATCCGCCACATGTTTATTATTACTATTTTTTTTTTATATAGAAATGTACACATACATATATATATACACACATATATATATATATATATATATATATATATATATATATATATATACATATATATACATACACACAAATACATTTTTTTTTTTTCTTTGAGACAATGAACATTTATTGATAAATAATCGAATAAATAAATCTCTTAGGATAACCCATAGCAGTAGCAGTTTTAATTAAATTGTTAATATTCTTGTTTTTGTTATGAGATGAACAAAGTCTGTTTATTCGAAATAGATGATTAAGAATAATATTTCTGTATACAGATAAATGAAGACAGGAATTAAAATGTGTAAATAAATTTACTTTAAAGCAGAAATCTTTGCGTTTATCATATAGATCAGTAGATATTTTACCATCATTTAATTTAAGATGTAAATCTAAAAAGCTAATACAATTGTTGTTAATATAATTATGTGTGTAAGGTGAGATGGATATTGAAATTTTAATAAAGAGGGAGTAGAGTTATTAACATAAAAAATTATAATATCATCAATGTATCTATAAATAATGACATTATCATTACAGAAACTTTGTTCATAATGGTATAGATATAAGTCAGCTAACAGACTTGAGCTACATCCCCCTTGTGGGATACCGACCTTTTGGATATAAATAGTGTTGTTATGTAGAATAAAATTACTGTGAATAATAAAATTTAAAAGAGTTTTAAAGGAAGCTGCACTAAAGTATTTAGGAAGAGAAAGTTCACTTTTAAATCGCAAATAAAGGTTGTAAATAATTTGATGAAGATCAGTTAAATTAATATTATTAAACAAGTCAGCAAAATCATAAGTATTAATATCATTAACATTGTTCATAGTATGTACAATTTCTCTGAGTTGATAGCTATTTTTAAGACAATAGAAATTGTTGGATTTACTAATGAAGTTATAAATTTGTTTAAGAATATCAAGGAGGATTTTATTAGCATTATTGTTATATGTATTACAACCAATAGTAACAGTTCTGAATTTAATAGGATTTTTATGAAATTTAGGAATAAGGACAATATAAGGATAATTGAAATTATTAAATGGAAGCTTTAATAATTTATAAAAGTTATGAATTTTTCTATTATTAATTTTAATGTCACTACAGGTGGGATGAAAGTTAGCACTTGAAGAAATGGTTTTTTCAAGTAGAGAAAGATAATATTTTTTACATATTATGGCATAGTTATTCGGAGATTTATCAACATAAGTAATAACATAGTTTTGTTTGAGTACATGAATAGAATTAAATAGATCGGATTTACTGTAATAAGTTAAATGTGTTTTATATTTTATTAATTCATTTTTCAGTTTCGAAATCACTAAAACTTTCCATTGATTAAAATATTCAATAGGTTTATTATAGGAAATAGATATTTTATAGATAAACAAGTCAATATCAAAAGTTAATTGCTGTAAAATCTGTGGAATATTAGTTTTTGAAGGAAGTCTAAATTTTGTGCCATAATGCATAAGTTTTTTTAAATTGCGGTTATTAACAAATTCAAGATCTCCAGTAATTATATGTCCATGGTTCTTGTCTACATATTTTTCATAAGAAGGATCATCACAAATCACAACTACAGGATACACCAGTAGAAAAGGTAGATTTTGACACTGAATTATAATTGAATAACAATCGACCAAGAGTAATAGGATATTTAAATGTACGAGAAATTTGTAAATCATTGATGGGAAACATACAAGATTTAATATATACAGTAACCGCCGCTTAATAAAATCAGCCGCTTAAACTGATCAAATTGCTAGGACCGGAATCAAATCAATGCAAACCAATTTTAAAACTGCCGCTTATTAAAATCAGCATCGCCGGTTAATAAACTCAAAAATTCTTGTCAGAAGCAAAAATACCATTTATGCACGCTGAGCAAATTCTTATTTAAACTGTAAATTTTTATTTTTTTAATGAAAAATAAATTAAATACAGAAATCACTCCGTTCTTTCTCTTTGTCGAAAATTTTACAGCATTAAATTTTTATTTGTAGCAATTAAAGACGCCCCATCATTTGTCTTAAGAACAATTTCAAGGAATGTATTCTTCAAAGAGCGATAATAAGTTACAAATTTGATTTAATTCAAGAGTGATTTTTTTTATATAATTTTTAATTATTAAAAGAGAATTTCTAATTCTTATTCTGAAATAACTAAGAAGCAAGATGTTTAAACAGGAAGATTTTAAATTTTAAAGATAGGCGTGAACTTTTAGCAAAATAATTGTGATTTCCCTCAAAAGAAAGCGCATCGGAGCTTGAGGTGTGTTTAATTCTTTTATTTTGAAGTAACAGTTAAATAATTATCTGTTACAAATTAATTAATACGCTTTATTAATTCCATTATTTGGTATTTATTGAAATTTCCTTTCAAATTCAAGGAAGTAACACCTTTTTCTCGAGTGCATTAACGTTCGCCGGATATAAAAATCAGCCGCTTAGTAAAATCACTTTTGCTCAGAACGAATGTGTTTTTAATAAGCGGCGGGTACTGTATATATATATATATATATATATATATATATAACTTAGTTTCAGATTATCAAAATCCTGTGGTTCAACCATTAGATTAACGATACTGCCAAATTCTTTTAAAGGACAGCCATGCAGATTTTTTTTTTTTTTTTTTTTTTTTTTTTTTAGATTCTATTTTATGTTTAGGTACATATAACTTTTTACGAAATTATGTGTGTTAGTTCTCGAGTTAAAGTTGGCAGGAAATTTGTATCACGTAGACAGACATTTTTCTAAAAATGTTTAAATCGTGTTTTGGACGTGTAAACCCATCGAAAACCGAAAGGTCAAATGTTTTATGAATCCAAAGCTATATGCTATTGACCATATAAGAAATTAAAAAAAAAAAAAAAGACTAAATTTTCTTCGTAATTTTATAAAAACGAAATATTTTTCACAGATTTAATATAGTCAAATTTTCATGCCGAAAGTGATATCAAAATAAACTAGTATATTCTGGCCATCAATAAATTTTCTTTTATATTTTCCCACTGATATTACCTTCCAATTGAAACTAATAATTTTTTATTAAAACTATTATTTATCGAAATTATTTTCCATAATAAGTACAGACAATTTTCATCTTTTAAACAAAGCATAACACCAAATTTGCCAATTTTGTGTCCTGCTGGCAATACCTTAACATATTATTTTTCTTTCTTTCTTTTCTTTTTTTTCTTTATTTTTCTGTCTTTCTTTATTTTTTTTCGATTTATTTATTTTATCGATTATATTTTTTTATGAAAAAATATAATCGATAACTTTCGATTACAAATCTAGGGTTCATCCATTCGTTTTAATGACTTTGATAAGTTCATTTGAAAAATGCTCCTATTGAAAATTTTCATTCCCCGGGGCGTCTACCTTCCCCCTCCCCCACCCCAAACAAAGCTCCTTCATTCGCTTATCTTTTCTCCTCGTTTACTTTTACTATTATATGCATGTATATTACAAACTACCGTTAAAATCTTTTTTCATTGTGCACATTTTATCCAAAAATTTGTCAGATGTTGCCATATTAGAATATTTGAAAATTCAATAAAACAGGTCCACCTTCTGAGTGCTATGCACCAGAAACAAATTAGCACCAACTTAAGTCATGGTCCAACAAAAACTTTCATTGAATTCCATCCATTTGTTCGTGAGGTACCAGCGTGATCAAAATTTTGGATACATGCATACACTGAGACATACAGATAGACATGCATTTTCTGAAAATGGTTAAATTGTGTTCAAGATTTCTCAAAATGAATAATTTCATCGAAAGCCAGACACTGAAAATTTTTGCGAATCCGATACTTTCTTCTTATGTATGTAGAAGACAGTAATATATATATATATATATATATATATATATATATATATATATATAATTTCGTATTGTCCATAAAATGGATAACGATTAGATTTAACTCATTTCATGAGTTATGGGAATAGTTATTTGGTAGTTAAATAAATAAAAAAAGAAAATCTCAGTAAAAAAAGAAAGAAAGAAAGAAAACTCGTCCTTACTCGATTCTATGTATTACTACTAGTTTATATGAGACATTAACTTCAGTTTCTTCGATATCTTATTAATCGTTATGGGCGGCAATCATTACAAGGTGTCCATATTAGGGTTGACTGAGGTCAAAGCTATTTAAAATAATTTATGCTTATTTAAATGAATGGCACATGATGGTGATAATGGCGGTATAGGTTAAGGAACCTTCGTATGAACCTTATCACAATGAGTGATGGTAAATTCTTTTATGTAACGAGTGACGTAAGGTGAAGGTATAGTTAATTTTTTTTTTTTTTTTTGCACTGCAAACAAGCATCTGAAATATGACTAATAAGATAGAGTATTATTTAAGTAATTACTAACATTCTATCATGCATTTAATGAGAATATGGAGAACAAAAGAATTACATTCCAAATCTGTACTCTCGCTAGATCCTTTGTCCGTATTTTAATTTCAGAGTGATGTTGATATGAGAAATCTGCATACTAGGGAGGATCGAAAAAAATGAAACTCGTTTTATCGAAGAGAAGAACTTGACTCTATGAACATTTTTGTTCAAATTTTTACTATTGTTGTTGTCGTCATTATTAATATCATCTTATGGACATTTTTGCAAATTGTTATTACTGTTACTACTATTATATGCTATTGTTAATATCATCTTCTTTCAGCCTGCGCAAGAGGTCATAAATCTGAAACAGCTCGAATTTTTCGGAACTTTTTAGCAATTTTTTTTTTAATTAAAATAAATAATATAAATTTGGAGTGATGTTAATATTTTTAAAAGTATAAATAACTTACTTCTTAAAAATAATGTACTTTTTCTTGAAAATAACTAAAATGTTTACAATTTCCGAAAATAAATTAGAAATGAAAAAATGTTGCAAAATTTAAGCCACATGTGCAAGCTAAAAATATTTAATGAGCGACAAAAAAAAAAAAAAAAAGATTTATTATGGTCGAAGTCTTTTATTTATTAATTTGCTTGGACACAAGAAAAAAAAATCATCTCTATCTGCAATATACCGCCTTGCTTAGCTGCCTCGATAAAACAGTCCGACGAAATAGCTCTGACAAAATAGCTCTGACAAAATAGCCCTAAGAAAATCACCCCCGTGGTAAAAGTGCCACAGGAAAAAACAAGTACTACAAAACATATTCAACATATCAGTCATAGAAAAAAAAGCCCTATGGCAAAATAGTTCTGAAAAAGTAGTCCCGACGGTCCTAAATTAAATTCTGTCAAGAAAAGAATTTATTATTATTATTATTAATTCTATTCTATTAACACTATCCGAAATTTAAATTGCAAATAAATAAATATATATATAAATAAAAATCACAATATGAATATTTAGGTCTCTTGAGCAGGCTGAGGACAGTGCCGGCCCGAGCAAATTTGGCGCCCTAGGCGAAAAAATTTCGTGGCGCCCCATTAAAACAAATTTTTAAAAAATGCAAGACATGCAGACAATTATGCACATACAAATACTGTAATAAATAATCAACTAATTATTTTTATTACATATTGCATAGTATTGTTTCTTCGTCGCTACTTTTAGCGGTAGTAGAAACAATATCCTTCAAATGAATTGTTTTAGCTTCATCTTGAGCTGTTGATAATGGTGATAGTCCTACAAATCGTTCTCACGTCAATATAGAACGCTAGTAAGTTTTTATTAATTTCAATTATATGAAGCTGAGTTCTCCACTGGCCACAGACACAGGAAGTGTCAGCAACAATTTTATTGCTGTTACTAAATTCAATACGCAATGTACTAGTTCGTTTTCACAAAAATTATTCAAAACTCCCTGTAGTGTACTTTCATCAACATCCTTAGAGTCTCTTTGAGTCAGATAATCTCCTAATCTTCGACATAATTTCAAAATCACTTTGAAAGTTTTTTTTTACGACTCACAGTCGTTAGAAGGGCATCAAAAAACACGATTTATCTTTCTGGTGTTTGAACTTCTCATCATTCGAATTTTTTGCTGTATCAAGAAAAGAAATATAAAAATTAATCTTAAAATGATGTTTAGCCTCACTTGTTGATTTATCAGCTGACTGCATAATTAAACTTCTTTTTCATTTTTTGTAATTGGGCTGGCTCTGACTCCGATGGGAATGATACCGCAATATTAATTTCTTCTGAAAATGCCTCCTGTTTATCAAATCCGAAATCACTTTTACAGTTTCCAAGAAAAAATTTTTTGTTTTTAGTAGTGCATTAGTAGTGGAGTTTGGGTCACATTTTCACCATTGGCGCGTCGTCTTTTGTTATGTACTGACGAAAACTTTCTTCATTTATTTTCTAATAGGAAATTAACATTTTTTAAACAGATCTGGCTTGTGTTCGTCGAGAATGGACAACTAGAACGAGGCAGAGCTTTCAATGTTTGTGGGAAAAAGCTGTGCTATGATAGGCTACATTCCACTGTTTGTGGGTTAAAAGAAGACTCCTATAGGTTAAATAAAAGAAAATCGTCAGGACTTTGAATGACGTCAGAGAGTCATGTCGTCTATTCGCTGCAAATTACCCATAGAATTTTCTCACATTGCAAGAATACATAAACTCAAAGTGAAACCGGAAGCATTTTCCATGTTCTGTTTATCAAAGCCTCAATCTTTATTTCTTTCATATCAAACTATTGTTTATTTACTAATTATTTTGGAAGATGAAGCAAGATTTTTGCTTATTCAGATTCAGGTGGAAAAATCTTTTGTTTTTTCAAATTATTATCCTGATAGTGTTTCTTTAGGATTCGGACGAAAATAACTTTTCAAATGAGCCTAATTTGCTTTGCTAATGATATTTTTTCTCTAATTTTCTCTTCCAAAATTGTACTCCAATTTTTTTTTTTTTTTCTTTTAACAGCTAGTCTCAAGTATCAACTGTACTGAAAACGAAATTTCACGTTTTATTACTAAGTTGAGCTACTAGAAAAAGAAACTATAACAGAATCATTAAAACCCGAATAAACTATTACGTCAGAAACGCCAAAGAAAAACCTTTGAGGTGCATACAGCTGTTTCGGTAGCCTAAAGCGTACCGTCTTCAGTGCAAAAAGAATTCTGAATCGGGAGAAGTGCTCATATATATAGGAGAGCTCATATATATTCATCTTCCTGATTCAGAATTCTTTTTGCACTGAAGATGGTACGCTTTAGGCTACCGAAACAGCTGTATGCACCTCAAATATTTTTCTTTGGCGTTTCTGACGTAGTAGTTTATTCGGGTTTTAATATTCCAACGCCAAGTCTTCTGTTATTATTTATAACAGAATCACTTTGTAAAATTCCAAAAAGCCCCCACGCATAGCCCCTACAAAGTCACCTAGTCTAAAGAGCTAAAACTTCTTTCTAGTTAGAGCTAGCTTCCTTCAAATATTATTATTATTATTATTATTTTCTTTTTATGTCAGCTGAAAATTATAAAAAACATGATGTACAATTTAGACCCTTGAATGGTAAGTCAAAACTTTATAGTTCCAATAACGTACAGCCCCATTAAATAATGACTCGGTTACTTTTAGATATAGTGTAAAGCTATTAACAATTGGATGGACAGATTTAATGACGGGCTGTTTTCAAAACTCAATTCGACGTTGTAAGTTTTTGAAATAAATAGATCGTTATTATGGTAAAATAAATCCAGTTGTTTGTGACTGTCTCTCTATCGCTTCTCATTAGATAAATTAGATTGACTTTGATGCCCTGAAAAGTCAATTCGACGATTATCCATTTACTTCATTTTTACACGTCCAATTGAAAACACGCCAAGAAAAACTCAGTAAATGTTTCCAAGTCATAGCAGCAGACTTGTACCTTTTAGTCCTTCCTAGACAAAGATTGTAAGTGTTTAAAATTTTCACACAACACGAGTGCTGTGTTTCCAAGACTACATTTTATCTATTTTAAAGTGCCGTTAGATAGTAATAAATAAAATAGATCTTGTTGTCTGGATTGTGCCGCCCTCTAGATTTGAGCGCCCTAGGCCATCGCCTAGTTTGCCTATATGGTCGAGCCGGCCCTGGCTGAGGATAACATCTAATATAGCAAAAATGTTCATACGGTTAAACTACAAGTATTGATAGGTACCCACTTCTAATAAGGGCAGATTTTTTTTTCCCTTTTTTCATAATCCACACGACTGCATACAATGAAGCTTGTCTGGTATATAGCAGAAGCTGATTGGAATCTATTTTTCGAAGAATTGGGCAAATGTGCGTGTCTTTTATTATTGCAAATTTTGATTTTAATTTTCACACCATTAGCATTTGAAAGTCTGTCTATTAGCTCCATGTTTATAGTTCTTTGAAATTGTTTAAACATCCTCCAGTCATAATATAAGTTTGTTTCGTCAACTTATGACTCGAGGTATCAGAGAGGTATCCTTTCTGGAAAAACCGGCCAGAAAGGATACCTTTAAGATATGAGGCTTTTTAGATATGATACCTTTAAGATATCTAACAAAGGATTATTTTATTAGATATGAGTCAAAATTTAAAATATGGCCATCGAACATATCGTGAAAAACGGAATATATACTAAAAAAATATGTTGAGCGATATACGCTAAAATCCAATAAACGCTTCTTGTTCTTCTCTTATTTATTTATTTATTATTATTATTATTATTTTAACTGAACATAAAGTTTTCTTGAACTATGTGCATTATAACAGAGCTTACAAAATTTGTGTCACACTGAAAACACAACACAGGATATTATTTTGATTAAAAATTCATTCAACAACAATATCCTTAAACGCATAAATACAACAAAGAAACATAAACATTTCCACGAATGCGATACATATACATAACTGCATAAAATAAAAACTAAACAAATAAATTGTTGAATTGTATACCCTCTTATAAATTTGTTTTGAGACATTTCATAGGAATTTTTATTTTATTTTTGAAATATTTCACGATTCTGTTGTTAATTTATGAATGAAAATAATTTAAATTAATGCATTCTGGTCCGAATCTTCACTCTGCCCTCCCCCGAAAACAGTATATACATGTACATGGTTCATACACTCACAAATATATATACACATACATACAGTGCAATACAAACACATACATAAGTACTGAATAAAATAGATTTTCAATGCGGCCCACCACATGTTTTGGGTTTGATAGGCCTGATCTAAAATACGATTTATACAAAAAAAGAAAAAGATGTTATACTGACGTTATATGACGGTAGATATGTTGCCTCGTGTTTGTTTTAAAATAATTAGACAGTCATTATTTGATATTCGATAATCTCATAGCGTAAAAGAGAAAAATCGAGTCCAAACTAATTCTTTAATTTCAAGTAGCCTGTTAGATGAAGAGTTAATTTCTTTAAATTTCCTTTATTAGTAAAATGGGTCTTCGTATATACTGTTATTTTAAGACTTTTAATAAAAAGGTATTTTGAGCTTGGATTCTATTTAAAATCCACGCCACGTTGTAAAAGAGTGTAATGTTTGTTATGATAATCATTAATTTCTTTGCAAGCTAAGTCCATCAATAGCTCCTGTTAGTCAATTGTGGTGTCAGCAACACTTATTATTAGTTGGTTTAATTGATAAAACATTAATCTAGAACATCGTGATGCCCCCAACATATACATAAATATATTATACATTATCACACATAAATAAATACGCATACACAAATATACCATGTATAAATATTAGTACACATACATAAATACATTACATATAAAAATATTACTGTTTTACTCAAATAAATTATGTATAAATTTTATCACACACATTCACTTTTAAACATATCCACGATTTAATGTATGTGTCTGCAGCAAAGAAATTTATTTATTTATTTTATTTATTTTTTCATACAATTTGAACATCACTAATCCACATGATGCATTCTGCACACCCATTGCAAATAAGTTACACGTATTTTCAAGTGTTTCCCATTATTTTCCGCCGCGTTAGACCCAATAATGGGTTTGCAGTACCATCTTTTGACACATTAGCCTCTAAGCTACGGTAAATATGGTGCTTGATGTTTGTTTTGAGACAATCAGACAGCCATTCGGTAATCTCTTAAAGATATCGCACGAGAAAAACCAGTGTACGAAAGAAAAGTCGTGTTCAAAACTATTCTATATATTCCCAAGCTGTCTGATAGATGAAGAGCGTTCGTTCGTAATCCTTACACGAATGTTTGAATTTACATTTTTAAAAAAGAGCACGAACATAGATTATTTTGATAGATTTCTCAAAGAAAATATTATAATGTGTTTTAGTACTTCGGAGAAAGTAAAAAGTTTAAAATATAATGTAGTAATTTAAAAAGTAAAGGTTTTTTTAGGACTGAGGACTATTAGACTGAAACTGTGGATTTTTATGATACCAGTTTTACGATAGTTGGACATTTCTCGAAATCTAAAATTTATCGAAAATATAAGTGAATAATTTGAAAGCAATGTTATAATTTGAGGAGGGGGGGGGGAGAGACTTCATAAAAATCTTTTTTTTTTTTTTTTTTTTTTTTAAAGAAAAAGAAAAGAAAAGAAAATTAATAATAATTAGTATCGAAACAAACACTATCGAAAAAGTTATTTTTTAATAATTTTGAATTACGAAATAAAAACCACGCATGCAAAATGAAATGAAAAAAATAAAGAAGGTAATTAAGTTTGAATTTGAGTTGGCAATTTAAGGATGTCATTGATATAGTAACTTTTTGTTGTAAATTGTTTTTAATAAATTAAAATGCGGATATTATAATTGCACTAGTAAAGACCTTTGCGAGAAACCTCCGAGTTACTTCGGTGCCAAATTTCAAATTTCGCCAAAGGAGTCCTATACTAAAGCTTTTTATTTATTTACTTATTATTATTATTCTTTTTTTTTTGTTGTTGTTTGTTTTTTGTTTTACACTGATGAAATAATTATATTTCATTCGTAAACTGGTATTTATTAAATGAAAAACTTCTTAAAATAAATAAGATCTTTATATCGAAATTTTGAAAGATAGAAAAAATTAATATTAAATCACAAAGTACATTATGTATGATGATTTTTAGAGGAAATTTATTGTAGGATTTTGAATAACAATAATATATATATATAGTTTTTCTCTATTGTATTTTTTTTTTTTAAATATACTTCTTACACACAAAATAAAATAAAATAGAAACGATTAAGAAAAAAAAAAAAAAAAAAAAAAAAAGGTCAGAATTTATTTTTTATTTTATTTTATTTTTATTTTATTTTTATTTTTATTATTATTATTCATAAATACTATTTAAACGTTGCCATTGACAAAAAAAAATATCATGGAATAAAAAGAAAGTAGTAAAATGATTTATTAAGTGTACATTCTCAATAAAAACAATACATATTCTTTTTCTTCTTCTTCCCCCCCCCCCCTTGTTCTTTTAAATATAAAAAGAAATTTTTTTATTTATACGTGAATGATAAAATTGAAATAAAACTTTACCAATAAATATAATTTTTTACAACGACGTCTATTCTTCTAGATGCATGAGCAAGCTAAATTTTTGATAAAGATTTTTTTCAATTTTGTTATTCACATGTACAAAAATACATGTCACAAAATACATTTCTATTTATGTTTAAAATGAGCGCGTAAACGTTTTTAACAACAGGTAAATATATTCTTTAATTAGTTATATAAATAATTTAAAGCTAATAAAAGGTTTTTATTTTCAACTTTAATTAGCTTTAAAAAATCTAATAAAAAATTCGAAAATCGAGGAATTCTTCGAGGCGCATCAGGAGAGGTCAAAATGGCCTCCCATGCAAAATTCTGTGAATTTGCCGTTTGCCTACAAAGCGACCAGTACATAAATACCCAAATATCTTTTATTGGGTTGTTCGATAAATAATGTCGTTTTTTAAAACCTTCGCTTCTAAAAACCAAGGCTTCTTCGGACGTGGAATTTTTCAACTTTCCGAAAGATGGCGAAAGGTCATCCAACAAAATGGTCAATATATCATTGATTAATGTTTGTTGTTAATATAAATAAATTCACTTTGAAAAACATGAAAAAAAAAAACGACATTATTTATCGAACAACCCAATATTATACAGTCGGCAGCAAAAGTATCCGAGCACTAGCAATAATCTCTCTGTCTAGTAAAAGTACACTTACTGTTTTGTTTAATAAATCCTTGTCGAGTCATGTGCTTCGTCAGTCTAAGAACATGATTCGACAAGGATTTATTAAAAAAAAAAAAAAAAAAAAAAAAAAAAAAAACAGTATTAAGTGTACTTTTTTTATATCGGAATTATTGGCTAGTGCTCGGATACTTTTGCTGCCGACTGTATGTATAGATTTTGTATTCGAAATACTTCTGTTTTAAATTTACATAGCCATTTACATTATCGGTTTCTTATGCTACCAACTATTTCTAAAAATTAATAATCCACAGTAAAAATTTGCAAATCATTTTTAAATTATATATATATACTACAATGGTGAAATAAACTTCCGCCCCCTTTTTTTCAATCAAATAAATTATATGTCAGTATATAATGGCCTTTTTTAAGTGTTACCATGATATGAGTAGGTTGACATGCGTGGTGGTGGATAGATCAAATTAGATCATTACCTTGTTGAAATGTCATTAATGTCACTTCCGGTTAATTCGAAAAACATTAATCCTGGAGAGAACGTTGCACTTAATCTTCTGAAAGAAATAGAAGAATGGCTCAACAGATAAAAATAAAGTCTCAGCTTTTTCTTCCTTATTGTCTTGGCAAAATTACGCTAGTCTTCGTCCGGCTTAGAGAGAGAGAGAGAGAGAGAGAGAGAAAAAAATATATATTTTAACTTCATATACAATGAATCAGCAATGCAATATTAACAATGCAATACATATAACAATGCAATATTAGTACTATACATCCATACACATTATTAAGCAAAAAATTACAGTTATTATTCTGTATCGAGATTTACACATATAAATGAACTTTTTTAATCCTGGGAAAGAATCGCAAATTAGTCTTATAAGATATGGCTTTCTGGTTAGATCATTACAAATTGGTGTAAGGCTCTTTATCGGAGAGCGTCATGGTGAGTCAAGCCCTATGTTAAACTATGGGAAAAACCTGACCCATAATTATTTATTGCATAATACTTTTTTTTTTTTTTAAATTACGTTTTCTTATTCAGAAAATTCATGACCGTTAAATCAGTTTATTTTTTCTGAAAAAGTATATATATATTTTTTATTTATTTATTTATTTTTTTTTTTCTTTTTCGAATTTACTTTGGTATTATAACATGTTCAATTTTACTTAGAGCAATTTCGTATTATAAATCTTCAAAATAAAAATATTGCATTTAAAAATTATTATTATTATTATTATTATTACCAGGGCTCCAGTAATCTGAAAATATCTGATCGCCAGTAAAAGTTTTTGGTAACCAGTGAAAAATGAACTCCCGACTTTATTTATTTATTTTCAGTTTTGAAATTTACTTGAATATATAAATTAAAATTCTGTATATAAAAATCAAGTACTAACTAGGAGTGGATTATACATCAGAAAATACCAGTTTAAATTTAACATCCTCAAACCTATTTTACTGTTTTCTCTAAATTGAAATTGATACATCTTTGGCATTGACACATCATTGTACCGGCCCAATGATTCAGCACCGTGTCGCGAAGCGAGCGAAAAAGAGCAGTGCAAACTGATTTTTCTGAACGATGAGACAGAATGTGAAAATACAGTTATATACAATGAATTATAATTGGACATACTTTTCCATACGCTAAAATGGAGTTTGGCTAACTTTAATGCTCTCTGATAGAGAGTTTGAAGCCATACAATAGAAGCAAGACCACAGCCAGAAAAATTTTGTTAGGTACTTCAAATTTCAGCTTAGTATATGTTGAATCAATTAAAATATACACTGATGGAAAAAAAAATCCCAACACCAGGAAGGAGCTGTGCTAGATAAACGAAATTTGGTAGGCGTGTTTATACATCTGAAAGATGACGTCGATTCAAATTTCGAGCTACGCGCATAAGTGTGGCGCTAGTACCGACACTATGAACATGCAAATGATGTTTGCTTTAAATAAGCGCTGTAAGGTTCGTGATCGTTATTTACAGTTGAGATTTGACGTAGTGGGTTAATGTTAGTCAAGGATGCCTCTAAATAGACGAAGAAGCCATTATCAACAGCTCACTGAGTTTGAACGAGGTCGTGTAGTAGGGCTACGAGAAGGTGGGTTTTCTTTCCGCGATATTGCAGAAAGACTTGGCAGGAATGTATCCACTGTGCATGAGTGTTGGCAGCAGAGGTCAAGGGAAGGTACTGCCTCAAGAAGACCGGGTTCCGGGCGGCCACTTGGCACTACTGAGAGGGAAGACCGCCGTGTTCGGCGTATGGCTGTGGCTAATCGTACTGCGTGTGCAGCTGAAATTCGAGCTGAAATTCGGCACCACAGTGACACAACGAACTGTTACAAATCGGTTACTTCAAGGACAGCTCCGAGCCAGACGCCCTGTAGCGTGCATTCCACTGACTCCAAACCGCTGACGTTTGCGACGTGAGTGGTGTCAAGCTAGGACGGAGGACGGAGTGGAGATCTGTTGTGTTTTCTGATGAAAGCCGGTTTTGCCTTGGTCGCAGTGATAGCCGTGTGTTGGTTAGAAGGAGGCCAGGTGAACGCCTGCTAGCGACCTGTCTGCGGCCTAGACACACAGGGCCTTGTGGAAAATATCTCCCCAAACAATTGGATGCATGAAGGTCACTAGATGGCGCTACGCGTCCAGTGACTTACTTTTTTACTTTGAGATTGATTTTAGATTTCCTGGAAGCACCGGCAGATCACGTTTGACCTTCGACCTCATAGCATCAAAGGGATGCTAAATTTTAGAATTCTTGTTCCTTTACGGAACCTTTACATTAGAAAATATGTTTGTTCTTTTTGATTTATTTAACCATTCTGTAAATATGTAAATTTAATTTTCACTTGTAAATAATCATGTAATAGTATTAAATAGCTTTAAAATTATTAGAGCCTATCTATGCATCATTTGAAATCGAAAGTGTATCGTTTTTTCTTCAGCCTACTCCTGGAGTTATGGTTTGGGGAGCAATTTCGTATGACAGCAGGAGCACTCTCATGGTTATCCCACGCACTCTGACTGCAAATTTGTACGTCAGTCTAGTGATACAACCTGTTGTGCTGCCATTCATGAACAGCATTCAAGGGGGTGCTGTCCAACAGGATAACGCTCGCCCTCATACCGCTGTTGTAACCCAACATGTTCTACAGAGTGTCGACATGTTGCCTTGGCCTGCTAGATCACCAGATCTTTCTCCAATCGAGCACATATGGGACATCATTGGACGACAACTCCAGCGTCATCCACAACCAGCATTAACCGTCCCTGCATTGACCGCCCAAGTGCAACAGACATGGAACTCCATCCCACAAACTGATATCCGACACCTGTACGACACAATGCATGCACGTTTGCATGTTTGCATTCAAAATTCTGGCGGTTACACCGGTTACTAATGTACCAACATTTCACATTTGAAATGGCTCTTCTCGCCAATGGCTCTACCTGTGATCTTGAAACTTTAATCAATTAAATATGTTACCTAGACAAATGTATTGCTGAAATTTCATTATTGTACAATAATTTTTTCTTGGTGTTGGGATTTTTTTTTCCATCAGTGTATTATTATTCTGCAACTATTGTGTGGTTTTACGCTAGAAAAAGGCTCATGTTGTAGAGACTTCAATCGTTGTATACTAAATATTATTCTGACTGGTTCCTGCTTTGAACGCCATGCATTTTTTAAACAAGAAAGAAAAATCACGCGACTCGCATAGATGATACATATTTTCCAATTGTACCTACACGCTGCAACGTTTAACTTACAGTTGTTCTACTATCTTCGCGATGACACTTGGAGATACAGTCTGCAGCAAAAGTACCCGAGTCCACTTGCACTGTAAAAAATTTCTGTAAAAATAAAGCACATTTTTAACATAAATACAGCATAGGATAGGTTGCTGTATATTTTTACAGCTAGTTTTGTAAAAATAATTGAAGACTGGTTACTTCATATTGTGCTGTAATTCTGTATCGAAAATTCTCCAGAAGTCTTTTGGTGCGTATGACATGATTTATTAACCAATCAGTGCTGGTGTTTTTGTAAAGAAAAGACATTGTGAGCCCAACGTCACCATTCGCAAAGTGCTGACCTCTAGAACATGAGATTGTGAGTTCGAATTTGGGGCTATCCAAGACCGTTTGCAACGCATGAAAAAATAAATAAATTATATGTGTAAAAAAATAAATAAGCCGCTTAGTGATGCGGATAACTTCATGTGCGCATGTGTAATAATTGCAGAAAATATTTTTAAAGCATACTGTGAAAATTACAGCACACGTGAGTAAAAATTGCAGCTAATTTATTTTACTGCACATTGTAAAAAGCAAAACAAAAATAAACAGCACTGTGAGTAGGCAATACTTTTACCAGCACACTGTGCTGTAATCTACTACAGAAAATTTTTACAGTGTGCCAGTAATTCCGATATCAAAAAGATACACTTAATGCTATTTTGTTAAATAAATCCTTGTCGAATCATGTTCTTAGACTGACTAAGAACATGACTCAACAAGGATTTATTTAACAAAGCAGTACTAAGTGTACTTTTTTTAGACAGGGATTATTGCTAGTACTCGGATGCTTTTGCTGCGGACTGCATGTTTTGATTTTTATTATGAAGGAAGCAAATTTTTGAAAATCATATTTATTTTTAAAGAAAATTCTTACAAGAGATTATATTTAGTTGTTCTGTATTTTGTCTATAAACAGCAAAACAGCACTATATTTTGTTTTTAACTACAAAGAAACGAATCTCAAGAACCATATTTAAAGCTTTATTTATAAAGAGAAAGCATTAAAAATTTTGCCTTCGTGTAACTTTGTATATCGTCTGATGTATATATATCTATATATCTATATATATATATATATACATATTTGCATTTAACCCTATGATGCATTTAATTATTTTTTTAACATTAAAAATTTACGAAAAGTATTTTCCATTATATTTCATAACATATATCAACAACTGTGTTCTGCCCTGCAAACTAATTAATTCAACCAATTATACTTTATTCTAGAAAAAAGACTTCCGTCCATATTAATAATGTATATTTTATTTTTTATTTTTTTTATATATAGTACATTATATTTTCATTATGTTTTTTGCAGTATAACGATATTAACCATAGACAATAATGTAACGGAAATATTTTTTCATTCCCTCTACAAAAACCAGTTGTGCTGCTTATACCATTTTCAATATGGATTATGATATAGGGAACTGAAGAACGAATAACATATATTAGTTTCATTTATTCTAAGGATATTGCTAGTTATGCGGACAGACTGACAGACAAATGAAAGAGACATAAACACTTTTCAGCACTATGCAAATGTGTTAAAAATTGATTTTACATAAATATAAAACAATGAGAACTTACTATGGGGGATTTTGGTTCAAAGGGGAAACAGCTCACAAACTACAGTGCGAATATAGGAGTCGCTAAAAAGTTCTCTTTAAAGATGTCATATCTACTGAAGCGCCTCAGTGCGAAACACAACTTGCTCAAATTGCATGACGGTGCATACCGTTAATAGATTAAGTGTTTGTTAAAACGTAGCTGGACAATGGGTCTTTTCATTGCAGACACATGAGAATTATTACTATTTACAGTGCTTGATTAAACTGCCCTGTATTAAACTGTAATTTGTTGATTTGTTAGATGTGACTTTTTGTAAAAGAATGAAATCTTAAAAAATAATATATGATTCAAAAAATTTCCTGAGCTCTGTAAAATTTTGAATGGCATTTGAACTCCATATCACCCCACACTTACATACACATACACACGTACTCGGTTACTGTTTCGCGCACAAGATCAATTCATAAAAGTGAATGTAATTTCTGAAGAATATATTAAATGCAAAGTAAATATAAATGCATATATATACAGAGAAGTGAAATTAAAAATTATAAACCTTCAAGGCCAATGAACCAGCAAACCTAGTTTTTTTTTTTTTTTTTTTTTACAATTTCCAGCAAAATTGAAAAATGTTTATTTGCTCTCACAATGTCTGTCTGCACCAATAAATACTTTTAAAATGTCTTGAAGCAGATGTATATTATTCATATTCACTACAGCATGCTTTCCATCAAAAATGGAGTAAACATCACTAGTGTTGTTGTGCACAAGAACTCACAAAAAAATTTGATTACATTACGCTTTCTGAGAGGTTTTTGTTTAAAGCTTATTTTAATATATTTAACTTACATAAAATAAAACGATATTCAATACATTATTGGAAAACATTTCTTGAAGCGTATTTTCAGTGAGTCTATGCTTTTACCTAAATAAGGTTGTGTTATTATTTGATTCATATCTATAAATCTTGCTCAGAATGGTCTAAAATATTTTCATAGTATAGATTAATTCGAGAAAACAGTAATGCGTTAATAAAACAAACAATGAACAAGAAAAATAACGTTAAAAAAAGTCACATTAAAAATATTTCTAATTGTATAAGAAAATAGCCGAGTTCTTAATCGATCATCTTGCCTAACATGCTCAGCCAGCAAATAAAAAAAGAAAAAAAAATTCAATGAATTAAAACACATCTTTAAAAAAATCAAGAAATTCTTATTAAAGTCTACAAAATATTGCACAAAGTATTATTATTTTTATTATTAGTATTATTATTAATATTTACATGCTTTTTCAGTTATTTTGAGATTAAAGTTAGACGACACGAAAAAAAAAAAAAGACCAGACTAGAAAAATCCCTGCTAATACATCAACAAAACAGCCATTCATTTAACTTGTAGAACAACTTCCAACTGACCGGGCCAACAACATCACTTTAATATTATACTGTTCCATCGATAAGCCAGGGGTCACCTCTATGAAAATATATATAGCTATCATTGCACGGGCACGGTCATATATATATCATTTCAAGGTTTGAAGAGTCTTATTATAATTTTTTTTTTTCCTGTGTGCATTTGTCCACATTCTCAAAGGTATCATAAAAGAAGATTTCATTGGTTGATCTGCACTATAATTTGTTTTTAAATATTGTGTTTTCTTTCTTTAAGCATAGTCCGAAAAAGAAGAGTCTTGTTGTGCAAAGTAAACGGGAAAACACCCCAGTCACGTTCTAGCTTTAAATGTGAGATTTCAAACTTCAGCATTTAAAATTTTAAAAGGAATTTTATTGGTTAATAACACAGACTGTTTAATTAAGTTTTTTTTTTTTTCAAATTTTTTTCCTTCTTCCAGCTGAATAATCTTTTGTGGCCTTTACAGTAATTATCTTATCCCATTAGTTTTTAAAACAATTTTAATTGGCACATATATATGTGTGAGGAGCACTACCACCTCACTTCCCGCCAGTTAAATATTGTACTTATAAAACATATAAGACTGATATTATATTTTAAAATTATTTCAAACTATTTAGAAAACTTTACCCACACAACTTTTTCAACTTTACCTCCCTGTGACTTTCGAAATATCAAATTTGAACTTCCTTCATTTACTTGTTTTAAAGTTATGCTGATAAAATAAGTAGACAAACTGTTTTAAACTTGTTTTTTGCATTCAAGGACCCCAAAACGCTTAGTTATAGCAAAATCTTAGTTTCGAACATTGGACTTTTAAATAATGTTTTGTCTGTCACATGGGTAAGAGAAAGTAATTATCAATACTCAGCAATTTTTCTGGTCTTGATATAAGTTAATAATGGAATTCTATCATTTACACTCAATAAAAAAGAATGTATTGCCTTATCTTTGAGTAACATTGTATATTTTGTCCATAAATTGCATACGTACCACATAGTACACCTAAGTTTAGCACAGTATACAGTTAGAAAAATGAAAGGAAGATTACAGGCAAAGCTCGGCAGCAGAGATTCCAAGCAAAGCCTGCAAAAAATCATTTAGACCATAAATAATGTATCCCCCGAAAGTTTACGTCGTGACAGACATACAACTTTGAATTAAATTAGGAAAACAATAGCCCTTTTATGAGGCACAATAAAAAAAATCCGGTGATTTTATTTACTGCAACAACAAATAAGCTTACAATGTAATCTAAACACATTCCCTTTCAAAATAATGCCCTTCTGTCAGCTTTCGTACAACTTCTAGAAACAGACATGTAAACCTTTGAGTGAGAGCTATCAGAAAGCGATTGTCGTCGTTGCCATCACTTCTTCCCTTCTTTTGCAAATCGCTAGCGCTTGATGCGATCTTTCAGTTTCGGGAAAAGGTAGACATTGCAGAAAAAAGTAATTTTTGCCTGTTTGGAAAGTATGATGGATGAAGCAGCAAGTGGTGCACTATCAGGAATCAGTGCGTTGGAGCATGGTCAACTTAAGAACATCAACGAGTTGGATTTACAAACGTCTGGACGTTTACGATAGATTGCCTCCTACAGGTGACAAAGAACTTACACATACCGTTCTTTGTTGATGGTGGCTGTTCGCCAATTGCATCGACAGTTTGCTGACGATCTCTTCTGAATACTGCTCTTTCCTTTGTATGACCAACACCGTCCATGCGGTAACTGCCCACCCGCTTTGTAAATCACCTGTAACAGCGTCTCTTCCATTTTTAAACAAGCTGTACTATTTCAAAACTTTCAATCTGAACAAAATTTTTTTGTTTCCATATGCTTTTTTTAGTAACCGTAATGTTCCTGCAGCAGTTTTTTTCTAATTTGTAGCAGGAATTAATATTGGAACATTGTGAAAAACTCTTACGTGATAGGAAGAAAACACAAGTATTTCTGAATTGAGCGCATCAAAACACATTAGAGACAGCCCAAGCAGTGCTCTAAAAAAAAAAAAAAAAAAAAAATTAAAAGTGTGGTTTAACAGATCTGTATAATCAATTCAATTAATAAATAACTTCGTAAGTAAACATTATAAATTGCAATACGCGGAACAGTTGTCTCAGATGAAAATAATAGCATGGTCTTTCATAAAGTGAAAAAAACTTTGCATTAGGGCATCATCCAAGAAGATGCACTTCAGAAATTTGAAGTTAATTCCACACTGGACTTTGAACATTCTTTGTCAATTTCGGAAAAGTTCTGCTATCTACCTAACACACATGAAACAAAAATTTTAAAATCTATTAAAACAAGGAAAAAATATTGAAGAATTGTGGCATTAAAAAAGAAAAAAAGTTAAATGATTAGAAAAAATAGAGTTAAAAAAAAATAGTGTTAAAAATAAATAAATAAATAAATGAAAAGGAAAGAAAAGAAAAATCGATGAAACAATAAAACAATAAAAAAAAATTAGGTTTATTTTTACTTTTCCATCAAAAAAAAAAAAAAAAAAAAAAAAAATGTTTGAAATTCCATACATAGTTAGATGCCGTAAATACATAAAAGCAAAAGAAATAGATGTTTACGTGACGTCGTTATGGATAGGTCGTTTTCTTTTGCTTTTTCCCTGAGAATTATCGAAACGAAATGCAATTTAGGGAAACGCAATAGTAACTTTGATATCAACAACTTGCTAAAATAAATATATGCATAGCATAATTATCTTTCGCCGTTCTAATATTTCTGCTTTCGTAACAATGAGCGAAATAACTTGAGAATAATGCATATAATTCCAATAAAGATTATTGCTTTTGCTTAGCTATTATGCATTATCTCAAAGTTCTAAATGCAGGATTCTTATTCTGCCATAAGTTAATTATAGGCTCGGTGTTGCATCGATGCAGTAACGTTTGCTATGCCTAATTAAGCAGAAGCATATAAATCTGAATATATGTTTGAGCATATATGATTGAAATGATATTCTTCAGTTAATGTTTTGGCATTCTCTTATCATAAGTTTCCCTCTTAGATCGCATTTTAAATAAATACTGAAGGTTTATATTTATGTTTAATAATACGTTATAACCTATAAATTTTAGTTGATTTACAATCTTAAAGTTTTAAAGAAATGTCGGATAAAATAACAAACATTGATATGAGAAACAAGTAAAAGTTCCACCTGTCGAATTTCTCTAAATATATAAATGAAACAAACAAACAAACAAACAAAAAAGGTACATTTTTATGTTTTTATATATTTACTCTTTTCACGCTTTAAATACCGGGTGATCCAAAAGTCAGGAAGAACTTTAAAAATGAATAATTCGAAAACGAATCAAGATACAAAGATATGGTTTTCACCAAACGGATGAAAAAGAAACCGGGTTTTGTGTGGCAACGAAAAAAAATTAGTTCTGTTGGCGACCAACATATGGCGCTATAGGGTTTTATTTCACCAAAAGATGATTTACAAATAAAAAAAGTGTTGATAACTTACAAGTCAGCTTAATTACAGTTAATTAGTACTACTACAATAACTGCTCAATGTGTTGTCCATCATTCGGAAGTACAGCTGTGAGACGATTCACCACACCGTTCACAGGATTTAGTAGCATTTCTTGCGTTATGGCAAACACATTTTGACGGATGCCATCTTTCAGTGCTGCTAGTGATTCCGGTTGGTCGCAGTACACTTTTGACTTCAAGAATCCCCATGGCCAAAAGTCACAGGGTGTCAGATCGGGAGATCTTGGAGGCCATGCGTGATTAAAATAGCGACTGCGAATGCGATATTTCGATGCATGTAAGCTTCGACAACCATTACCTGCCGCAGTTGCTCCTTTTTATATCGTTTGTTGCTTTGCATAATCTTACATCAGAAATCCGACAGCGCCATCTGTTGGTCGCCAACAGAACTATTTTTTTTTTTCGTTGCCACACAAAACCCGGCTTCATTTCCATCCGTTTGGTGAAACCCGTATCTTTGTATCTTGATTCATTTTCGAATTAATAATTTTTAAAGTTTGTCCTGAGTTTTGGATCACCCGGTATTTAACGTTCACCTTTTTTTTACACATTAACGTTCACTATGAAAATTGTTAAACTAATTTCAAAAATGGCTATTAGGAACATGATCATGAACATGCAAAAAGAAACAAATAGCATTTTTAATTATTTTAGAAATTTTTAGTTTCAAATATAAATTAAAACAATGAGTAATTTAATCAAAGAATAACTGTCTAAGAAACCACTATAAATTAAAAAAAATCGCAGCAGTTTTTTCAGGTCAAAATAACAGAACACTCCTTCAGCAAGTGAAAAAACTAAGCACGAATACAACATCTAAGCCAGTGTTGCGAGACTGTCGAAAGTCAATTTCCCCAAATCAAGAGTTCTTTTCCAAAAAAATCTTCAACTCAATTTGTACAAAAAAATTAAATTTTTTATAGAAAATGTAAAAAAAACAAATAATAATAATAATAATAATAAATTTAAGCTCACATTTTCCCTTAAATAAAGCTTTTTATAGAAAACAAAATCCTCATTTACAAAAATAAGTTTCAAAACACTAGTTTTTGTAAAATTTTAAATCTGCCTAACTTTCTGAGCCTAGTTTCTTCACCTCTAATCATTTATACTTAACCATTTGTGTGTATAAAAATTTTTTTAGTGGACTATAAAATGAATGAAAAACAAGACATGTCCAAACAGCTTGAAGAGCTGGCATCAAACTTGATATTTCACGCCTCTAAGTTTAATTCAAGCTAAGATCAAGCATCCAAGTTTACGCTGGTCCAGCTTACTGATTATTACTAATAATTATTTTCTTGATTATTAAAGTTAAACGGCAATCAATATGTAGCAAGTAATCACTATGCTTGCTGCAGCACATATAAAGTACATAATTCTTGAAATCATGCAGTAAGAGTAAAAGAACAGGATCAATTTTATAATCAGAAGATGAAAATGTTCCTTTTCTATTTCTGAAATAGTATCCAGAATCAATGCATTATTATTTGATTTTTTTTTTTCGGCGGGGGGAGGGGGGTTAAGAAAAAATAATCTTTTACTAATTTTAAAGAAAACCCCATATCCCCCCCCCCCCGCTTAAAATTTTTCCCAAAACTGCTTCCATTAAATCTCTGCCCCCCAAAAAATTTCCTCTGAAGCTTCAAAACTCCCCAAAATGGGCGAAAATCCCCAAGTCTGGCAACACTGTCTAAGCGGAAAGTTGTACTCGCGCCTACTAAAAAATTTTGCATGTGACTCCCTATAAAATATGATTTGTAAATTTCAGACTAGTGTTGCTATCTACCGAACACAAAAGGAACAAAATTTTTAAAATCGATTAAAACAAGGAAAAAGTATTGAAAAATTGTTGCGAAAAAACAAACAAAAAAAAGAACGTTTAGTTTTATTGCGAAACTGGTGAATGTTGAAAGGTTAAACAATCATTTTTATTGCTTTAAAAATTCATTAAAAACGAGTTTGAATACAAAAACAAGCAAAGTTATGCAAAAATAATGTTATTATTATTTGTTTTGCCTTTTCCCTCATAATTATCGAAATGAAATGCTATTTTATGGAACACAATGGAAAACTGATCTCAATATCATATATCTCCACAACTAGCTAAAGAAATCGATATATATATATATTCTCCTCATTTCTAAGACTAGCATATTTTCTCAACAATGTACATCTTCATAATATTGCATATAATTTAAGTAAAGATTATTGCTTTGGTATTATGCATTCGCTATCTAAATGTTATAAGTGCGTGATTCTTATTTTGCCACATGTTAATGATGGGCTCTGAGTTGTATGGACGCAACGCAACGTTTGCAGCAGATCATCATAAGTTTTAGTTTTTAGTTGTTCGTTAAGCGTATGCTTGAATTGATGATATTGAGACGACATTTTAGCATTCACATAATTTTCTCTGTTAAACTGAGTTTTAGATAAATTCTGAAGATTTATACTTGTGTTTGACAATTTAAAGATTTATAATTAGGTTACTACATTTCCATCAATAAATTTTCTGAGAATTACTTAGCGTTATATTTAAACAATAGAGACCACATGATTGCAGTTCTTTTATGCATATACACATGTAAATTTTTGAATCGGCTACCAGAAAAGTCCATTTCAAACGGTTACTAATAAATGGCAAATTTTAGTCAACTGAGATTGTAAAATTTTTTTTTGTATAATTATACATTTCTATTTACATTTTTTTTTTTTTTTTTTTTTTTTTTTTTTTGGGGGGGGGGGGGTTGGTTTAAGTATTTTATTAAAAATATTCGCAATGCCATTCGTTAAAATTCGATAAGTTTTATTTTATTATTAAAAACATTATTCGTGCTTTGATAGATTTGAATAGAAAAACAATTAGACTTATATGATCGAACAAAAGTGAAAGACATATTTAAAAATATCAATCTCATGAAAATATCAGTAAAAGCTTTAAAAATGCTAGTTGTTAAACTTTTACACATATTCCTCACTATATATATATGGCATGGACGCCTATATATAGTGTGAAATTCCATACATAGTAGAGGTGAGTTCGGGCTCTATCTTGGCAATCCGAGCCCGCCCGGGCCCGAAACATTTTTGAACTGAGCCCGCCCGAGCCCGAAAAATTTTGTGTGATCAGAGCCCGAGCCCGCCCGAGCCCGATATTGAAAGTGGTACGCTATGCAACGCATACACAATAGTAAAATTAAATAACGTTTTCATTTTCAAATTAATTTTCTTATTATCAATCCTCAATTTAAATAACTATAAATGTTATTATAACAATTTATAATGTCTGTGTCTCTGTATACATGTATATATTTATATAATAGATATTTATAGTGCAGCCCATTGTTTATAACGCGCCTATCGGGGGAAAATTCTTTTTATCCGAATGAGTGATATGAGGCCCGATATAACGAAGGAGAAAGGATTACTGTATAACACTATGACATAATATGCATCCCGTTGAAAAAAGAGTTCTATTTAGAAAAAGGAAAGTCAAAGCTACTAAGGTTTGCAAGATTATTTTGTGATTTATAACCTATCATGACTCTTATGACATTACTAAAGGTGCTCTCAAAATGAATATTTTTTTTTTTTTTTTTTTTTACAATTTTCAGTTAGTGAAGAATAAAATAAACGGAACTTTTAGCTTGAATACGAGCCCGCCCGGAGCCCGAAGACTTGCGTAAGATTTGAGCCCGATCGGGCTCGGGCTTACGGGTTCGGGCTGAGCCCGTCTCATCTCTAATACATAGATGCCATAAATACAGGAAAGAAATAGAAATAGACGTTTCTTTATTGCCATTACAGGTATGTTATGTTGCTTTGAATGAACAGTTCTGAAATTCTTTCATATATTCAGTTTTAGAAAAATACTGAAGATTTACATTTATGCTTGATAATATGCTTCTGTCTAAAAAATTTATCCGCTTACCTGTCTTCATGTTTTGAATATATCTCTCTTTCATACATTCAGTATTTATCAGTTTTTGATAAATTCTAAAGATTTATATTGATGTTTGATAATATGTTTCTATCTAAAAAAAATTATCTGCTTTTCTGTCTTAAAGTTTTGAATAAACAGTTCTAAATTCTTTCATATATTCAGTTTTAGAAAAATACTGAAGACTTGAATTTATGCTTGATAATACGTTTCTGTCTAAAAATTTTATCTGCTTTCCTGCCTTAATGTTTTGAAAAAGCAATTCTGAATTCTTTTATATATTCAGTTTTAGATAAATGCTGAAGATTTATATTTATGTTTGATAATAAGTTTCTATCTAAAAATTTTATCTGCTTTCCTGTCTTAATGTTTTGAATAAATAATTCTAAATTCTCTCTTATATTCAGTTTTAAATAAACACTAGAGATTTATGTTTGATAATATATTTCTATCTATAATTTTTATCTGCATTCCTGTCTTAATGTTTTGAATAAACAATTCTAAATTCTTTCAGCAGGGATGCGATTTAGGCCCATATTTTATTTCATAACTAACTGCCATTTCTCATTTCGCTTGTTACTTTATTTAAATGAATGATTTTTAGTCTCAGTAATTTATTTCTTATACTTATTAATAAGCCTAAAAAATATGAGCATGTATCATTTGTTGCAAATGAATTACTTTTTAAATAACTCATTTTAAAACATAACCCTGGAATCGCAACACACTTAAAAAAAGGAGAAATTGTCGCTCTAAGATGAAAACTTGTGTTTGTTATCTCAACAAATAAAATATTTATCTGTAACATGCAAAAGACTTCTGATATTATACCATAATTTCGAGTTAAAATTACTATTTCTTTACTTATTCTAGCACTTGTAAATAAAAGCCCACACACAATCATAGCAAAGTGTATCAGGTTTCTCTATAGAAATGTACATTTCCTATCGAATAATTTCTAAGAAATGGCGTCATTTTTAAAGATGACAGTACTTCTTTTGCGAGATTTTCAGAAAAGAACGTCATTCTAACATGATATAAAAATATTTTGGATTTTAATATTAAGACACTACGTTATTTTGACGTATTCACAGTAAAATTACAAATCACATGTAAGAAATTTTGGCAAAAAAAGTAATTTTAGATTTTCTTTTTAACTTATTTTACTGCTTTTTAATTTTGAGTTTAAAAAAAAAAACTTACTCAGGGAGAATATACATATCTGATGTAGTGCATATATGAAATTTGAAATTTCTGGCTGCATTATTATTATAGAAATCATACGAAAATAAGATTTTCTAGATGGTTTCTCTTCAATCCTGCAACTGCGTATGCTCTAGAAATGTTAAAACCCACAGGTTTTCAACCATGGTAATAAGCAGCAATTGGTCAAGTTTGGTTGAAACCAGTTCAGTAGTTTAAAAAGATATATAATACATACATACACATACACATACGTACAATGAGAGATATTTATATTAAGATTATCATAATTCTAAACTTTGACAGGTAAAATAGCGGAAATTTTTTATTTGCAGAATTGAGCAAAGTAGAAAACAAAGTAAAAAAATTATTGTAAAATTAAACAGTCGGTGTTTTACAGCGCTCAAAATGTTAGACAAAAAATAATCCCAATTTTTATATTATATATTTCATTATTATTACAGTTCAAAGTATCATAGATAAATAATCAAGTTCCTTAAATATATATGAAATAAAATTTTCTACAACACGTAATATGCAATGAACTTTACGTGTTAGTATACATTATATTAAATAATTTCAAATTAAAACTAAGGAATAAAATTTATGCACTTCGCATAGATTACAAAACACATTACAATCACATTTATCTTTTAAGCGAAATTTACATTTTTAAAAGAAGGAAAATGTAATTTAAGGGATTTTCACTTATATCACGCATGAAACATCTAAATAATTCTGTGTGGACTTGTAAACCAAAAATTAAAATCAAACTAACGATATTTAACAGAAAACATTCTTTTATGCATTTGAATATTTTATGCAACTTTTATTATATTTCGTATTGTATAAAAGTATTGTAATATACTTTTAAGGAATACTTCTCATAGACTATAATGTAGCCGAAGTATTTTGTGAGTCTGTGTACAGTACACAAACCAATAGATTTATCTATATCATTTTCAATAGGAAACATGCTATAGTAAGTCTCGTATCTTTTTATGAGCATATAATATATAGTATAGTCAAAGAGGCAAGAACCCTATTATTCATGTTAATAAGATATATTAACTTAAAGGCATCCTAAAAATATTTACGGAAATGAGAGAATGAACAAAGAGTTTTACATATTCATAAACATACAGTTGGCAGCAAAATATTCAATTTAAAATATGGACACCTAATACTGTTTTGTTAAGTAAATAAATATTTGTGGAGTCATGATCCCAGACTTATGCTGTTTATAAAAAAGTAAGTTGATGATAAAAATTAGCAATTAAACTAATATATATATATATATATATATATATATATATATATATACATCTGGAAGTATGCTTCAATAATTTTGCTGCCAACTGTATTTCAATTTCGTTGCGAAATGTTAAAAAATAATTAACCAATTTTTAATGTAAATAGAGAAAAATAATATACAATCACATCATAATGTAATATAAATTTAATATACTTTTAAAAAATTTCTCGAAACGAAGGAAAATTTAATAACGTATGTTAATTTCGTTAAAAAAAAAAATAAATAAATAAATAAATCCTTATTACAAATTTTATGTTTTACGAAGTTAAATGGACATTTATATAATCATTTACATTCAAATTATTCACGCTAGGCTTTCCCGCGCAAAACATCTCCTTGATAGTGTACCTGCATGCCTAATATGACTTACAGAAAAATATCATAAATAAAATTATTAGGAAATTTCGTTTTTTTTTTTTTTTTTTTTCCAAATTTCTTTTAATCAATAAAAGAGGTTTAAATCTTTGATATTTGCATTATAATTTCAATTTTAGAAAATAATTTTTTTTCCGCTGTTAAGTTAAAAATTGTTAGAATCAAATTATTGTTATAGTAAAAATCAAATATTTCACAAAATTTGACGTAATTAAGTTACCATATTTCCATACATAACAGAAATTTCATAATTAATAAATGTATCTACAAAATAAATAAATAAAAAGTGATAACGTTCATTCTATTTATAATGAATGAAAAAGCTAAAAAAAAAATATTTAATTTTGGCTTTCAAAAAATTGTATAAGATGGTTTGGGGGTATAATTGGGTATATCTGAACCTATTCCCTGAAGAAATACTTATTGAAAAAGTAATTTTTCTTTTAGAAAAAAAAGCGAAATGAATAATTTCTACAACAATATGTAAGACTGCAATTTAAATTATTTAAAATGAAGAAATGATTTTTCTTTTTAAAGATTTTTTAAAAATTTTTAAAGAAAATGCAAACATAAAATACTACCGTACATTAAAAAAAAAAAAAAAAATTAAATTAAATTAAATTCAGGAATATAAAAATAATCGATTACGAATTTCCATTCTGTTTTTCCCCAATTTAAATGGTTTAAGTAATTTCACAAATCTTATTATTTTTCTGATAGAACATAGCTACTAAAATTATTCTGAGAAATATATAACATGCATAAAATACATTATATAAAGAAAAACATTTTACTTGAATCGCACTCCAATCGCAGAATTTTCATTACATTGCCTTGGTTACATAATTCGAAAGCATGTGAATAGAAAATAACCTAAAAATATATCTTTATTTTTTTATCTGTACATTAGTTTTTGCATTCCACGAAAATGTTCGTTATCGTTCATTTAGTCCACTGATGGTCTAGAAACAGTATAATGGAGTGAAACACGTTTTACTGGATTTCTCATTAAATCATATAAAATAAAATACATTTAAACATTGATAACTAAGTAACAGCGTTGTTAAATTTGCAATACGTAAGCGAAGTGATGATGTCACTGGCCGTCCGTGGGGCCAAAATAAAAAGTTTTTGTAAAAAAATTATTAAAAATTAAAGAAAACTATCTCTGGATTTTAATCCCCATATTTGGTATAGTTATATATAAGTTACTGTCTGCATGTGTTAGATTAAGTTATCTTTGCTGTAAAATTGATAAAATTTTAATTTTAAATTTCAAAACTTTAGAAAAAAAAAATGGCAAACTTCCATTTTCGAATGAAAATATAAACATTTCATCCAACTAATATATTAATTTAAAAGAAAATGATAAGTATTCTATCATAATTTGAAGTCAAATTTGTTTTCAAATGTCTAAATAAAGCATCTGATATAAGATACTAATATGCTGCAGAGGAATAGGTTTGATATCTGTCGTCCTTGGCGGGAAAAAAACAGATCGCCAAATTATCTGGCGAACATATTTTATTCCTTTCAAAAATTGTGGTTATTTTAACAACGTATATTAAGAGACCAATCAATGATATGAAATAATATTTCGTACAATACATATTAGAAAAATATACATCTAGCATACATATTTTCGTATTGCGTTTTTGATCGCCAAATACAAAAAACGCCAAGGACGACATAGTTTTGAAATATAAAATTAAAATTTTGTCAATTCGACAGCAAAGTGACTTAATCTAACACATGTGCACAATAACTAATTCATAATTATACCCAAACATGAGGATTGAAATCGAGGAATAATTTTCTTTAATTTTTAATATTTTTTTACAAAAAATTCAATGGATAATTAACATAGGAAATCTTTTGTTTGGCCCCACCGACGATCAGTGACGTCACACTTCGTTTGCGTACAGAATGCGTTCAATACAAATATAATATCGTTTGCAGATATTCTGTCATAAATAAGTAGGGCAATTAAAAAGAACATTTATAAAACGGCGATAATAGGATCTTTTTTTTTTTCTTTTTTTTTTGTTTGTTTTCTTACAATACCGTAGAAATATTTATACGTATAATAAAATAAAATAAATTGAAATGAGCAATTTAAGTCATAGTATATATGAATTGCAGTTTTGTTTTCATCCAATTTAAATGATGTTAATAAACACAAAAGACTCATATTTGTCTGATAAAACTTTGCTTCTAAAATTATTTTGAGAAATAGTTAAAGAAAATAGAAACAGTTCAACTTAATCAATCTCTAATGACTGGGGTTTTATTACGTTGCTTTGGTTACGTAGTTTCAAAGCATGCGAATAGAAAATAACCTATAAATATATCGTTAATTTTCGTCTGTGCATTAGTTTTTGTGTTTCATGTAAAAACCCATTATCTTCCATTTAGTCCATTAATGATCTTTAAACATTATAATGAAGTGAAGCATGTTTTACTGGATCCGATTAAATCATTTGAAATACGGTTTTTTTTTTTTTTTTTTCCTTTAAGAATTATATAATGATGATGAGACCAGAAGCAAAGATAACCAAAGAGTAAGCAGCATTAAGTTCGAATACCAGAATGCATTCATTAATAAAAATGTAGATATTCTATAAGTAGGAAAACTGTAATGTAGATGATTACAGGACAATTAAAAAGAATATTTACGGAACAATTAAAATAAATTGTTTTTCGTGATAAAGTATTGTTATAAAATATCTAAAAAAAAAAAAAAAAAAAAAAAAAAAAAGAAAGAAGGGAAAAGAAAGAAAGAAAATGAAAGAAAAATGAGGATAGGATACAAAAGGTGAAAAAGAGACATTAGAGATTACAGTTCAGCGCAGCCACATATCCGAAAACTAGCAGTGAGGAAGCGTTCAAAATGTTGGAGGGATGCCAGCTTGTCCGACAGTTTGAAATTTGGAAAACATCCAGTGATTCCGCGCTCTGTTACTGCTCATTTTCCCTGAGTCAGATGACTGTCACCCCTATTTTAGCATTGGACTCGTTGAGTTAGCATCTTGCGCAGATATTCCATGGTTTCATCAAATGTGGTCGAAGAATATATCTGATTTTAAATAAATAAAACTACTAGTTAAATCAATAAAAATGTTATTTCGAAGCTAAATTAGTCACCTCTTCTGCAAATTGAATATGAAATGCTCGCAATTTAAAATTTTTAAAGAAAATTAAATTGCTTCGAAGATTTTTCATAAAAAAAAGGGGGGTAAATAAAGAAAGAAATACTTGCTGGTCATAATATCATAAAACAGAACAAATCAAAAGGAGGAACTGAAGCTAATTCATACATATAAATTACTTTTCTGCTTTCCTCCACATTAATAATTTAAATAATGTAATAACACGTATTATTATTTTTTTTAAATAAAAGTTTGCTATTAAAGTTATTCTGCGAAAAAAAGTTAAGCAGCAAAGCGAGTACAGGGTAAGCGGCAAAACGTAATGCTAAAAAAGTCCGCCTACAGTAGCACCAACTGCCTGCAGCGGTCGGACAGCTGAAAAGCAACCAGCACCAAAATATTACGAGCAAAATAAATAAATAAATAAATTAAATAAATTAAATAAATAAATAAATAAAAGTATATAGTGAATCTCAACAACATTTACATTTCCAAATAAGTTAGAGAAAGCTTAAAATGCAAAATGCATATGATTGCTTTTTCAAAAAAAAAAAAAGTAATAATCCAAGCCTTTTTCTAAAATATTTCCGATAACGAATATTATTATATTTCGCTTGCGGTCCCAAACGGCGAACAATCGGTCGGAGACTTTCCCCATAAACTTTGTACTGTTTACTTTGTAATTGCTTTGGTATAGCGTTAAAGAAAAACAGTTTGACTAAACCAATCTATAATTTCAGAATTTTTATTGAGCTGCTTTGGTTACGTAATTTAAAGAAGGCGAATAAAAAATAAACGATAAATCCCATATCCTTAATTTTCGTCTGTACATTAGATTTTGTATTCAAGAAAAAGGGTGTCATTATCGTCGTTTTAATCTTCTTGAAACATTTTAATGAAGCGGAATATATTTTAGTGGATATCATTAAAGCCTTTAAAATCCATTTTTTCTCCATAAGTATCTTAATGCTGATGAGACCAGAGGCAAAAGGTAACTAAGTAACAGTGATGCAGATGGTCGAAAATTATTTCCCTAAACAGGTCTTCAAATTTCACCAAATCAGAGGGTTTTGTCGAAAAAATCCCCAACTTGATTTCTACTAAAAAGGGAAAAAAAAATATCAAGCAGATTTAAGGTAAGATTTTTCCCCAAATAAAGGCAATTTTTGAAAAAAATCCCCAAATAAAAATAAAGCTATTGAAAGTCCCTAGTCGTAGGGATGAATCATTACGTTGCCAACATTGAAAGAAAATTGAAGAACTCCCCAGATTTGTCCCAAAAAATTTTTGAATTCCCCAAAAATGTCCCCACAAACGTTTGGTCCCCAAAATTGCCCCCAGAAGTCTCAAAATCCCCAAAATGGGGACAAAATCCCCAATCTAGCATCACTGCTAAGTAACAACTGTACATTAGAGGTCTGCACGGGCCGGAATTTCGAGGCCCGTGCCCGGCCCGGCCCGTACGAAAACTTTACTTACCCGGCCCGGCCCGTTATGAAGTCGAAAAATGCGGCCCGGGCCCGGCCCGTTTATTTTTTAACGGTTTATGGCCCGGCCCGCACAAAAAAGATAAAATCAGGCCCAACCCGATTCAAAAATATGTAAAATAACATAAAAAAAAAAAAAAAAAAAAAAAAAAAAAAAGCCTCTTTATAAAAAAGATTTTTAGTATGTGTTTTGCAGAAGTTTTATATAACCAACAATAGTACGTTCTTTAACAAAACTGCTGAAATTTTACGAGACAATTATATATAAACAGAAATTCATTATTATAGACAAGGCACAAAGACAAACAGAAAGTCAAATCGAAAATATTAGCATTCATCAAACAATATAGGAAGGTATTTAAAATGGTTCATACTACTGAAAATGCACTTTCAACCATTTTCTCTTATATACCATAATGTATCCGAATCTTTCATGTGCTCCGGTAAACAAAACTTTAATGTTAATCGAACCATATTCAATAAAAAAGTTGCTTTTGCCCATGATAAAAATTATGCTACTTTCGTCCACTGGAGAAAAGGAAAAGAAGCCTTAGAGAAAAAGTTGCAGCGAAAAGATTTTTATAGCCTTTATACCACCTAAACTCAACAGATCATAAGAAACAAACCCTTATACACAGTAATGTATCTAATTTCTTTTGATATGTACATGTACGCAGACTGGTAGTGACATGCATACTATTTTGACCAGGAAACTATCTAATATTACTTTAAATAAAATATATTAATTTCGAGGCATGCTAAAAATATTTGCGAAAAATCAGATTTCGATCAGACAGACTGATAGACAGTTAAATTGACGTTACAGACACTTTTTTAACAAAATAGAACTTTATGTGACATACAATCCTGCAAAATTACGTAAAATAAATGACTGAAGAAATATTTTATCATTTTCCCTTTTCGTTGATTAACGAGGAAACCAGAAAAAGGTTCGGGCCGACACGGCCCGGAGAAAATTTCATTCAGGCCCTTCCCGGACCGAATATACACAAAAAAACTGAGCCCGAGCCTGAAAAAAAATTTTAAGCCCGAACCCGGCCCGGCCCGAGAGCAAATTAAAAAATTCGGCCCGAACCCGGCCCGTGCAGACCTCTACTGTACATTCGCAATATCCCTTCATCAATAAAAATATCGTCTGCAGATATTCTGTCAGACAAAAATTTAACGTAGAGGATCATACGAAAATTAAAAAGAATATTTATGGAGTGATAATAATGAAATGCTTTTTCTGCAACCGAAACTGACTTCGCATTTTCAATTTCATAGTTCCTCCATTCTGTTATGTTTTACTTTTTCAATTATCAATGCGCCGTTTAAATTAATTGGTTGGATTCTATTAATAATTTAATTTATTGTTCGATAATACATAAAAATATTTTTATTTAATTATGTTACATCATTATATACGCAGCAGATCTTTTTAATACCGAAATAAAGAATTTGCTATATGCATTTAAAAGTAACGTAAGATCAAATTTCAAAACACAAAAAAAGGACTTTGAATTAAAAAGAATGTTGGGGAAAATCAAACTTAAAATTGGAACCTCTATAGCAGATATCCGTCAAGTAATTTCCGAATTTACACTCAATTTGTATATTTACATAACTCCACTCTCTACTAAACCTGCAGTGTCTTTACATCTGTAACAGTCTTAATGAAATGAATGCTTGGAGAAGAGACAAGAAAATTAGCTATGTAAAGGCAAAACGACAAAAAATTCCAAAAAAAAAAAAAAAAATCGTTAAAAGGAAAAATAATATCTTCTTCTATTCTTTGTAAACAGATTTTAATTTAGTAGGACAGGAATTATTTTAATCTACTCTTCCATATAAAGCCATGCAGCAACTGTATTTCATTCCCTAGCATTGGTTACTATATTTATTTCTTAAAATTTCTTTGGTACAGCTTTAGTGTATTTGGTGGCTTTTATATTTTTGTTGTCATTTCGACGATGAATTAAAATGGGTATCGCAATTGCGTAAGTAAAGATCTTGGAGATACGTCCGAGATACTTCGGTATAAATTTCAAATTACGTCAAGAGGTCCAAGCTGTTCCATAGATCTAGCACAATTTTCCTGAATTTTGTTTTTAATATTTTTTAACTTAATGCAAGAGGGAGAAAAGGAAAAACATTTTTAAATTGGACTAAATATATAAAATGTCTCCAGGTAAAATATTATATGCTTTCCGTTCTGTTTATTATTAGAAGAAAAAAAAATGGCTAAAGTAGTTTTTCTATATTGTTGACATCTGTATAAATTAAATTAAATTAAATTATCCAGTATCATTATATTTCATTCTCCACGCGCACTTTTTATTTTCTAAACTAAATATACAATAAATGGCGACAGCTCAAAAGGATGTCTGAAGGAAATAGTCTTGCGGTACTAATAAAATAAAATGCGAGTTTAAAACGTAAAACTTTTCTTCATTTTCTGGCTCAAATTATGAATTAAGATGCAAAATATATCTTCATAAACGAAAATGTATTAGTGGTTTTGGCCTCTCCATCTCGCAATAAAGCTACTAACTAAATTGAAATTATTAAAAAAAAAAAAAAATGTTTTTTCAAAACTGAGTAAGATTATGTCAATCTTGAGTATGTCACATACTCAAAATAGCTCTGAAATAAATATACTCAAGTAAAATTCGATCCTGGTCTCTGCTCGATTGGAGACACCAGCACTTAATATTAAATAAATTCAGACGTAGCTTTGAAATAAAACACCTCGTACTTAAAGACGAAAACATTTAATAAGACACTACTAAAAAAAAAAAAAAAAAAAAAACGCACAAAACATAGATAAACATTTAGAACACAAATAAAAATATTCTTCTCTAATTAACTAAACATGTCATTCTCTCGTTCCATCCAAAACTCCGTTCTCTCTTCCTTGGCTGTTGCCACCTATCTCCTGTCAAATACCACTTCATGACGTCATGGAACTTTACTCGTCCCTCCTTTTTGAGCTCAAATGTCACAGGAGTGACTATGATGCTACCAAACTTAGATACTGTTTCATGATATAGAGAGTTTCTACACAAATGTTCACATTCATGATAATGCTGAATAGTTTTTGATATAATACTAAGAGTTTCTAAGAAAATGTTCATAAAATAAATGTTCATATATGTAAATCCTGAAAGTTTATATCAAGAGTTTATTAAAAAAAATGCATATATCATAAAATCTTTAGGAAGAGCTTCTGCATATGCCCAAAGAAAAAAAAAATAAATGCATAGTATATTCAGCAATAAACAACAACAGCAATACACACAAATAATTGATCTAACATTAAATATCTTACAAACAACCCTTATAATATGCACATGAATTATGTAGTATATCACGAGGTAAATTAAATTTGAATAATTAGATATAACTGAAATACTATTAAAATATTTTAAGGAAGTCTAGATAAAGAATCGGCATTGCCATGATTTTTCCCCTTCCTATACGTAATTTTTAGATTATATCTTTGCAAAGCTAAAGCCCAACGTGCTAACTTTGCACCATGTGGCATTGTTTGGGTCAGAAAAGTCAGAGGATTGTGATCGGAAATTACTTCGACTTCTGCACCGAAGAGCCAAGTATCAAACTTTCGTAGAGCAGTCAGCACACTGTAAGCCTCTCGTTCGATCGTTGACCATCTGACTTGGCACGGAGAAAGTTTTTTACTAAAGAAAGCAATCGGATGTTCTTTGCCAGAATCGTCCGACTGAGATAAACATGCTCCTATAGCTTTGCTCGAAGCATCAGTGTATAATTTGAATGGCTTTGCTATATTAGGCGTATATAGATATGGCATATTCATTAAATGGTGTTTCAAATTTTGAAAAGCTGTTTCTTGGGCATCAGACCAGGGAATTTCATTAGGTACGCTTTTCTTTGTTAATTCAGTCAAGGGAAGAATTTCTGAAGCAAAATTTGGAATGTATTCCTGGTAATAATTAGCCAAACCAATTACACTACGAAGTTCTTTTTTGGTGATAGGCCTGCAAATTTTTCTTATAGCTTCGGTTTTTTCGGGATCGGGTGTATGTCTTCCTGATCCAATAATACGGCCTAAAAATTTCACTTCATTCTTTCCGAAATCGCATTTCTTTAAATTAACTGTAAGACCAACTTCTTGGAATGCTTTGAGAACTGCTTTCAAATGTGTTATATGTTCACTCCAAGTGGTAGAGAATACTGCAACATCGTCGATATAGGAACGACAATCATCTTTATGACACTCTAAAACTTTGTCTATAGATATTTGAAATGTACTACTAGCGTTCTTCATACCAAATGGCATGACATTCCATTGGAAATGCCCTGAGTGGGTAGTAAAAGCAGTATAATGTTTGCTGTCTTCTTTCATAGGTATTTGCCAGTACCCTTTCGTGAGATCTAGAACAGAAATAAACTGCCAATTACCAATCAAGTAAATAAGATCATTGGCAATCTTCATGGGGTATGCATCTGGGATGGTATAGCTGTTCAATAAACGAAAATCAACACATAACCTAACAGTTCCATCCTTTTTGGCAACGCAAACGACAGGATGAGCCCATTCGCTGTTACTATGTTCTATTAGTCCAAGTGTAAGCAATTCTTGAATCTGTCGATCCACTTCCTTTTGCATAACTATCGGTATTCTATATGGACGTAGTCTTTTAGGACAGCAATATCTAGTAACGCGGACACTGTGTCCTTCTACTTTAGCGATTCCGGGTTTAGTGCTGAAAACATTATTATATTTGCATATCACATTTTTCAAACCATTTTTCTTTTCAAAATTTAAATCTAAACTATCAATATGGTCCACTATCTCTTTAGGGGTTAAGCATCCATTTCCGAATGGTGCATAATGAATATCACCAAAATCTTTATCTTCATCAAATATTACGCCAACATGGTCAATTCGAGCAACGTATGGTCTGAGATTATTAAAATGCAGTTCTCTTCTGGACCCGTTCTCTAATTCAACTAAGGCTGAATGTGGTCTAGTGATTTCAACAACAGTAGCTGGGCCAATCCAAGTTTTAAGTAATTTATGCGAAGATGAAGGAACTAGTATTAGTACTTTATCACCAACATTAAACTGTTTATCTCTTGCTCTCAAATTATACCGCGAAGTATATCTTTCTTGAGAATCCTGAGCATATTCTGATGCAATTTCATGTGCTTTTCTTAGTTTCTCAACTAGTTCTGATATATATTTTTCAACTGATGCGGAAGCTGAAGTGGGAATTTTCCTCTCACCAGTCCATACGTCTTTCAATAGTGACAATGGTCCAGGAGGCAAACGCCCATAAACTAACTGAAACGGAGAAACACCTGTCGTACTATGAGGAACTTCTCTGTAAGCAAAAAGTAGATATGGAAGATGCAAATCCCAGTTAGATCCATATTCCTGTATATTTTTATTTAACATATCTTTCAATGTTCGATTCCAACGTTCCACTGCACCCATACTTTCTGGATGACCTGGCGTTGCAAACCTCGGAGAAACTCCAAGAAGTTCCACAAATGCTTCACTTAATTTAGCAGTAAAATTAGTACCTTGGTCTGTACATATTACTTTGGGGAACCCTGTCTGTGTAAATATTCTCATCAGATTATTGCAAGTTGTTTTAGCATTGATGTTAGTCACGGGAATAGCTTCAGCCCATCTACATAAGTCAACTGCACAAATCACATATTTATGTCCTCTTCGAGACGGGGGTTCTAAAGGTCCAATACAGTCCAAACTCCAGACTTCAAATGGAATTTCTGGCCTAACAATGGGTTGTATCGGTATACGATCCCTATAGGAAACTGTTCTGCGTAATTGGCAGGTTTTGCAACTTTCACAAAATTTTTTAACGTCTTCTTTGAGACTTGGCCAATAAAATGAATATTTTATTCTCTGCTTTGTTTTCTGTTCGCCTAGATGACCAGCCAATGGTATTTCGTGTGCCATCCTAAGAACTTCTTTTCTTTTGCATGTGGGCAGAACTACTTGATCAACATTCTCTCCACATAAATATTCTGAATGGACAAGAACTCCATTACTAATTTTAAATGAATTCTTCCCATTTTCGGCATAAGACCAGGATTTCTTTAAATCTTCATCATCTAATTGTAATTTTATAAAATCTTCTTTATTTCCATTGCTTTCATCATTGGTAATCTCAGCATTAAGTTGAAGAGACGTTGAGATGTTTTTCTTTTCATCATGTTCTTCCTGATTTTCTTTTTCAATGCTCTCATTTAATTTTGCAAGTATATAATTCATACATCCATTTAATTCTACATTCTCCATTAAAACTTCATAGGCAGTTGAACAAATTAGCATATCATTCACAAGTTTCTTCGACACTGCACAAGTTACAGGTACATTGCCGTGTTTCCCATCATCTATCTTTAGGTCAAAAATCTTTAGAGCAGCTACTTCTTTTTCACCGAAAGCCGAAATAATTTGGATTGTTCCATCCCCTTCCCCAAAGTCGGTATCGACCAAATCTGCACGTAAGACTGAAATTTGTGCTCCAGTATCCACTATTGCCTTCAAAACTTTTTCTTCACATTTGATATTTACGTATTTCAAATCATCAATTCCATCTTTAATCGGCATAGAGGTTGACACAGGAATTGACACCTTAGCAGTTACAACTTCGTTCGCTGTCTTTGGCTTAACGTCTTTGGCTTCAACCACATTACTTACGGCATTACGAATTGATGTTTTCTTGGAATTCTTGGAACAAACTCTAGAAAAATGCCCCACAGATCCACACGTAAAACAAGTAGGTTTAAAACTTGTATTTTGATCAGTTCTTGGAGGAAATGCTGTCCTAAATTTCCGAGATGGCTGTTCGTCTTTTTGTTTGTTGCTAAAGTCTTTAAAATCAGGTTTGTAATTACTAGTTGTTCTATGTTTCATATCACCCAAACCGGATCCCTTAGCATTCAATCGTACACTTTCGTACTCATCCAACTTATCAGCTAAAATACCCGGAACAAGTAACTTAGCCCAGTCATCGACGAAATGTTCTCGGATATCACCTGGAACGCGTCTTTTTAACTGATCCGTAATCATAAGATTCTTCAATCCTTCAAAATCATTTACTGCAACTCCTTCAAGCCATTCCTCAAAGTAGCTTGTTATTTCGAAAACAAAGTCTCGCCAAGATCGAGTAGGGTTTCGCTGATGCTTCACAAATTTTAGTCTGAAATGTTCAGGGCCTAATTTAAATCGTTTTAATAATAAACCTTTGATATAATCATAATCGTCAAATTTTTCTTCTGATTCACGAGCTATTAATTGAGTGATTTCTTTTGGCATAAGAGCTAAAAGAGCTGACACCCAGTTACCTTTATCTAGATTAATTCTCTTGGCTTGACGCTCAAAGAAAGTCAAAAACAGCACTATATCTCCATGTCTCATTTCGAATTTTGGAACGATTTTTGTTAAATCTTGCGTACTACTCTTAGCTTCAGAAATCGGTGCTACTTTAAACTTTTCAGCTTCCAAACGGATTTTTTCTAACTCAAATTCATATTCGCGTTTTTGTTTTTCAATCTCTTGCTCTTGGAATTGCTTTTCAGCGTCTTGTTTCTCATGGAGCTTCCTATCTTCGATAATAATGTCGAGCTGATTCTTAGTAAACTCTTCGTCATATTCTTTATCTTTGGTAATTAATTTGCGTAAATCGCTTACAGTCATTTCATTCGTGACCTGAAGATTCAGCTCCACAGCCAACAATTTCAAACCCTCTTTCTTTGCGCGACCCAAATATGCCATCTTATACACCTAAAATTTTCTGAACCAGAAACTTAGCAAAAATTCCTCAAGGTGGTGCTGATTAAAACACTTTGTTAAATATTAATGGAAATAAAATTATATACCATACGCAAAACCCATAATTTATACCTAAAGCAATTGATATCTATATAAATTTCTTTACTTAGCTTATGAATCAATTTGACTTCAAAAATACATGAATGATATTTTCACACATTAGAAATAATTTAAAACACACTGTCGTGCATATTTACATTTCCTTACGCAATGAAATATAAAATAAAATTCTTTTCTTATTTATCCAATTTATTTTTTATTGAAACCAACACTTTTATTTCATATGAAATGAATAAACAAACAATTCTATCATAAGCTTACTTCAACGTTTGAAAAAAAAAAAAAAAAAAAAAAGAATGTAATCTTTAACACTTTTTATATAATTACCATTTGTCATAAGCATAAACACAGAAAAGAAAAAAAAAATTTACTCTTTCTATAAAATAATGAAATGGAACAAAAAAATAAAAATAATAATAACGCAGACGATTTTCGTCAGCATTAGCTATTTCGTTCGAAAACGAACTAATTTATTATGGCTCGTTATTAAATGAAATAAACAAAACACTATTTGTGTAATTTCAGCACTTAATAACTAAAATGAATCAACTCTCATAATATATTTCATATTAGGTACCTTCATTAAAATATAAATATTCTAAAGAAAAATAGATTTTCCAATGTCAGGAACAAAATACGATATTTACTCTTATTTATTTCATCACACAAAATACTTTTAACTCTTATTTCGGAGAGCAAACAAATAAAATATATAGATATGTATATATATCAAACTGAGGGGGGAAATATCAAGATCTACTGTTGTAGATATTTAACAGATAAACAGCTCTATATTTTTTGAAGTAAATAAAAAAAAATCACATTGTATTAAAATTAATATTCACTGGCGTGAAATATTAAACCTATTCACTGCCGTAAATAAATGTAATTAATACATATACGCTGTATTAAAATTAAACAATCACTGGCGTGATATCGTATGCTGTTATTTACCAGCGTAAAATATAATACACTTAATACATTCACACTGTATTACAATTGACATTCACTGGCGTGAACTTTATTCGAATGTATTTGAGAACAAAAACTTAGAACTGGCGTTCTATTATCATTTTATGTTATATATAAAAAAAAAAAAATTTAAAGGTACACTTAAAATATTTGGGCATATACACGAAAGCTCTTACCTTCCCCATTTTCTCGGTATCGTTTTCTATCCTAGCAAAAGGCTGCGCCAGTAAAATTCGATCCTGGTCTCTGCTCGATTGGAGACACCAGCACTTAATATTAAATAAATTCAGACGTGGCTTTGAAATAAAACACCTCGTACTTAAAGACGAAAACATTTAATAAGACACTACTAAAAAAAAAACGCACAAAACATAGATAAACATTTAGAACACAAATAAAAATATTCTTCTCTAATTAACTAAACATGTCATTCTCTCGTTCCATCCAAAACTCCGTTCTCTCTTCCTTGGCTGTTGCCACCTATCTCCTGTCAAATACCACTTCATGACGTCATGGAACTTTACTACTCAGATTTAAAATTCCATGTACAGTCGTTAACAAAAGTCTCCGAACACTAGCAAAAATTCCTATGTAAAAAAAAGTACACTTAAAACAGTTTTGTTAAACAAATCCTTGTCGAATCCTGTTCTTAGACTGACTAAAAACTGGATTCGACAAGGATTTATTCAACAAAACTGTATTAAGTGTACTTTTTTTTTATATAGGAATTTTTGCTAGTGTTCGGAGATTTTTGTTACCGACTGTACATTATGTACGATTATTCCATGTACGATTATTCTATGAGTACATCGACATGCTCAAAAAGGCATCAGCAATGGGGAAACCTATTATCCCAAACATAGTTTCTCAGTTCGGTATTCTTCCGCACACCAATATAAAACCGCCATTAAATTCAGATCTAAAGATTTTAGAAAGTTTTTTTTTTTTTTTTTTTTTTTTTTTTTACTTTTTCTGTGCAAATATGTAGAAATTCTATCAAAGAACTTCTTTTAGTTCAGCATATTTATGTTAAATTGTGAAGTAAACAGATATCAATTTGAAAAAAAAAAAAAAAATGCGACAGTGAAATGAGACTGGCATGTCAACCTTTTTGAAACAAAGGAGAAACAATGAGTATGAAAAAATGAGTATGTTCTCTTTGAGCACTTCATTATCAACAGAGGAGTGGATGTGCAAGCCAGGATCCTAAAAATCCAATTTGTATTACTTATTGCATAGCAGTTCATGTTTATTTATTCCTTACTGCATATACATATAAGATTAACTCTTCAACTTATTAACTGTTATGTTTTTCTGTATGAGGTAGGACTGCTGTTCTCCCAGAACCTCACGGAATATTTGCTTTATTCATCCAATATAAGTATAACATTATTAAAAATAGACATCTTGTAATTACCACGCATAATATATAATATACCGAAATTCTTTTCTGAAGCTTTGAAAACTAAAACTGAATTCTATGCTCACCACTTTCAACAGAAACTATGCTTTTGAACAGTTTAACTTAATAACATATGTTACTTTGATTATACTGATTGCCATATCAAGATTTTTAAAAAGCACTCTTATAAAAATGCCGTCCTTAATATCTAAAAACTGTTCTGTGTGTCCTTGTATACCTGTCACAAACACTACTATCTTGTAATTAATTTGTACCAACTTTGAAGTCTTTTGAGTGACTTCTGTAACCATAATTGCTGTACAGTCGGTAACAAAAGTGTCCGAACACTAGCAAAAATTCCTATGTAAAAAAAGTACACTTCATACGGTTTTGTAAAATAAATCCTTGTCAAATCCTGTTTTTAGTCAGTGTAAGAACATGATTCGATAAGGATTTATTTAACGAAACCGTATGAAGTGTACGTTTTTTACATAGGAAATTTCGCTAGTGTTCGGACACTTTTGTTACCGACTGTACGTGTACATATAAACACACGGACAAAAAATGTTTGACTCCCAGCAAACTAAACTTAGTGACATTTTAGCAATAAGACATATTTTTCTTTATATTCTTGCAATAAAAGGAAAAGAAAAAGTAAATCACGAAGCTGTGGCATAATCAAAATGAGCCTCTAGCACAGAAATTAATACATGCACAATAACATTTCTATAGAAATTTCCTTCTCACTTTCACTTTCAAATTTACTGCGACATCAATTTTTTCTTAATTGCATCTTTATATTGTTTTTTTTTTTTCCTTTATTCAAATTAGTATTTTCTGAAACGATAGCACTCAATAATTTACTTTTCTTTCAAGCAAGGTTACGAGATATAATTCTTTATTAAAAATTATATAATGCATTTTCTTTCCATTTTAAACAACATTTTGTATCTCCTTTTCTGTATATTACAATTTATTGATTTCTAGATAGACTAAAGTAAGAATGTTGTATTCTGCTCGAAATACTTTCTTATATTATGTTATTTAAAAGTATTTATAATTTTGTTTGTATTTTTGTTCGTCTGCACTGTAGCTATTTCGTAAACAGTGTGGAATTGGATGAAATTAACGCATATTATTGAAAATCTCTATAACATAAACTTTTTGGTGGTCTTTTACAAAACATTTATAGGTCTTTTACATAACAACACAAAAGATACATTACAATTTATGGGTGGTAATTCTCACTGAAAATTTTGCATAAGCAAAGCAAAACTTTTTACTGATATATTTCAAAATTAAAATTTTAAAAGTAGTTTCAGTCTTTCTCTTACAAAATAAATTTGTCTAAATAACGAACGAAATGCTGACACAATAAAAAATCCCACTTTCATCGAAATTGAAAAGTACACAATAACATTTCTATGGAATTTTCCTCCTCGCTTTCACTTTTAAATTTGGCGCAACATTAGTTTTTCTTCAGTGCGTATTTATTTTGTTTTTCTTCCGTTATTCAAAAAAGTATATTTTTGAAACGATATCATTTAATATTTTTCTTATTTTATTTCTGCTTACAAGATAAAAAGGTCATAATATTTTCTTAATAATTACTATATGATTTATTTTTTTCCGGATTGGAATCCTTGTTTTTCCTTTTTCAAAAATAACTTTATTTTAATAAAATATGGAAAACAACATTATTATTATTATTATTTTATTACGAAAGTTTGATTTTTTTCCCAGATATAATTAAAATACTTTTCAATATAATTCGATGTAGAAAATTTACCTTCATATTACGGCCAGTGACTGGCAAAAAGTGTGGCATAAGAGTGAGAAAAGGTTGTGCATTAGATTTAGCAGTTCTTCTGCGGTGTAATCCATAAAATTAATACGTATTTCAAAGTGCTGCGATGTAATTTAATTCTACAATGTTGTTTATTAACCATTGCTAATTTAGCAGGATCAAAGTGGAGGGCAAATATTTTTTTACATAGAATCATGACAACCAGGGCCCGATTAAGCTTTGAAGCTAGGGGAAGCTCAGCATCATTTCGGGGTCCCCTTTCATTTAGGAAAAATCTTGTTTTCCTGTTACATATTGTAATATAAAAATGCTATAGACCAAAAAATTGTGTGTATTTATTTTTTTTTTTTTTTTCATATATCTGGGTGGTTTCTACACAGAATATTAAAATCATACAACTTTTTAATTAAGAACATTCATATTTTTTCGGTTAAATAATAGATTTTTCCCGAAATAGTAAGTGTTTTCCTTTGTTTTAGGTAACCTTTCTCAGAAAAAATTCAATCTCAGTGTGAAAATATGAAACAAAAGATTCAAGATTATGTTTTTAATCCTTATGGGGCCCCCTCTTAAATTTTAGAGGGGAAGCTTGTGCTTCCTGAGCCTTTTGGATAATCAGGCCCTATGATGACAACAACGTAAACGTGAACGTGAGTGCTTCGGAGTATCTGCATGTGGTTGCAACCAGTGCTTACTTCCATCGAAAGTGTAAACAACATAAAGATATTTTTTTCAAAAAATTATAATAAAAAAAAAATCTGATGTGGACACCACATCACTTTCTTATTCCATTGGAAAAATATATATAGTATATATATATATATATATATATATATATATATATATATATATATATATATATATTGTTATGAAAACATTCACATTTTTGTGAGGTAACTGATTCGAAAATAAATAGGCAGGTTCCAGCATACGAAAATTTCTGAAAACAAGCAAGGGAAAAAAAAAAACGCTATTCCAGCCACAAAGTTTTTTTTTTTTTTCAGGAATAGTACTCCACGGCTTATTATAGAATCTCTCATTGCCAAATGAACAGTATGAGTTCAATAAAAATCATTCGAGTACAAATGGCCTACTTTTGTTCTCTTTGGCGAAAATTAGTGACAAGAAACGATATATTTTACCAAAACAATTAATTCTGTTAAAATTGAGAAAATGTTTACTAATTCTAGCTAACCTGAAACAATATTTGGCGCCAAAGTTGATTGCTAATCTCGCTGAGCCGCCAAGTTTGCAACCAACGAATATTTTGGTCTTGGCGACATTTTTGGCGGTTTGGCATCGAATCTGGCGACTTAGGGATCAAAGTTGGCAAAAATTTGTAGTTTAGGATTGCCAACGTTTGGAAACTCTAACTTCAACAAGAACAGAGTTCTGGAATTTTCCGAAAACTTTCATTGATTTATAGCGCAGTACTAAATTCTTTGAAAATTCTATAAATGACTATCAAGACTATAAAAAACAAGAAAGAAAAATCATGCAGTACGCATTGATTAGTAACACTTTCCAACTAAACGCAATTGTTTTATCGAATAACTATTAATACTCTTTGCCTACGTTATCGCACAACAGACAGAAGGACTGAAAAACATACAGATAGACTAATTGATTTTAAAATTACTCTTAAGCATTTTAGAAAGCGTTAAAAAGGCTTAACGCAAAAAAAAAGGCAGCCGTTAGATTATAACTACAGCTTTTAAACTCTCTGAATATTTTACTGTAGCCCTGTAAATCTGAAAGTAAATCATACCATATTCTATGCAAAACAATATCTTAGAATATTTATAATACATGTCAATGTTTTTAAGACTTTTGTAGTAGAAAGTTTTTTAAATATAACTTTTAAAAAATTCCGTCCTAAAACGTAATACATTGGCATTTTTTGTTGTTGTTGTTGTTGTTGTCCCTGTAAACAAACTAGTTGTACAGGACATATTAATAACATTTTAAATAGGGAACAATCCATAGGGAACATGAGTGTATCCTTTTAAACAAATTCTCAAAATATTCACGAATGAATGGAGCCGGAGACAAACAGATAGAAAGGTAGACAATCGGACAGACAGATGCACAAATTGAAATCATATTCTCACTAAAATTACAAGAAAGTGTTAAAACGCTCATGTAAACAAAAGTGCAATTCCAGCAATTTTTTATTAATACCTGTTAATGTAACTGATTATTTTTGTGTGGCCCTGTAAATCTTCTGCTAACCGTGCTATATTACATAGAAGGCACACTCTTTTGTGCATACGAATAATATATTTCAATTGCATTAAGCTTTGTGGAAGATAAAATTATTAAAATTTATTTTATAAAAATAACTCTCATACAACACAATGCTTTGAAGTACATTCAAGTGCCCCTGTACACAAACCAGTTAGAAATGTACTCTACTTTACATAGGAAACATCCGATAGGGAATTGAATAACATATTAAAATTTCATTAAAGTTTCTATACATTAAAGGTATTAAAATATGATTTATAGAAACTCCTCTCATAGAACACAATGCTTTCGAATACTTTTGGGTGTCCCTGTACACAAGTGGTGTCCATTCCATTTTGAATATGGAACATCCGATAGTGAACTTCAATAAAATATATCGGTTTAAAGAAATTCGATAAATATTTACGGTAATTAGAGCGCATAAAACCGACAGAGAGACAGACGGACAGAAGAACAATCAGACATATACACAAATTGAAATTATATTCACACTAAAAAAATGATAGAAAGCGTCAAAAACGCTTAATGTAAATGAAAGTACAATTCTAGCAATTTTTTTATTAACAGCTCTTAATATAACTGAATATTTTTGTGTCACCCTGTAAATCTAATGGTAACCATGCTATATTCTATGGAAAACATTCTTTTCTGCATATAAATAACATATTTCAATTTCCTAAAACTTCGTGGAAAGTAAAGTTATTAAAATTTGATTTATAGAAATATCTCACAATGAACGCAATGCTTTGGAGTATTTTTGAGTGTCCCTGTACATAAACTAGTGGTGGTATGTAATGTATTTTATATAGGAAACATCGAATAGTGGACTTGAATAACATATTTCAACTTCATGAAGATATTGTACAATAATCCATTTCACAAATCGGAATTACTATACTTCCTTATACTTTGTATAAGGAAATAAAAAAAACGCCAAAAGGGTTTTAATTTAGAATTTAATCTCTAAAAAATTCTCCATGTCTACAGATTTTTCAGAGTGAAGCAGCAGGATTTACATTTAAGGGAAGGCAAAAATAATTAAATAAATAAATAAAATAAATAAATAAAATAACAGTAGAAACTCCTTGAGAAATTCTAAGTGCCACAAAGAAACTGCTGCATGCGTTGACGAGACAAGTCTTGACAACGAAAAGGAATTAAAACTTTAGGCAGGGCGTTCTAAAAAACATAGGAAAATGCTTAGAGTCTCACAATTAGTAAAAAAAAAAAAAAAAAAAAAAAAAGAGGCCACATATTTAACTTAAATTGGAAAAAATTCCTAAACGAAAATAAATACTGAATTTCAGAGAGGATCCTGGAGGACTAAATACTTCCGAGAAGATATCAGAAATAACAACAAATTATTCATTCATAATAGTTTGTGTAGACTTATTAGCCCCCACCCCCACCCCCCTACATAGATAGTGTAAAGCAACGGAATAAGCACCGCAAATTCCTCGCTTTTCTCTTACTAAATTAAACTATATAAAAGCGGACGCCAATACTACTTATTTGCACTTTAAAATTATTAAAGTAGCATCTCTTGAGCTCGTATAATAATTCCCTATAACATTAAACATAAGAAAATTATTCCTACGATAAAAAGTAGTTCACTAAAATTAAAAATTCAAACTATATGAAAAAATGCAACTGACATCGTTGCTAACTTTATTCTGTTCTATTTCTTGAATAAAAAAAAACAAAACCATGGATGCCACACGCATCACATAATCTTTACATTTTAACAAATTTTGAAGATAGCACGCGCTCATATTTTACATAAAAATTAAAAGCATTAAATTCATTTAACTCTTTTTTTCTTTGACATATGTTCAGCACGTGAACTTACAAAAAATAGAGGATAAATAATAAACAAATTTATACACTGAAATTGAAAATGGCTCAGTTATAACATTCCCACCTTTTGATTATAGGTTATAATCAAAACCAAATGTTGCAGGTGTAGTTCTCAATACATTAGTCTTTCAGGGACTTTAATTCTCCTTCCCGCTTTGCTATATCTGACTGGTTCCTCTTCTGAAGTTACAACGGGTTTAACAGTTTGAGCAGAGGTTTCCTTTGAATGGTATGCTTCTTTCAGTTTTGAACTATTATTTGATGATGTTACTTCTAAAGGATATAATCTTTGAATAGGTCGTAAAAGTTCATGTTGCGAAGTTTGAACCTTTACAAGTCGAACTTTCTTATCTTTTCCAGGAATAAGCTCTGTGATACGGCCTAGTGGCCAGTGGATTCGTTTCTTGTTGTCAGATCCAATTAATACAATATCTCCGATAGCGATACCCTTTTCTGGCTGTTTTCTGTTTGCTCGCTGTTTGAGAGCGCCCAAATATTCGGATCTGAATCGATCTCTCAAAGCTCTGAGTAGGGACTGCCTGTATCTGAGCCTCTTTGCTAAGAATCTTGTTCAACTGCATCAACATCTGGAAGCTGAATTTCTGAACATCTTGAAGAAACATAGATGGGGAGATAGGCTTTACAGTCGCATCTTCCGAAAGATATGTTAGATGCCTTGAATTCACTACACTTTCAACATCAGCTAAAAGAGTTGTCATTTCTTCGTACGTAAGACAGGCGCGTCCTAAGACTCTTTTAAGAAGGTCTTTTATTACCCTAATCAGCCTCTCCCAGAAGCCACCCCACCACGCCGCCGTTGGCGGGTTAAACTTCCAGTCTATGGAGTTGACAGACCCATATTTTTGTATTCGTTGCCAATCTAAGCTTCTCAATGAATTAGCTACGCCAACAAAATTTGTTCCGTTATCACAGTAGATAACAGAGCATCTTCCTCTGCGAGCCACAAACCTTCTCAAACCCATCAGAAATGCATCTGTTGAAGCAGAGGTCACTAGCTCTAGATGAACAGCTCTATATATAGCACATATGAAAATCAAAATCCAACTCTTCTTATCGTTCTTAAGATACAAAGGACCAGCCATATCTATGCCTGTAATTTGAAATACGGCAGAATCTTTTACTCGGTTTTCAGGTAGAGGAGCACTAGATGTCCATAAAGCCCTTGAATTAAACCTTTTACAAATCACACAGCTGGATAACACAAGCTTTACACTCTTTCTTCCGTTGACGATCCAATACCTTTCTCTAAGCAAATTTAAGAGGATTTGTAACCCCGCATGACAGTTCTTTACATGAATATAAAAAATAAGTCGCTTAACAACTTCATGCTTTGAAGGGAGAATTATGGGATGGAGAAAATCTTCACTATCTTTCCTGTAAGTTATTTTAGTTTTCAAACGAATGACATCTTGCTCATCCTTACAGGTTTGTAATGTCTTCAATCTTTAATCACTTTCCGAAGAGAAAGATTCTTTTTGAACCATGCGTAGAGTTTTTATCTCAGCTTCCCGAAATTCAGTAACCGTCAATTCGCCTTTATTCCTCTTTTCAGGATTTAAACAAAGCTTAAAGCGAAGAATTCAAGCAACTAAACGTATGATTTTTTCATAACTTGAAAAGTAGCGGTAATACCAGTTATTGTTGGATGGAAATTCAGGTTTCGTCAACATACAAGTAGACTTTGACCTTTCTTTCTGAATTTCTTCCTCATTCCAATCTTCATCGGAAGTGTTCATGTGGTTTCTAAATTCTGCTGAATCTTTCATCCGATGTGGGCCCTCCCACCATCTGATTAAAGCTAATTGCTTAGCCTTACAGCCTCTAGACGGCAAGTCTGCTGGATTCTTCTCACTTGGTATATGTTTCCATGATGAAGGACTGCTTAATTTCTGAATCTCTTGAACCCGATTTCGGACAAACACAGACCAGCTCTCATTTCTTGATATCCAAGCAAGCACTGTTGAGGAATTGCTCCAGTAATATCTCTTCATTTCCTGCCAACTCAAAGCATCCACAACAGTTTTCGCCAAACGAGCGCCAATAGTAGCTGCTAATAGCTCCATCCTTGGTACAGTCGTATTCTTTAAAGGCGCAACTCGGGACTTGGCAGCAAGCAGAATTATTTCCCCTTGATCTTCTTTTTCTATCCTCAAGAATACTACTGCTGCATAAGCATCTTTACTTCCATCAACGAAAGTATGAATTGTGCATGCATGTAAGTTTTCTGGAGTGATCTGGATATATCTTGGGATCTTAACATCATTTAAATATTTAAGTTCTTGGAACCATAATAGGAATTCTTTTTGTAAATTACCAGTTATTTCGTCATCCCAATTAATTCCTAATTTCCAAGCTTTCTGTAACATCAATTTAGGATAAAGCATCACCGGAGCAGTAAAACCAAAAGGATAAAAAATTTTATGAACTGCCGATAACATACTTCGCTTGGTAATCCTTTCTGTGTTGAAATCGTTTAGCCATTTCATGTTGACTTTTAATGTATCGGAAACCTTATCCCAAATCAGACCCAATACTTGAGTTTCCTTCTGGTTCGACGTTTCATCGTGATCACCAGTGTATTCCCACTGTCTTAAATCAAAACCACCATTTGCCATTATTTTCTTTGAGTCCGATATAAATTTCTTTAGATCTTCTTCACTGTGCACACTAGTGGCGACATTGTCTACATAAAAACTATGCAAAAGCCTTTGCTTGAAACTTTCCTCAAAATTTGCACTATTTTTGATGTGATATTCAATTACTGATGATAAAAGAAAAGGGCTACACTTTACACCGAAAACGACTCGTGCATGCCTAAATACTTTAAGTTTCTTCTCTTTTAGATCTTTTCACCATAGAAATCGCAGAAATTCTCTATCCTTTTCACAAATGCTAATTTGAAGAAACGCTTTTCTAATATCAGCGGTTACACCGAATTTTCTTTCTCTGAAACGTAGGAGAATATCTGGGATAAGCTCAATCAAATTTGGGCCACACTGCAGACACTGATTTAAAGATGGATGATTAGCCAACTTTGCTGAAGCATCGAAAACCGGACGGATAGGTGTTGTACTACTGGTCTCTTTAATAACTGGGTGATGAGGTAAGTAATTACCATAAGAGTTCACTTTGGTAGCAGGAACTTCTTCTATGATCCCCTCATTCAACCAGTCCATAAATATATTTTCATATTTTTCGTAGATGTTCTTAGCTAATAACTTAGAAGTTGTATTTTCTAAACGTCTTACAGCCAAACTCAAGTTATCTGGTAATGCAGATGTGTCGTCAGCCCAAGGAAGACAAATTTCGTAACGACCATCCTTGTTAATTTTTACTGTCTCTAAGAAATGTTCCTTTGTTTGACGGTCAATCTCACTTTTAGATTTCTTTTCTATAGTATCTGTTATTCCGATCAAGTCCAATCTCCATAAGTTTGAGATATCAGCTTCATTTACGAACAAAGACGTCACCATCATTGCTAAATTATCTGTTCAGACTTCGGTGCGAGGCGCCTTGCCCATCAATGTCCAACCAAGGTATGTTTCTATGGCAACAAGACCAGATGTCAATACTTTTCTTTTGCGAGTTAACATCTTTCCCATAATATCAGCACCAATCAATATTTCGATAACTTCACGGCAATGACTTACATCAGATAATTCGATTCCATATTCTTTCATCTCTTTAATCCACGGACCATTAGTGACCGGTTGAATGTTTTCACATATAGTAATTTGATCCATCACTTCAAAATTACAGGTGAACTTCTTCTTCATATCCTTAACCTTTATTCTATAACAATTATGTTGGCATTCCTTTGTTGTAACTCCGCCAAACAATGAATGCATCATTTTTTCTTGACGAATGGGAGTATAATTCATCTCTTCTGCTATACTTTTGAAAATATAAGATTTTTGGGATGCTGAATCTAACAATAAACGAACTGTCTTTTGCTTGTTTTCGGAGATGAGTTTCACTTTTAAGGTTTGAAGGAATACTTTAGCACTTTGCTTATTAAAATTTGTCATGTTTACTTCACTACTGACGGAAATTTCTTCAACCTTTTCTTGTGCAGTTTTACCTTGAGAATCACGCAAATCGCACATCAAAGGCACATGCTTCTTAGAACAAATAATGCATCTTAAAACTGCTCGACATTTTTTCACTGTATGATTAGGTAACAAACAAGCGAAGCAGCAATTTTTATCCTTTACAATCTTTTGTATCTCAGTTAAACTCAATTTTCGAGCTGAAAAGCATTCAGAGCTCAAATGTTTGCCTTGGCAAAAAATGCATACCCTTTTGAAATCTAAAGAAGAAGACGTTGTCAATAAACCTGCAGCTGTCGATATCTTATTTCGCATATAGTCTGCACTTGCACTGTTTTTCTTTTTAGAATATTTATTATCTTCACGCTTTGTCAAACCGAAGCCCGCTACAGCTAAAGATATTCTATCTTCACCTTCTACTTCCGTTTTCAAAAAATGCATCATATTATTCAACCTTCCTTTAGCATCCGTATTAGAAGAAGAGAGATTCGAGCGATTCCAGGCCTTCAAAAAGTCTTCTGGGAAGCAAGACTCAACCATAGGGTATAAAATGGAGGCATATTTATCAGTGGTAACACCTAATGTTTCTAGCGCCCGTAAATATGACTCAAGCTTATCGTATAATGAAGTTAATGCAAATCTACCTTTTGTTTGCACAGATATTATCAATTTCAATAACTCTCGTACATACACTTCTACTAGAATATCTTCCCTGCCAAAACGAGCCTTTAAACTTTCCACTGCCTTTGAATAATTGGCGCTAGTTGGCGGGAAACTTTCAACAACTTCTCTTGCGCGTGAACCAGCGATTGTTGCTTGTACTAAATACTGGAACTTGTCCTCTGGGGCAATCTCATCATCTTTATCGATTTGTTCAAATTGGCTCCAAAAAGGCAACCAATCCTTAATTTCCCCGCCAAATTTCCTAAATTCCAGCTTAGGTAAAGTAAATTTTCGTCTCATAGTACTATTTTCATAATTACTTAAAATAGCATCAGTTTGAATTTGCCCAGATGATTGTATTCTCGCCAATTCTAAATCATGATTCAATCTTTATTTCTCTTTCTCCAGTTCTGCTTCTTTTTCCAGCCTTAATGCCTCAGCTTCTTTTTCTAGCTTTAATGCTTCAGCTTCTTTTTCTAGCTTTAACCTCTCGAGTTCTTTTTCCTTTTCAGCTTGTTTTTCTTCTTTCAAATCTTGTTTTTCTTCTTTCAAAGCTTGTTCTTGTTTTTCTTCTTTCAATTTTCTTTCCGCTATAGCATTTTCTAAGATATCTTTCACAAATTCGGGATCCTTTTCATACTCTTTACTATTTAAAATCAGCTCTTTTAAGCTTGCTATTGTGAACGTCGAAGGCAAAGTCTCTCCAATTTCTTCGGCTACCCATTTCAAATCTTCTTTTTTAAATCCTTTAACGGTTTTAAACATCTTTTTAATCTTAATATAATCAAAATAATTTTACTTCACTTGAAAGGTCCTGTCGCGGACGCCAGTATTTTTATGTAAAGCAACTGAATAAGCACCGCAAATTCCTCGCTTTTCTCTTACTAAATTAAACTGTATAAAAGCGGACGCCAATACTACTTATTTACACTTTAAAATTATTAAAGTAGCATCTCTTGAGCTCGTATAATAATTCCCTATAACATTAAACATAAGAAAATTATTCCTACGGTAAAAAGTAGTTCACTAAAATTAAAAATTCAAACTATGTGAAAAAATGCAACTAACATCGTTGCTAACTTTATTCTGTTCTATTTCTTGAATAAAAAATAAAAAACCATGGATGCCACACGCATCACATAATCTTTACATTTTAACAAATTTTGAAGATAGCACGCGCTCATATTTTACATAAAAATTAAAAGCATTAAATTCATTTAACTCTTTTTTTCTTTGACATATTGTTCAGCACGTGAACTTACAAAAAATAGAGGATAAATAATAAACAAATTTATACACTGCAGGGCCGGCTCGACCATATAGGCAAACTAGGCGATGGCCTAGGGCGCTCAAATCTAGAGGGCGGCACAATCCAGACAACAAGATCTATTTTATTTATTACTATCTAACGGCACTTTAAAATAGATAAAATGTAGTCTTGGAAACACAGCACTCGTGTTGTGTGAAAATTTTAAACACTTACAATCTTTGTCTAGGAAGGACTAAAAGGTACAAGTCTGCTGCTATGACTTGGAAACATTTACTGAGTTTTTCTTGGCGTGTTTTCAATTGGACGTGTAAAAATGAAGTAAATGGATAATCGTCGAATTGACTTTTCAGGGCATCAAAGTCAATCTAATTTATCTAATGAGAAGCGATAGAGAGACAGTCACAAACAACTGGATTTATTTTACCATAATAACGATCTATTTATTTCAAAAACTTACAACGTCGAATTGAGTTTTGAAAACAGCCCGTCATTAAATCTGTCCATCCAATTGTTAATAGCTTTACACTATATCTAAAAGTAACCGAGTCATTATTTAATGGGGCTGTACGTTATTGGAACTATAAAGTTTTGACTTACCATTCAAGGGTCTAAATTGTACATCATGTTTTTTATAATTTTCAGCTGACATAAAAAGAAAATAATAATAATAATAATAATATTTGAAGGAAGCTAGCTCTAACTAGAAAGAAGTTTTAGCTCTTTAGACTAGGTGACTTTGTAGGGGCTATGCGTGGGGGCTTTTTGGAATTTTACAAAGTGATTCTGTTATAAATAATAACAGAAGACTTGGCGTTGGAATATTAAAACCCGAATAAACTACTACGTCAGAAACGCCAAAGAAAAATATTTGAGGTGCATACAGCTGTTTCGGTAGCCTAAAGCGTACCATCTTCAGTGCAAAAAGAATTCTGAATCAGGAAGATGAATATATATGAGCTCTCCTATATATATGAGCACTTCTCCCGATTCAGAATTCTTTTTGCACTGAAGACGGTACGCTTTAGGCTACCGAAACAGCTGTATGCACCTCAAAGGTTTTTCTTTGGCGTTTCTGACGTAATAGTTTATTCGGGTTTTAATGATTCTGTTATAGTTTCTTTTTCTAGTAGCTCAACTTAGTAATAAAACGTGAAATTTCGTTTTCAGTACAGTTGATACTTGAGACTAGCTGTTAAAAGAAAAAAAAAAAATTTGGAGTACAATTTTGGAAGAGAAAATTAGAGAAAAAATATCATTAGCAAAGCAAATTAGGCTCATTTGAAAAGTTATTTTCGTCCGAATCCTAAAGAAACACTATCAGGATAATAATTTGAAAAAACAAAAGATTTTTCCACCTGAATCTGAATAAGCAAAAATCTTGCTTCATCTTCCAAAATAATTAGTAAATAAACAATAGTTTGATATGAAAGAAATAAAGATTGAGGCTTTGATAAACAGAACATGGAAAATGCTTCCGGTTTCACTTTGAGTTTATGTATTCTTGCAATGTGAGAAAATTCTATGGGTAATTTGCAGCGAATAGACGACATGACTCTCTGACGTCATTCAAAGTCCTGACGATTTTCTTTTATTTAACCTATAGGAGTCTTCTTTTAACCCACAAACAGTGGAATGTAGCCTATCATAGCACAGCTTTTTCCCACAAACATTGAAAGCTCTGCCTCGTTCTAGTTGTCCATTCTCGACGAACACAAGCCAGATCTGTTTAAAAAATGTTAATTTCCTATTAGAAAATAAATGAAGAAAGTTTTCGTCAGTACATAACAAAAGACGACGCGCCAATGGTGAAAATGTGACCCAAACTCCACTACTAATGCACTACTAAAAACAAAAATTTTTTTCTTGGAAACTGTAAAAGTGATTTCGGATTTGATAAACAGGAGGCATTTTCAGAAGAAATTAATATTGCGGTATCATTCCCATCGGAGTCAGAGCCAGCCCAATTACAAAAAATGAAAAAGAAGTTTAATTATGCAGTCAGCTGATAAATCAACAAGTGAGGCTAAACATCATTTTAAGATTAATTTTTATATTTCTTTTCTTGATACAGCAAAAAATTCGAATGACGAGAAGTTCAAACACCAGAAAGATAAATCGTGTTTTTTGATGCCCTTCTAACGACTGTGAGTCGTAAAAAAAAACTTTCAAAGTGATTTTGAAATTATGTCGAAGATTAGGAGATTATCTGACTCAAAGAGACTCTAAGGATGTTGATGAAAGTACACTACAGGGAGTTTTGAATAATTTTTGTGAAAACGAACTAGTACATTGCGTATTGAATTTAGTAACAGCAATAAAATTGTTGCTGACACTTCCTGTGTCTGTGGCCAGTGGAGAACTCAGCTTCATATAATTGAAATTAATAAAAACTTACTAGCGTTCTATATTGACGTGAGAACGATTTGTAGGACTATCACCATTATCAACAGCTCAAGATGAAGCTAAAACAATTCATTTGAAGGATATTGTTTCTACTACCGCTAAAAGTAGCGACGAAGAAACAATACTATGCAATATGTAATAAAAATAATTAGTTGATTATTTATTACAGTATTTGTATGTGCATAATTGTCTGCATGTCTTGCATTTTTTAAAAATTTGTTTTAATGGGGCGCCACGAAATTTTTTCGCCTAGGGCGCCAAATTTGCTCGGGCCGGCACTGATACACTGAAATTGAAAATGGCTCAGTTATAACAGATAGAATAATTCTGATTCACTGCGGTCTATGGACAATAGTTATTTTAGAGCATTTTAATGATGTTGTACGTCATAACTGAAAATTTAGTAGTTTTAATCTCTTTTCCAAATTAAACCTGCTAACAATCCACATTTCCTATAATTTCCTTTATGTTATTAAAAGAATGAAAGTAAATAAAGAAAATAACGATGCTGTGACATAATCAAAATTCGCATCTATCATAAAAATTAATACCTGCACAAAAACATTTCTCTAGAATTATCCTCATCACTTTCACTTTCAAACTTACTGCGACATTAGCTGTTATTCACTATGTTATTTTTCCTTTATTCAAATTAATGTTTTTTGGAAGGGATACCACTTAATGATTTTCTTATTTTAGTTCTTTTTAGAACATGGACAGCCCATCATCTTTCATTATGAATTATGTAATGTATTTTCTGCTGATTTTTTCCACACCCATGTCTTTCTCGCACAACAACACTATTATATAGTAGCATTTTATTGATTCATAGATCTATAAGCTCAGCATCGTAAAAAATTTTGACTCTCTCACATTTGTTTGAAACGTTTTCTAATATAATACTGCTTAAAAATGTTTATAATTATGATTTGTCTCTGTTCGCCCTCGCTGTAATTTTCGCAAATAAGAGTCAATTGTTACGTAATTAACACATATTATTGGGAATCACGATAACACATTCTTAAATAAATAAATAACGTGGTTTACAATTTCATATATATAATACATTGAAGAGCCCCAAAAGCTGGTATAGGCTTGCAAATGCAAATAACAGAGGAATGGAACCAATCACAGTAATACGATGCGCGGTCGGCATTGCTTACATAAGATAACTTTGGTTTGGTTTGGTTTGGTTTGATGAGTACTGAGATTTATTGCTTGCCTCTAGGGCCGCTTATATCTCGAAAAACCACACCACAAGGGTTTATAAGTTTTTATTATAACAAGAACAGATACATGAAACACATAAACAAGGACAATACATCCATGCCTTATCCGGGATTTGAACCCGGTCCCAACTGTATAGAAGTCAGGGCCTCTAACCACTATACCGCCTGGGCGGCTATAAGATAACAGATATCTGTCAAAGCTGTTGAATCGATTACTGCTGCTACAATGACAGGTTATCAAAATTTAAAAGACTTTGAAAATGACGTTATAATTAGTGCACGAAAAAAAGCTTACAGCATCTCCGAAGTAGCGATGAAATTTAGATGTTCGCGTACGACCATTTCACGAGTGTACCGTGAGTATCGGTAATTCGGTAAAACATCAAATCTCCTACATCTCTGTGGCCCGAAAAAAATATTTTGAAAGAACGGGACGAAGGACGACTGAGGAGAATCATTAAACATGACAAACGAGCAAACTTTCCTTAAATTGCGGCAGATTTGAATACTGGGGCATCAACAAGTGCCAGCGTACGATCCATTCAACGAACCCTCATTGATATGGGCTTTCGGAGCCGAAAACCTAATCGTGTACCGTTGTTGACTGCGCAATACAAAGCTTTACGCCTTGACTGGGCCGGCTAACCTCATCATTGGACTCTTGATGACTGGAAACGCGTTGCTCGGTCTGGATGGATGGATGGATGGATGGGTTTTACGTCGTACTAGTGCTGCGCAGATGGGCAATTGGCCGTTGCTTGGTCTGACTACTCTCTTTTCCAATTATATTGATTGGATAGATATGTACGAGTATGGAGATAACTTCGTGAATCCATGGACGCTACATATCAAAAGGGGACTGTTTAAACTGGCTGAGTCTCTGCCATGTAACCTAGAATGTGTAGTTAGTGTGATATGGGCACGGATTAAGAGTTTAGGATGTATTACGAATGCTACGGAAAAGTAGTAATTTTCATCTTACAGATAGAGGGTGAACAGATCTTGACAATCTACCAATCAGAGCGTTTGTTTAAATTTGTAGCGGTTCATTGGTCGTTCTCGGAAATTGGATAATGACAGAAGCCGAAGGGACGGGCTTTCACTTTCTTCCGAAAAGTTTCAAAGATACTACACCAGGCGGCGATCGGAGCATTTTCCTCCAATCGGCTGAATTAATGTGGAATATAAAGCTCCGGTTTCCGCGCTGATTGCCCTATCTTGTTTTTCATCCTACAGATAGTCTTAATCCGTGGATATGGGCATGGGACTCCTGATAAGTCTACAGTCGGCTGCAAAATTATTCGAGCACTAGCAATAATCCTTGCCAAAAAAAAGTACACTTAATACAGCTTTGTTAAATAAATCTTTGTCGAGTCATGTTCTTAATCAGTCTAAGAACATGATTCGACAAGGATTTACTTAGCAAAACAGTCTTAAGTGTACTTTTTAAATATAGGTATTATTGGCTAGTGCTCGAATAATTTTGCAGCCGACTGTAGATACGACTCTGTTCATAGATATAGTAATAAGACATAGATTGAAGATCACGAGGAAAAATACGATTCCTTTTCATTTGGGAAAAAACGGCCATTTTACTTTCTAATGGTTGACTTTCTCCAAATGAATACATACGGAATACACATAGCTTGTAAAATGTATATGAATAGATTATGTGCTAAAAGTGAATGAAAAACTCCAGATACAATTTCAAATTCATTTTTCTTTCTTTCTTTTCTTTTCTTTTTTTTTTTCATAAATAGTGACATTTAAAGAATTATATAGCTATGAATTACTTAAAATTTATTAATTGATTTGTTAATCAATTAAAATAATTGTAATGAATTAAAATTTAATAATTCTTTTATTAATTTATAGTTTTTAATAATAATAATAATTTTATATAATAACTTATTTCGTAATTTTATGTATAATTTTATATAATAATGATTATCATTTAAATAATAGTCTTTAATAATAATAGTAGTCTTTAATAAAATTTTCGGACAATTAAATTCCACACAAATTTCGTCATTCAGGATATTCATCAACTTTCTCAATAGTTCTACTCTATTACTACCCTAACAACACACTTGTCCATAATGCACCCTAAAGACGTCTATAAAGACGACCCTAAAGACGTGTCTTTTGATCCATAAAAAATCTTGAAGATGTCATTTGGAGAAGATGTGCTGTTAGGGTAGTTTCATATTCTCCAATGGCTGATGCCAAAACTATTTTTCAGCATAAAAAATCTTTGGTAGATAACATGAGACTGATAGACCTATATGAATTACTGTATTTATGACTCTGACAAATGGCAGATGCATAAGCATGTCCGATCATCTGCAACCATTCATGTCAATTATACATTCCGACGGACTTAGACAATACCACCAGAATAATGCGACCCCCCCACACGTCTAGATTTGCTACTGAGTTACTCCAGGGACATTCTTCTGACTTTAGTGATGTACACTGGCCACCTTTACCACACAGGAATATTTTTCAACATATCTAGCAGCCTTGCAACGTGCTGTTCAGAAGAGATCTGTCCCTCCCCTCGTAATCCTATGGATTTGTTCATTATTCTGCAGGATTTTATAGTGCGAATTACCTCCAACACACTTTCAGATATTAGTACAGTTCATGCCACGTCGTGTTGCGACACTTACGCATGCTCAAGGGGGCCCTACACGATATTTGAACCAGGTGAACCAGGTTTTTGGTTCTTATGTATATATATGATAACACAAAAGAATAAGGTTCATTAAAATCTACAGACGACAGTTCTACTATGTACATATGAACCATTCAAAATGTAGTGTCAATAAAGCAGAACTGCATGTCACACAGAATCGTGACAGTAAATTTTGCTTTGATAATGATGTAAATGATTATTACATTTATTTCATCATCATAAAAAAAAAAAAAAAGTGGGATTCCTTATGGTCTGTTGGGCAATAACTGTTTTTAGAACTTTTATTTTACATATATATTTCATTACTGAAAATTTAGAAGTAGTTTTAGCCTCTCTATCGCAACGTAAATCTGCTAATAAGAGATTATTCTTATGCTCTTTCTTTATATTTTTAAAAACAGAAAAAAAATAAGCTGTAATATAATCAAAAATAATCTCTTACCTCGAAATTTATACCTGCAAAAAAAATATTTCCACCGAATTTTCCTCTTCGCTCATTTTTAAATTTTAAAATGACATCAATTTTTCTTCAGCTCATCCTTATGCTGTACTTCCTCTATCCAAATGAAAATTTTCTGTAAAGGACACTACTTAATATTTTTCTTCTTCTTCTTCTTCTTCTTCTTTTTTTTTTTTTTTTAACAAGATAAACAAAACATTATATAATCCACTTGCTTCTGGTTTTAACCATTCTTACTTCTCATCTTCCATCTGTAGAACATGTTAATAGTAATTATGGAACGAAATTAAACACTGTAAGAAAGACTCTTTTAGAGCTTCTTTTATTTATTTATTTTTCTAGTATATC